>OX104112.1:53788554-54105975 GCA_944474755.1 Limnoperna fortunei | reverse complement strand
GAAAAACATTGAAAAAATTTAACATGCGAGGAAAAAAAATTAACTTTTTTTCAAAACAATTTCATTTTTATGAAAATCTTTTACTAAATATTTGTAAAATATTAAGATTTTAAAGTTTTTTCTTAGTTTTTGTTGAAAAATATTTTAACGATTTAACATGCGAAGAAAAAAAATTAACTTATTTTGAAAACAATTTTATCTTCAAGTTAGGTTTTACTAAATATTTCTAAAATATTTCGATTTTAAAGTTTTTTCTTAGTTTTTGTTGAAAAACATTGAAAAAATTTAACATGCGAGGAAAAAAATTAACTTTTTTTTCAAAACAATTTCATTTTTATGAAAATCTTTTGCTATATATTTCTAAAATATTTCGATTTTTAAAGTTTATCTTACTTTTTCTTGAAAAACATTGAAAAATTTAACATTCGAGGACAAAAATTTCTTTTTTGCAAAATAATTTCATTTTGATTTAAACTTTTTACTAAATATTTGAAAGATATGTCTAGTTTTTAAGTTTTTTCTTAGTTTTTGTTGAAAAATATTGAAAAAATTTAACATGCGAGGAAAAAAATTTACTTTTTTTCAAAACAATTTCATTTTTATGAAAATCTTTTACTATATATTTCTAAAATATTTCAAGTTTTTAATTTTTTTCTTAGTTTTGTTGAAAAATATTGCGAAAAATTTAATATGCGAGAAAAAAAAATACTTTTTTTTCAAAATAATTTCATGTTGATTGTAACTTTTTACTGTATATTTCAAAAATATTTCGATTTTTAAAGTTTTTCTTATTTTTTGTTGAAAAACATTGACAAAATTTAACATGCGAGGAAAAAAATTAACTTTTTTTCAAAATAATTTAATTTTGATTTAAACGTTTACTAAATATTTGAAAGATATTTCGAGTTTTTAAGTTTTTTCTTAGTTTTTGTTGAAAGATATTGCAAAAAATTTAATATGCGAGAAAAAAAATTACCTTTTTGTCAAAATAATTTCGTTTTGATTTAAAAATTTTACTAAATATTTCTAAATATTTCGATTTTTTCTTACTTTTTCTTGAAAAACATTGACAAAATTTAACATCCGAGGAAACAACTTTACTTTTTTCAAAACAATTAAATTTTTATGAAAATCTTGTACTAAATATTTCTAAAATATTTAGATTTTTAATTTTTTTCTTAGTTTTTGTTGAAAATATTGCACAAAATTTAATATGCGAGAAAAAAAATAACTTTTAAAAAAACTAATTTCATTTCGGTTTAAACTTTGTGGTAAACATTTGAAAAAGATTTCGAGTTTTTAAGTTTTTTCTTACATCTTGTCAAAAAATATTGAAAAAATTAAACATGCGAAGAAAAAAAAACATTATTTTTTTAAACAATTTCATCTTTATGCAAAGGTTTACTAAATATATCTAAAATATTACTAAATATTTCAAAAATATTTCGATTTTTTAAAAGTTTTTTCTAACTTTTTGTTAAAAAATATTTTAAATATTTAACATGCGAAGAAAAAAATTAACTTATTTTTAAAACAATTTTTTTCTTTTCATGTCAGGTTTTACAAAATATTTCTTAAATATTTCGAGTTTTAATTTTTTTTCGTTTTGTTGACAAAAATTGAAAAATTTAAGTGATTTTTTGTCCTTGCATGGTACATTTTTCCAATTTTTGTCAACAAAAAGAAAAAAAATTAAAACTCGAAATATTTAAGAAATATTTTGTAAAACCTGACATGAAAAGAAAAAAATTGTTTTAAAAATAAGTTAATTTTTTTCTTCGCATGTTAAATATTTAAAATATTTTTTAACAAAAAGTTAGAAAAAACTTTTAAAAAATCGAAATATTTTTGAAATATTTAGTAATATTTTAGATATATTTAGTAAACCTTTGCATAAAGATGAAATTGTTTAAAAAAATAATGTTTTTTTTTCTTCGCATGTTTAATTTTTTCAATATTTTTTGACAAGATGTAAGAAAAAACTTAAAAACTCGAAATCTTTTTCAAATGTTTACCACAAAGTTTAAACCGAAATGAAATTAGTTTTTTTAAAAGTTATTTTTTTTCTCGCATATTAAATTTTGTGCAATATTTTCAACAAAAACTAAGAAAAAAATTAAAAATCTAAATATTTTAGAAATATTTAGTACAAGATTTTCATAAAAATTTAATTGTTTTGAAAAAAGTAAAGTTGTTTCCTCGGATGTTAAATTTTGTCAATGTTTTTCAAGAAAAAGTAAGAAAAAATCGAAATATTTAGAAATATTTAGTAAAATTTTTAAATCAAAACGAAATTATTTTGACAAAAAGGTAATTTTTTTTCTCGCATATTAAATTTTTTGCAATATCTTTCAACAAAAACTAAGAAAAAACTTAAAAACTCGAAATATCTTTCAAATATTTAGTAAACGTTTAAATCAAAATTAAATTATTTTGAAAAAAAGTTAATTTTTTTCCTCGCATGTTAAATTTTGTCAATGTTTTTCAACAAAAAATAAGAAAAACTTTAAAAATCGAAATATTTTTGAAATATACAGTAAAAAGTTACAATCAACATGAAATTATTTTGAAAAAAAAGTATTTTTTTTTCTCGCATATTAAATTTTTCGCAATATTTTCAACAAAACTAAGAAAAAAATTAAAAACTTGAAATATTTTAGAAATATATAGTAAAAGATTTTCATAAAAATGAAATTGTTTTGAAAAAAAGTAAATTTTTTTCCTCGCATGTTAAATTTTTTCAATATTTTTCAACAAAAACTAAGAAAAAACTTAAAAACTAGACATATCTTTCAAATATTTAGTAAAAAGTTTAAATCAAAATGAAATTATTTTGCAAAAAAGAAATTTTTGTCCTCGAATGTTAAATTTTTCAATGTTTTTCAAGAAAAAGTAAGATAAACTTTAAAAATCGAAATATTTTAGAAATATATAGCAAAAGATTTTCATAAAAATGAAATTGTTTTGAAAAAAAAGTTAATTTTTTTCCTCGCATGTTAAATTTTTTCAATGTTTTTCAACAAAAACTAAGAAAAAACTTTAAAATCGAAATATTTTAGAAATATTTAGTAAAACCTAACTTGAAGATAAAATTGTTTTCAAAATAAGTTAATTTTTTTTCTTCGCATGTTAAATCGTTAAAATATTTTTCAACAAAAACTAAGAAAAAACTTTAAAATCTTAATATTTTACAAATATTTAGTAAAAGATTTTCATAAAAATGAAATTGTTTTGAAAAAAAGTTAATTTTTTTTCCTCGCATGTTAAATTTTTTCAATGTTTTTCAACAAAAACTAAGAAAAAACTTTTAAAATCGAAATATTTTAGAAATATTTAGTAAAACCTGACATGAAGATAAAATTCTTTATAAAAAAAATTTAATTTTTTTTCTTCGCATGTTAAATTTTTTTACTATTTTGCAAGAAAAACTAAGAAAAAACTTTAAAAAATCGAAATATTTTTTAAATATTTAGTAAAAAGTTGAAATTAAAGTGAAAATAAGTTAATTTTTTGCTTCGCATGTTAAATTTTTTCAATATTTTTCAACAAAAAAGTTACAAAAAACTGTAAAATCGAATTTTTTTTTAGAAATATTAAGTAAAATCTTAACATGGAAATGAAATTGTTTTGAAAAAAGTTAACTTTTTTGTAGCATGTTAAACTTTTAAAATTACTTTTTCAACAAAAAGTAAGAAAAAGACTTTAACAAGCGAAATATTTTATGATATAGGCCATTACCCTGCTGTTGACTTTTAAGATACTTAAACAAAGGTTTGTTGTACCAAGGTTGATGTCATTCGTTCAGAAGTTCTATGGTCGTCATTATGACCTTATTGATCGTTATGGAAAATCAATTTGTGAAATTTTCGCGGAGTCATAGGTAGTCTTTCCTATTCCTGTATTTCACTATTTCCAATACATGACACTGATTAACTCGATGGGTGTCTAATAAGAGGAGTGCACCTCAGTGCATTGTTTATTTTTATTGGTTTCGGGATAATCACTTTCTGTTTTTGTGCTTTTGGTTTTTGTTTTGCGTTGTATATGTTTGTCTTTATCCTGATTTATAATTGTCCTTGACTTGGACTCTTGATGTTCGGTCGATTTCCTTGCTATTTTGTTACGTAATTTAGTAAATTGTCACTATTTTTCGTTAATAAAGCACTGCTTGATATTACTAAAGTTTTGTGGACGTTATTCAAAAAGCATTTGTTTGTGTATGAGTTGATTTCAACATGAATGTTTATAAATATATATATAAAATTGATTCTCTGTGCTACAAAATGGAAATGGATAAAGTGTACAGAGACATGAAAACCACAACAGACTTATTTGACACTTTAAACTACCACGAAAGTCATCCATTGTTTTCAAACAAAAAACAAACAATTTTAAGGACAATTTTTTACAATTGCATATATTGTTTTAATAAAAATGAAAATGCTATATTAGTTCGTACTTATTTGAATATTGATCAAAAATGCTACCTCCCTTTATAAAAAATGTCACTAAAATCAATTTTACCGTAGCAATTTTTCATCTAGTTTACATATTGAAATGGAATATTGTTTTATTAACATAGAATTGTGTACTCTTTAAAGATTAGTTTACTGGTTCGGGGGTCTGTTTAACTTTCCCAAGATTTGTTTTAAGACACTTTTTAGGTTAATTCTTGGGACCATCTTATAACATGTCTGCGATAGCACAACGAAGTCTTATGGCCATCTTAGTAAAGATGGTCTTAAGTTCTCCCTAAATATTACATTATGGAAATATCTATATTTAGGAGATATCTGAACACATGTATATAAGTATTTTATATAACAATTCCCTGCAATTTAAAAGATAAAATATAATTAAAATTAATGATAATAATCTTTTTATAAATAACAGGTTATCCTATAGTATAATTTCACCAGATATCAATACAACTGTAAACAGAATGTTACCCGTAAACAAATTATAATGAGCCGGAAAGCTAGTCCTAAGTAATCAAATTTCTTGTCCTAAAATTAGGATGAAAATTAGGTCTTAGGGGTGTTCGATGAACCGATTTAGGACAAAGATTTAAATGTATCTAAAATTGTTCTATGATAGTTTTATTAAACAGGCCCAAGATTTCCGCATTAATAAAAAAAAATCATGAATATATTCAAAGCGAAGAATTTTTTAGCTAGTTCACACTTTTAATTTATTGCATAAAATTCATGCAAGCTGAATGATCTCACATACGCATACTATGGAATTAATCTTGGAATTATGGAGATACAGATATTCTACAAAATCCTGCGGCATTATGTTGTCTTTCCTAACTGGTAATATATCTTTATAAATAAATAATGGAGAATCCAAATGCAAGCAAAATATTAAACGTTCACTTAAACTATAAAGATAGTTTATTCCTCAATTTGAATGTTTTCACATTAAAGGGCACCGTCAAAACCAAATATATACTTATGATTAGTTTACATTAGATACGATTCGTATTCAAGTATTTTTCAGTTCAGTGTGTATAGATTTAGATTCAATATTTGATTATCGTCTCACCACTTGTAATTTATAAATAATTATTAAACAATTATACATAAAATATACATACATGTTAGTAATTTTATTACAACAATGTAATAAAATACGAGTGCCATACTGAAAGAATTATGAATGTCTGTAAATACCTAATAGATTAAATCTAAGAATATCAAAACATCAGGTACCAAAAACACTGGTCTGATTTAAAAAAATAAATGAACGTTTCATCATCGGATAGGACATTAAAATCTATATTTACTTTGCAAAAATTTAAAAGATTATTCCTAAAGTGAAATACTCCAACTTTTGTGTTCAGATTAAACTGTTAGCTTTTCATCGTAAAAGGGCTTTAATTATTGAAAACTGTTGAACGCATTCCATTTAACAAATAACCACGTATTATGAAGTTCCAATATTTCAATTTAGACAATTTTAAGTGTACAAAAACCGGTAATAGCGCCTTATTGCACCTTATTTAGTAATTGTGATGATTTTTTCACTGTTCGTAAGTGTAGATATTTGTACAGACAATGAGAAATCCAAATTTTCCTTGACTGTAATTTGTTTGTTTGATTTCTGCCTCACGTATTTATAAATTATGCTGTCTGGAGAACATACATACAATTTATTTGTAATATGTAAAAGCCATTTTGGGATTTCAAATGTTTACGTATAAATATTTTAATAGGTTGGGAATGATTGACAGATTGACACACCCACTTGTTTGATTTATCTGACACATCAATTCATGATCATAAAACTTATAAAATGATTCCATGTTTATCTTATTTTACACATCAGGATCCACTGATCATGTTTAGATTTCATGTTTTTATATTAACTGCACTCTGTCACTGTTATCCTAAACCTTTATCGTTATCCAGTAAGCCAGAAGGCCAATCAAAACTTTTTTGAAGCAATATAAATTAAGTTTTTGACAATAAAAAATTAAAGTTATAAAGAGTAAATGTTAACAAAACTGTAAAACGAATTAAAATAGAACGAAATTCCAGTCATGCAAGTTTTTTTAAAACTGTATTTGACTCCGTTATGTAACATTTTTTTAAATTTAACTACTCAGTATTTAGTTTTCCTGTACTGGTATTCTTAACTATTTTTGTCAGCTTCGCTTTTAAATAAAACACCATATCAAGACCTACGATATATGCATTTTCATTCGTTTAAAATATGACGCCATATATTATATGCACATGTAAATCTTATTTAGAGTTGAAGAACGCATCAGGTGCTTCGATAATAATAAGAATAATTGTCATCAAAGTTTACTTGCGTGCGTTAGTTTCTGGTAAAAAGAAAGAAGCACATTAAACAGTTATTTAAAACCATTACAAACAAAGATTCTCTATTGTTGTATGGAAAAGGAATATCTATATTATTCACAGGATAAGGTCATACAACTTTATTATGCTACTGACAGGTGTTGAATATTTATTCATTTCACATTATTTTTTCAGACACCAAATAAAGAGGGTGTGATATCTACCATGTAGACCACAGTAGAAGAGCAAAGGAAATCTTCTGAAAAAGCAAGCCAACACATGTTGACAACAAGAGCAGATTGGGAAACTGGGGTATGCATATCCATGAAAAAATAAAATAAAATAAACAATGATAATAATAGGGAAATTGATTACTTACTACTGTGTTAGTGAATGATTGCTGAAGCTGAAAGGGTTGGTGGAGGAGAATAACTTGGACTTTGTTGCAAATAGCATCAAAGACTGATGTGCTGTTATAGATTTTAGAGTGCTTCTAAAAATATTTTAATTCATTATCTCAACAACAGTTAAGGAAAAAATATTTAAAAAAATATGTGTTCTGATTTTTTTTTTGTTTTTTCAAACCACCACTGACCATCGTAAACATATGGAAGACCACACACACCCCACTCAGGAGACAGAACGTTTAGTGTAAACAATATTTTGTATTCAGAGAATATCACATCAATAACATACATACAAGCATACATGCAACTAGAGGATCGGAAAACAAGTGGATAGCCACTTATACAAATTCCTCTCCTGACGAATTTTAACTATGTTCTATTTGACAAGATGGATTAATTATTTATATTTACATGAATAAAGACTAATAATACAATAATTTATGTTTGAAAAATATATATAAGGTGACCACGCCTATATATTGGACTTATATACAGAAAGTTTCACATGAATATATCCATCTGTCGCTGCTATAATAGGTAAAAATGTTGATAATAAAAATTTTGAAATTACAACTATCATATTAATATGATCATTTAGTATAGTATTTTTCTTAATTTTGTTTTTTTTTTCATACAAGTTTTATAAAAAAAGAAAATATTACTTTAGGAATATAGAAAAACAAGATTAAATAGCACTCTTGGAACTCAAAAATTCGAGTGATGAATCGGAATAGAAATATTTTAAGTAAGACATGAAAATAATCTTTACATTTTCAGCTGCTGTTGTGATGATTTGTTTTTGAAAAGATGTATACAAAAAATACACAATCGAATTAATATGGGGAGTTCCCAATGAGTACATATCTGCGTAAAAATTCATAATTTTTTGGATTAAAAAAATGGATCAATTTAAAATAAAGGAAAGAATGAAACATATAATTTCCCATGACATTATATTCACATTAATTTTTTATAAATTATAAATTCAAAATTCCTTAAAGGTCTTTTTGATATATTTTTCAGTATTTGGACTCATTTTGGTTGATATAACATCAAGCAAACCAAGCAGAACACGTGATGTAGTATGCTTAAATAACTGCTGTCTCTGAGCAAATTATATTTGAGGCTAAAACATTGGAGCTTACCACAAATTTTTCCAATACAGAATGATAGCTAACACCTTTTCCTTTTCGTTTTGTTTTACTGTAGATTCGTTTAATTATGTAATTTTATCTGCACTGGCACTTATGTATACCATAATTAGAAGATACCCAGAATTAAGAAGATTCTTCCCTTTCCCTTAATTACATCATGAACCTGCTCAACGCATACCAGCACAACCTCTACCACCACCCAGTTTACCAAAAGTAGCTCAAACTTTACATCACGATGAACCAGTTCAACCACAACTTGGACGATCTAATAGAATTAACAAAACACCAGACAGACTTGATTTGTAATCTGAACTTACTTTAAAATTTATAACCTGTATGCACATTTTTGCAAATTTATGAGCAATGACCTTGAATTTCACTTCACAATGTGTCAACTTTGACATTTTCATTAATATTTTGAATCATTGCAAAGTTGGTATACCACAATTTTTGAACTCGGTCTTGTAAAGCAGAAGTGATATTCTGAAATAAGTCCCTTAATATTAAATTCAGAATTAAATGGATTTTTTTTTAAATATCTTCACTTCTTCCATTTAATCTTGAATATGTTTTGCTTACAAGCCATATATGCTTTATATTTAAGTGAATGTTTAATGAAGCGTTTATTATTTAGTATATTTTTTTCAATCACTGTTTTCAATTAAAAATCTTTGTAAATTTTGTTTGTGGAGTTTGCAATTATTTTTTAAAAACCTCATAAATTGTTAGCAACATGCTTCTAATTTGTAATTTTCCCATATAATCTTCTTTTGGTTAGTTTGTTGAAATATATTTCAAAAAGCAACTATTAATACGGATGTTGAATAATTTGTTTCAATGAGTGGTTTAGAGATCACTTTAAAGCAGGATGGGATTACTGTTTTACAAACATTCCACAACGAACGTGAGAAGAAAACTTCTTTTAAATTGTTCATTTCAACATTAAGTGGTAGACGATTTAATAAGGAATTGATTTTTCAACCCTGAAGGTAGCATTATGAAAAATTATAATCTGTTGTAAGAAAGTTTTGTTACAGAAGTTTATACAGAGAATCTATTTTACTTCCATGTTAATCTCCCTAATGGTAACATTTTGAGGTTATAACACTCTTAATCTGTTTACATTAAACAGATAATCGCAATTTATTTTCACAGGTGCATATTGTGCATTTGTAGTGTGTAGATTGATTTAGTACTTTTTATGCATTCCAGTTGTTGCTAATGTTTATTCTATTTTAATGGAGTGCTATACTCCTTCATATTATTCATTAAAAGTATGGTAGATTTCATTTTTCATGATATAAATCCATTTGGTTAATTTCAAAGTTTTATTATATATTTTCACATGTATATTTAATGTGCAAATTATATTCAATACCAATTCAATATTGTTTTTATTTGAAATTGCTATAATTTAACTCAGGGGTTTAAAATTTATATGATGTATATTTTTTAGTTTACCTTCAAAACTACCTCTATCCCTTAGACAACTGACATTACATACATGGTGTATATATGTAATATATGTTTTAGTAGATTTTTTGCAAACTTTTTGATTAGAAGTTTTTATGTATGTCTCTTTGTAAGACATATTATATAGAGCAATAGCTATCTTTATTGTTGTACAGTTTGAATACACATTTTGGTTGTGATATCTTTTTTATATAATACTTTTTCATTATATCCAATTCAAATTATTAAAAATAGTGTTTTATATGTTCTAAGGTTGTTTTGCCCAAAATACTATAATCTCATGTTTTACAATGCTTAAAAAACAAATTCAGTTATTGAAAAAAGACAGTTCTATTATTTATTTATTCATCATGTTCATATATATATATATGTTTTTATTGCACATGATGTTACATGTATTTGCATATTAATCCTTACTATTTAAAGATTTTTTTATTTTGGAACTACTTAACGTATAACTTGTCTAGTGCTAAAATGTGATATTCATATTATTCATGATCCGTCTGGTGCTAAAATGTGATATTTCATATAATTCATGTGGTTGTGATATTTTATGTATCCTCTAGAGTATTATTTTCAAAACATTCCAGTTTAAATTTTAAAAGGCAATATATATTTACCCAATTTTGAAATATTTACTTCAAATACAAAATACCTTTATATATGGTATCTAAATGCTCAGGTTGTTTTGATAATGTTTATATATAGATTACATTATGTTTTTGTTATACTGTTACATGTATTTACACAAAGGACAATATTTTTATTTTGGATTATATGGAAATCGTCTCATTTTAATCTTTTGAAAACCTATAATCATATGAACATGTGGTTGGGTACTTTATCCGGTTAATAAGTGTTGTTTTACATAAATGTGTTACAAATCTTTATCAGGGATACTTCTAAATGATTGTTATTGAAATTTAAATATGTTATTTGAAATAAACATTTTAAATCTTATTTTTGTTTTCCATTGACCCCCTTCTATTGCTTGGATTATAAGACTTCCTTCTTTTTATGTGAAACACCAATAAGAAAACATAGTATAATAGTGGAGTTATAGTAAGGGTTTAGGAAACAGAATGGAAATGGAGAATATGACAAACACAACCAATCGACTAAAACAGGTTGACTAAAATGATTTCCAAAGAATAAGAGTTGTCTTTCTTTGTATACAGTAAAATTCACAAAATCTTTACTGGTTGCCCCACCCTGGCATACACCACCCACACCCACCCTGTCAGTTTTAAAGCCGCCACCCGGTGCCTACCCTATCAATGATTTACCCAGTTTAAATGACCGTGTCAGGTTGTCAAGCTCGGATGTTGTCAGGTTGTCAGGCTCGGATGTTGTCAGGTTGTCAGGTTGTCAGGCTCTATTGTTTCCATATCATGGTTCCATCACTACTTCTAACAGACCCTTCGTCCGTTTTTTATAGATTAGTTGCAATTATTGTAGACATTGAAAATCACAGATTGTTTAAACAGGTAAATAAACACAAAAATGAAACAGAACCTCTTTCCTTTCTTTCTTTATTTTTCGCTAACAAAGAAACAGATGCTATCAATCTTGGAGATATATTGCATCACGAGTCTGTTACTTCCAAAATTCCATCATACTTCAAAAACAAATGCGTTCCGATTATATCTTATACTGATTATACCCCAATGTACCAAGAATCTTCAATTACAAACGTCTATTACAGGATCTTTTGATCAATGACTTCAAAGCTAAACCTTCTTACTGCTTTTGCAACAATTCCCCATTCATATACTTTCCTTAATGGCAGGTGATAACTGGAAATCTGAACAATGTTGACAACGAAAGCCTACGTATTATTTTGTACCGCGAACCTTAATCCTTCAATTAGAATAACAACTTTGAATCATTGATGGATTCAATAAAGGACTATGCCAGGAAATTGGCAAAACACGAGGTTGATACTTTGTCCGATTGGGTAAAAGCCTTGAGGTCATTAATTAAAAAAGAATCATTCGTTTAAGAAGTTCTGTGAGTACTACAACATCATCAGTCTTCAGAAAAATTGATGCTGCAAAAACTGTGTCTGACATTCATGACAAATATGTTGTTGAGTGAGCAGATTAGGCTTTCAACAGCGTTATTTTTATCTCCAAAAACATTACATAGAGTATTTAATTAATAAATTTTGCATGGATAGTCCACTTGGCCATTCTACTTACACATCCACTACGCTTTCAAAAAGGAGATTCTTGAAAATCACAAATCATTGTTGGCATCCTTTGGTCTCCATATCAAAGTGGAAGATTGTGATCTCCCCTTCTTGTATTGGATACCAAAACGTCACACATAAAAATCCATACAAACAGAGTTTCATACCTGAATCGTCTAGATGTACCATTAAGCCTCTATCGGGAATTCTGACTACTATAATAACTGCAATAAACGGGCTTGAAAAATACAGTGACGCTTGCTACTGCAGGAGTGTCACAAATGAAATATGGATCCTAAAAAAATCTAAAAACTTGATATACAACTTAAGGTCCGGATTTCATCCTTAATGTAACAACAATAAAACCTATGACATTTTGACATTCTATACAGACACCCCCATATGCAGCTTAAATCGAGGCTTAAGGAAAGTTTTAAACGCTGCTGTTTAAGAAAAAACGAGAGAAACGATATAAATACACGGGAACTGGCCATGAAAGAACTAATTACTTCATCAATGAATCTACATCAAATAATAAATATATTGAAGACCAAATCTGTCAAATGTTATATTTCCTGATCGACGAAATATTTGTCCTGTTTAGAGGACTTGTTTGTCAACAGACTGTTGGTATTCCAGTGAGTACTAATAGTGCTATTCTCCTCGCCGACATGTTTTTTTCTTATTAGGCTGATTAACTAGACAGACTGCATAAAAAGTCACTATCCTATACCTTTAACTTCACCTTCCGCTAAATTAATGATGTTTTGTCACTGCACCAATTCATTTAGGTCTGCTCAGAACTACTTAAAAAAAATTCTCGGGAAAACAACAAACAAGACTATACGACCAACTTGATGACTTTATCTTACCAATTGTTAACCTCCTGATCATCGATAGCAACATTCCAGCAGCTCCGGTGTATTGAGTATACATGTCACAACTTATATATTAAGGCTAGATCCTGCGATCGGTATTCCGATTTTCAAGAACGATCACTGCTGTTGACTGCTAAACTACTAGGGTTTGTTGTATCTGTTGATGTTCTATGGTCGTCACCATGACTTAATTGATCGTTGTGAATAATCAGTGTCCCAAATACGATCTGACATTTTCGCTGAGTAATAGGTATTTATCCTATTCCTGGATTTAGCTAGATCCTGCGGACAGTATTCATATATTCTAGACCGTCACTGCTCTTGGCCACTGAGCTAAGGGTTTATGTTATCTATTCAGAAGTTCTATCGTCGTGACCATGAAATAAGTTATGGTTATGGCAAATCCATCATTCAAATAAGACATTTTCGCTGAGTCATAGATCTTTCCTATTCGTGGATTCGACCTTTTTCTAGACATGATAATGAGTATCTAGACGTGTTGTATATACTTGTCTAAATCCGGATTTGTATTAGTCTCTTGATATTTCTCTCGTTGACTTGATCTCGGCCGTATGTAGCGTTTATATGGCAAAATATGAATAGATGACATTTTAACCTCAGGTGTCTCACAGTTATGTTTACCCTTGATGTATAATTTTGACTGCCAAAACAAGTATATTTTAATTTGCGTCAGTGACAAATGAAGAACATAAAATTATTACCCAAGGACAGTACATGCAGTCTGAAAGTGAACTGGTCATCTGATTGTTACTTTTAGATAAAGGTTTTGTTGTTTAATTAATAAATATTATGATTATTACTTCAATTTGATTAGAGCATATGAAAACTTTTCTAAATGTTCAGTTAGATATTCACATTTTAGTTTAGGTATGTATTGTGTTTATTAAGTAAAAGCATGAAGTGTTAATTTTGTGATTTCTCGATGTTTTCTTCAGGATTTCGTTTAATTGAATGTTCTAAATTAATGTATGCATTTAATTTGATCCGCGCTACTAATACCAATCACTTTTAAAACCAATGCGAACAATATTTTTAACCACAAATTTGTGATACATTTACTAAATGAATATAATGTTACAGCCTAATATCGGTGACTCGAAATTCGGATATTTCGATACATTTTTACAGCCACGTGAATGTTGTGTTATCGAAGTTCGATTGTACAATCCAATTACATGTAGATTTGTCACAAAACTGACGGTATATAATCTTATTTAATTATTATTTTTGTAATTTATACTTCAGGGTTCAACAGAAAATTCAAGTCATTCAGTCTGATTAGTAACAGAAAGCTGAAAGCTCGCCCCTTCGGTACAGTATCTCTTGCAAACACCTTCAAAGGAATGAATGCGGAAGTTGCTTGTGCAATGTTCTGTAAATCTAGTAAAATTTGTGGTGTGTTTGCGATTGCTGGCGGCACCTGTGATATCTACAGATATGAAGACATGTGTAGTGGATACATGAATCAAATGGCCAGAGTGTATATGCTTAAGTAAACAAAACTAGATATATCAGTTAATTGCTTGTATTTTATGTTTTGTAAAAGAACATACATGCACATATATTGGTGGCCGTCCTCCTAATATTAAAATTAAGAGTTAAATATCAAAATGTTCACTCTGACAAATATTTAGTTCATACTACTTTACCACGACTTTCATAATCCTGTATATCTGGTAACTGTCTGAATGAAAGATCATTTGAGGAACACCACTTGCATGAAGAACTTTATTTATATGATAATGTGATGATATTAAATTCAACAGATGAGACAGAAACCCAGATATATTTTATGACTTCGATTCCAAATTAGGATAAGATGTGCTTGACTCCAAGCTTGACTACCAGCGGTAGAGGTTTATATGTGGTACTGCGATTTTATCCCTGTAATATCTGTACCCTACCATCAACCTTATATTATTTGTGCCGTGTGTTTTTCAACCTATCCGTTTTAATCTGCTCGAGAAAATGTTCGGCCAGCATTAGTTGTAATAGACGTTAATAAAGCCTCTATGTTATTATTTTGGAATCATAGTAAAAAGTAACTTTTCTAATTTTTGCGTTATATTCAAACCGCTTGACCGGTGTGGAAAAATAGTTCTCGTCACTAGTCAAAATGTTGTTCTCAGCATTTGATCGGTTTAAAATAATTACGTCATAAAAAGAATTATTGACGTCATAAACAAACACTTTCCATTTACCGCATTGTCAAGTCATGAACGTAAAAATGAGGTTTGGAGAATTTGTAGTTCATTTCGCAAATTTACTACTTTTAAAAATTAGAGAAACAGAATCTTACATTGGTATGAGAGGATTATCGGATTTCTCCAATCTCGATAGTCAAGTTATGGAAATTTGAGTACTCGCCAAGGCTCGGACTTAAAATTCCATAATTTAACTATCTCGATTGGAGAAATCCGATCATCCACTCGTACCAATGTAAGATCCTATATAAAATCAACTGATAAATTCGAATACCGTATGGGGGCTTAGACTATATTTTTTCCAAAAGCAATTACAACATTAGCAAAGCCAAATTGCTTAAAGGAAGACTAATGCTAAATACTGGTGCTTTACAAGACCAGATGATGAAGCTCATGAAAATGTGCATGAGTAAAAAAAAGATGGATAAATTAGAGTCACATCAATGATAAATTATTTAACATCACATTTAATTACAACATGGTATAATACACTTACTGCCTGCAGTTCAAGGTGGTATAATAGATTACAACACGAAGATAACGTCGAGGCCGGTATTCTTTTCTGAGTGTGGTGATCTAGTATACTATACCCTCAGTTGCATGATGTATGTGTTATATTATTCTGAATACCGTATAAACTGCATGCACATTTCATTTGCGTTCTTATTTGCCAATAATGCAGTCGAGGATTTCGAATGACATTTATAGTGTTTACAATTGTCGTCTACTAAAATTGTTGCTGCATGCGGAAGTAACACTCGAAATTGGATTGTTCAACGGAAAAGGTGTGATTCCTTTACAGTCTGAAGGTGTGGTATAAAATTTTCTTCTCCAAGCATAGAAAATAAGAAAAGTAAATTTTCTGCGAGATTTTTATTGTTCGCTAATTTGACGTTTACGTTTTATATGCTGCACAAAAAGCCTCTAAAAGCGAATTTATAGTTGTATCTTGTTTCTGTTCTTATGCTTTAGTTAACTAGTTCCCTTGATTTGCTACCTATTCCCTGCCAGGAGGGTTTGGTGGAGTTTGTTTATTGGTTTGTTTTTCTGTGCTTTCAGATAGCATTTCAGACTGCTTTGTTACGAATATATTTAAACCGAATTTGCGTATCCGGTTTATACTTTTAGTTTGACTTTGTTTATTTACACTTTTAAACAGTGTGGTACTTTTTAGGTATGCAGTGTAGTGTGTTTTTTATTTCGACAAAATAAGATTTTTGTCATTATTATACCTAACAAGAAAAGATATGGTTGTAACCATATCGGGGAAACTCAATTAAAGTAATTGAAGGATAAAAACAGGAACCCATTTTGTATTGTAATATCTGATAAATGTCCTATAATAAAACCTGAAATTGTGTAATTAATACTATAACCAACAATAACAGTAAAGAATGAAAAGCTTCGCCGAGCGCAGCATGATACGACCGCAACATGTTGAACTCTGTACGTTTGAGGCCCAATATGGATAGTCAATTGCTTTGGACATATGCAGCCTATAGTGGACTTACAAAGTTTTTTGACACATGCCTTCATTAGTAGACTATCGACCCATATTTTCACAAGGAATCCATTATATTTTTGTTCAAAAGTAGACAATAAATAAATGCATGTTTATCTATTATTTGATTTACAAACCCTTTGGCCCCTCATTTCTAGCCGGAATAAACAGAAAAAAGGGGCTAAAAATACTCTTCATTCTTTATCTAATATGTGACAAGAATCAATTAGAAAAAAATTCAAAATCGGACAAGAAATGCAAAAGTTACATTTTTGCCTCTTTAGCACCTAATTTCTACAGGGGTAAAAAAAGAGTTGGTCTGGAAAAATGCATTCTTCATTTTGTATCACTATTTGACAAAAATTAACTTTTTTTCAAAATCGAACTAGAAATAAAATAGTTTCATATTTGCCCCTTTTGGGTCCGTAATTCCTAAACGGAAAAGGGAGGAACCCACAAAATCAATCTCATTCATCCTTAAAAGATAAGAAAAAATATTGTTAAATTTCAAAGCAATCTGTAAACCAGAACCAAAGTTATTGTGGAAACAAATAAAAAAAGTTGCATATTTTGCCCTTTTGGGGCCCATTATTTTTAAACTAGAAATGGGGGACAGCATAAAACAATCCTATACATATATTAATGATAAGGAACAACATTGTAAATTTTCATAGCATTTGGATGACTAGAATAAAAGTTATTGTGGGAAGAAACAAAATAGTGGTATTTTTGGCCCCTTTTGGGCCCTTAATTTCTAAACGAATGATGGGGAGTGGGGCCCTAAAAATCAATCCCATCCATACTTTTATGGTACGAAACATCACTGTAAAGTTTCAAAGCAATTGGTTAAGTAGAACAAAAGTTATTGTGAGAACACTTAAGTTAACAGACGCAGACGACAGCATCATACCATTATACGTCCGCAATTTTTTGCTGTCGTATAAAAGTAGGAGGCATACATTGTAAATAAACCAGTTAACATGTTTGGACATTTGAATTATTTAAAGTAAAAGAAAGATGCAAGAAAATGCAATTGAGACCTGCATTAAAAAATTTAATTAAATAATTTATTTCTATATGATACTGGAAAATTAAAAAGTGCATAAAAACAATAATAACACCATGCTAAAGTAGAAACGTTTTCGTCATTTAAATTTTAGACAGGAATTACAAATTCGTAATACTCCCCTCATCAAGTCGGTGTGCCATCTTTGTCCCAAATTATTTACATTTGTACCGTTTGTTAAATCTGCAAATCTTGTTTACTGTTATTCATCATGATGATCAGCTGCAGCAGCACAGGCAGCCATGGAATATTAACACCATTAAAACAGTAGCAAGAAGTTTATTATTGTTGGACATATTTACAATGCGTTAATTACCGTATAAGTGGTTTTTATCGCGTGTGGAAAATTTAGCGTTTTTGTTAAAAAACTGTACGAGTTTATTTTGGCGTAATGTAATTTTCGCGTTCCGTAATAAGAATGAATAACTCTATCATTTGTCCTAATATTTCGCGCGTTTTTTTTCGCGTTCCAACTTTTACCGCGAATATAGCGAAAATTAAATCACCGCGAAAAAAACCACTTATACGGTATATAATTGACAATTCAGATGAAAGCAGATTTAATGTGCATTTATGATAATAGTACGAAATAGTACGAAATATTTATTTGTTCATTATATTTACAATTAAAATGCAATGAATACAACAATATGATCGTTCCCTTAGCCAGCTTGATCGCGTAAGAATATATGAACACAATTATATTTGATTTCAAATGCAAAGAACAAAAGAATTACATTTCGCAATACAAAACATACTGTTTTTCACCTGAAAAATAATCAAAACAATATTACAGATAGAAATTACTTACTTCGGTAAATGTAAACATCGAACTATATTTTCGCGCAATAATGCAGTAAACCGTACCCGAAATTAGTTATAACCACATGTGTGATACAATGCAATGATTTGAGTTATGAAAAAACCTTTTTTCTTTAATTTGTGGATCCTTTTTTCTTCGTAGTTTATTTCTGTTCAATTTTACTTTGGGGGGCCTCGGTGGCCGAGTGGTCAAGGTAGTTCGTCTACTATTGATCACGTGGTCTGTCAACACTGAGATTGCGGGTTCGATTCTCACTGCAGGCAGGGTGTACTCGACTCCAATCCTAATTGACAAGGATTGCCAGTTTTCCTACCGCAGGTCGGGGGTTTTCTCCGGGTACTCCGGCTTCCTCCCCCAATAAAAACTGGACGCCATGATATAGCTGAAAAATTGCTGAAAGTGGCGTTAAACACCATCAAACAAACAAACAAAAACAATTTTACTTTGATCTTATTATGTTTTCCCGACAAAGTGTCTGAAATTCATTACCGTATACATCATCAACATCAAACACAATCTTTTGTGTACTGTCGGGTAATTTTTTACCAGAGTGCTTGTATTTCCTTTATTTCCAATCACGTTGTACTCATAAATGGCAATCTTTTGTTTCTTTTTTTTTCTTTCTATCTTACTGACGCAAGCAGACAAAGGGGTGTCTTTTAAAATATTTTAACTACTGCAAAGTTCGCTGAGTGTCTAGTGTTATGAAGGTAGAAAATGACTTGCAATAAAGGGGCTGTTGATAAAGAAAGGTGCAATAAATGGTAGACATACGATAAAGGGGGTGAGATAAATTTGTGCGCGTCAAAGCTGAACACGGTTTACTGTGTCTCATGATACAAACTACTGTATTTAGTAAAAATTATGCACTGATTATTACATGTCAAAATCTATTTCACATGTATCACCACGAGAACTCTATATCCCCAAGGGTGGCGAGGGGGTTGATACTGTATAGCTGTTGTGATTCGTTTGATCCCGCTTATTTAGTCTTTAATCCTACAGGCAGCCTAGCATTTACAACCCGCGTTCACTCAGTTACCTTTTATGGCTTCGGTAGCCGAGTGGTTAAAGTGGTTTGTTTATTATTGATCATATGCATGTCAATAATTTATTTATTTATTTATTTATTTATTTATTTATTTATTTATTTATTTATTTATTTATTTATTTATTTATTTATTTATTTATTTATTTATTTATTTATTTATTTATTTATTTATTTATTTATTTATTTATTTTTTTATTCAAACGTTACCCAGGAGTCTGCCTCAAACTGATATATGTTATTCATCAGGTACAACATGTACAACAAAATTATACAAATTTTCAGAAAGATGCAGACGTTGGAAAGAAATTCATTGCAACAAAGCGAGCGTAAATAAATACGCACTTAGATCGTCTTGAGGAACACTTGTTACAAGTCCAAGTCAGAAAATGCAATGAAAGAATTTTCTTTGGTGACGACCAAATTAGAAACAAAACGCAAAAACATTTTGGATTTTAAAGACACTGCACAATACATGAAACAATTTGTACATTGGAATTCGGAATGTTCTAAAAACTGTTCACAACGTAATCAATGAAATCAAACTCTTGCTTTGCAGTATGTCACAGCTAAATATAGCAGTTCAGATCAACCATTCACCGAAGTCTTCGACTCGCTAGGAGAAATACAAATAACATCTACAGAAGCAGAAGTTCCATATGTAGAGCGACGGCTAATACAGGCAGAGGACCAGCTTCCACCTGAACCACCAGTCCATAAATTACACAGTCTACAGTTGAAACTAAGGACAAACATTAAAATGGACGAAAAGAATTCCAGCGTAACGGGCAGCTTAATATTACCAAATAAGGGCATTATGATTGCGGGTTACAATAAACCATCTCTTACTATACTAAAGGAAGACGGATCATATGACCGTGACATCAGTGTACCGTACAATCCTTATGGCGTCACAATAATTGATGACCAAAGGGTTGCAGTTTCTTATTGGAACAAACGTATATCCATAATAAATATGAACGGTCAGGATACAAATCAAACTCTGGAGATTTTATGTAAATATGGGATCACGAGCATTACATACAACGATGGTAAATTATATGCCGTGACGCATGGAGAGGGAATCAATGTATTAGATCTAGATTTGAACATTATCAAAACAATACGTATATACAACGATGCAAGGAGTACGTACAAGGTCATAACACAGAATGACAAGATTTACTACTAGGTCAGCAACGGGAGTGTTCACTGTATAGTATGGAAGGTACAGAAATCTGGACGTTTCAGGATGATCGATTATTGTCCATTCCAGTCATATCGGTTGATCCTTATGGTATAATGTTTGCAGCTGGGTATAAGAACAATCTACTTCTGGCCATTTCTCCAGATGGTAAGCAACAGAAAGTTCTACTGACCAGTTCTGATACACTCCAGAAACCAAATATTATGTACTACTACAAAGACATTAAATGACTTCTGGTCTGCAATCAGAAAACCGGACACGCTACGTTATATGATGTTATTAATTAACAATTATTTACTTGTGCCACTGTTGTTTGTCTACAGAAATTAATGTAAATAATTAATATAAAATATATTCTTTGATTTCTTTTAAAAGCACAATACAAATTGCTAAAAGAAGATAAAACTGTTTAATAATTAAGTTACTTATTCTAAAAAAATGTTGGGGAGGTGATAAACGGCATTCGGAGCCAAAAACAGAATGACTTGTTATACAGAAGTCGTAATCAATAAAACAGTTGAGCAACTTGATTAAAAAGAACAAGATTTTATCTATAATTTTATTTCAATTATTAAATTTTATAGCATTATATCAGGCACTGCAGGGGAGAATGTTTCAGTGATCTAGATTGGTGAACAGTTTTATTGCCAAAAACACAAGACCACCACCCAACCCATGTGAAATATCTGTTTAACTTTATTCAATAAGTTTGCAAATAGAAGGATCACATTCGTCATTGCATTGTTTCTTCCGTATTGCATTTTTAATTGTTCCAATATCGATGACAAGAAAACAAATCTGAAAATGATTTATTAATTGACTGAATGTTTGTAAAACGTCCATCGAGAAATATGTCAGCTATAATCATGACTTGTACAAGTTTACAAACAATCAACGGGGATAAGATACGAATGAACGTTAATCACAATATGACTGCAATGGACGCCACTTTCAGCAAATTTTCAGCTTTATCTAGGCGTCCAGTTTTTATTGGGGGAGGAAGACGGAATACCCGGAGAAAACTCCCGACATTCGGTACGAAAACTGGCAATCCTTGTCAATTAGGTTGCAGTCAAGTACACCATGTGAGCTATCAGACTCGAACAAACAACCTCAGTTTTGATAGACCACGCGATTAATAGTAGACGAACTACATTAACCTATCGGCCACCGAGGCCCCTACTGCAATGGAAAATTATGGAATAATGGGTTGGGAAGCAAAATTGAGCTTTTTGTTGCTGCTAAAGTTAGATTACTATTTTTCGTAATCTACAAAAGAGGCCTTTTTCGTGCACTTTCCAAACATGTTGACCCCTATTGTCTGCAGTCAGGCTTTAAAGGGTCCGGATAATGATCTCCATTTTGAACTTTAATCACTGAAACAATACAATATCTCTAACGCCAGAACTTCGTTTGTAACGTACGCTGGATTTGATTAGTTCGTGAATGATGGTAAGCTCATTGTTACATATAATAATATATATACAATGTCAGAAAATATACAATTTATTTGTACGAGCCTTCGCGGCGATGTACAAGAAAAACTATATTTTCGGAAAATGTACAATTTTTTTTTATCCTGCACCCCACAGGCACTTGGGGTCAGGATAATGTTTTATGGAATAAAATGCTAATAAATGAGTTTACGAGTATTCACTCGTTTGGTAACTAGTCCAACATGTCTGACTGCGAAATATTGCCCACAAAAAATAATAAATTTATCTTTATTATACTACATTAAGGCATGAATCTTATCCAAGGTCTGAAAATAGCACAAGTTTTATTTATTGGAATCCCCACGTTTTATTAAAAAAGGACACCGTTCCAAATGTCCAGTCAGTAATGAGCTATGTCCGTTTAATATTCCTTTGATAACTTCCACTTAACTTCACTATGTTATATCGTATTTGATAAAAAAAAGGTGTTTTCTTATATCCAAGCGAACTACAATTCTTATCGGGATGGAAATGCACACTGTAAACTCATTTATTAGCATTTTATTCCATAAAAAATTATCCTGACCCCAGTTGCCTGTGCTGCACCCCTAAAAATCTTCATACTAATCTAATCAGTCTGATGAAAAACATACAAATTGCACTTTTAACCGATTTCTGACCTGAAATTTTCGGTGCATATTCTTGTGATATTATGACGTCACAAACAAACATTATATTTGACAACATGTTTTAAACCAGAATAGAATGAGTTTAAAAATAAATTACAATGACATAAATGTTTTTAGTTTATTCGCCGTTCAATTATATTTTTGTAGACTAGGCTAAACATATCACATTTGAACCAAATTTATGTTTATATTAATACACTTCCCTCTGAGGTGACTAAGATAGACTAAGATCATTCCGATTGGGCCTCCCGTATCCCTAATTATCATTAGAGTGTCAACACTGAGCATGATTTTGGGCAGAGTGTGCTCGATTCCAATTTTAATTCATGGCGTACGGACATATATTGCATTATTATACCTCAGTATATAAATTACATAGAACTTAAAATATACAATAAATTCGCTATTTTAACCATTTTCTACTCGGCCAGTCAATAAATTTCAGAACTACACGTATTAACTAACAACTAACTTTTGACTGGCAGACATTAACCATTTTCTGTTCGGCAAGTCAATATGTTTCAGAACTACCGAAGAGAGACAAACTATTGATTGACAAGATCACCCATTTTCTATTCACCGTTGAAATTAACATACAATTATGATACTGGTATATTTCTTTTTGATTTGCTAGCAATTATTGCCAACACTTTGTGTCTGTTGTCCTTCCGCTATAATAAAACACTAATTGATTGGATATTCGGGGAATATTAAGTTTATTTTTCTTTTCGATAAAACTATTGCCCTTAGCTTCGCTTCGAGGCAATAGTTGCACATAGAGAAAAATCAACTTACTGTTCCACTCATACCCAGTCAATATTAATTGGTGCAAATAGGGAAAATTGTGAGTAATCTTCAATCTATTCTTACTTTAAGAAAATAGCAAAGAAAACCGACCGAACAACATTAGCCAAAAGCCAAGGGACAGTTACAAATCCGGATATAGACAAACACAACACAAAAACAAAAAACATATAACACAGAAAGAGAGAAACCCGAACCCAATAAAAACCATGGGTGCACTCAGGTGCTCCGGACGAGTAAGCAGTGCCTGCCTCTAATTAGACACCGGTCGAGTTACTCATTTCTAGGGAAAAGTCAAATCCAGGAATAGGAAACACTACCTATGACTCAGCGAAAATGTCAGATCGTATTTGAGACCCTGATTTCCAATAACGATCAATTTAGTCATGGTAACGACCATAGAACTTCCGGAGAGATAACATCAAGCTAGGTACAACAAACCTTTGTTTGAGTAGTTTAGCAGTCAGCAGTAGTGATCGCTCTAGAGAAACGGAATACCGATCGCAGGATCTAGAATAACGTATAAGTTGTAAAATGTACACACCATACGCTGGAGCTGCTGGAATGTTGCCGTCGATGAAAGGGAAGTTGACAATTGGAAAGTTGAAGTCATCATGTTTGTCGTAGAGTCTAATTTGTAATTTTCCTGAGTCTATTTCTAGAAGTAGGTCTAAGTAAGAGGCTGACCTTAGTTTATTGGTGGTGTCTTTAATTTCAAGCTCGCTAGGGTAAATTGAATGTAAATAGTCACCAAATTTAGCATTGTTGAGGGACAAAAACATCATCAATATAGCGGAATGTTAAATTAAAGGTCTGGGACAGTGTCTTTTCTTTCTTCTTCAGTAGGCCTTCTAGGAACTCAGCCTCAGAAGATTCAAAAACAGGTCGGCGAGAAAAGGAGCGTTTTTCTTGAAAAAGCAGCGTTTTTTAAGATCTTTAAGACTGGTTTTAAGCTTCGTATGAGGGATGGCCGTATAGAGTGTCGAAAAATCAAATTTTTTAATGCTGTTACAATGGGAAAGAGATCCAGACCTCAAGATGTCTATCAGGCCTTTGAATTTTTTAATATCCACATTTCATTTATGCCACTCCGGGAGTAGAAAGTGTCCCTGTATTTTTGAAGTCCCGTTTTTAGTGTTGTTAAAATAGTGGTCATGAGTTGCGATAGTGTTTTGGTAGAACACTTAGACGATCCTGCTATGAAACGCTGTTTTGTATGGATTTTTGTGAAGTTTTGGAATCCAATACAATAAGGAGAGATCACAATCTTCGACTTTAATTTGAGATCAAAAGATGCCAATACCGATTTGTGATTTTCAATAACCTCCTCTTTTGAAAGCGCAGTGAATGTGTAAATATGATTGCAAAGTGAACTGTCCATGCATAACTCATTGATTAAACACTCTATGTAATGTTTTTTGAAGATAAAAATAATGTTGTTAAGGGTTTTATCTGCTGGCACAACAACATATTTGTCATGAATGTCGGACAAATTGTTAAGAGCATCAAAATTTCTGAAGATTGATGATGCTATAGTACTCATAGACCTTCCTAAACGACTTATTCTTATTTGAATTAATTGCCTCAAGGCCTTTACCCACTCGGACGAGGTATCAACCTCCTGGTCCTCTTGCTGTGCCCATTTTCTGGCATTGTCCTCTATTGAATCCATCAATAATTTAAAGTTATAATTCCAGTTGATGGATTTAGGTTCACGGTACTTTGGTCCTTTGGACAACACATTGCGGAGTCTCTCATTTTCAACAATATTAAGATCTCCAGTTATCACGTGACCTGAAGGAATATATATTAATGGGGAATTGTGGCAAGAGCAGTCGGGGGGTGTTAAGTTTGGTTTTGTAATATTTGTCTTTTAAATTAAAAAAAAGACATGTTAATCTTATTCTTACAGTCATTCATTTATTTAATGATTAAAATATGTAATTATGTTCTACACTACGGAAGCCAAATAGAGCCAAAAAGACTTGCTTTAAAAAAATACATCCGATTTTCAAAGCATATTCAAACGTGAAATAAATGACTTCCACAAGTTTAAATGCCCTATATATTATGTCCCGATAACTTAAATAATAGTGGCTCGGGAAGGCAATTTGTAAACTCGATCAGACGTCTTCTATCGTTTACCCAGCAGGTTTTTTGTTGGCATTGTTATTATTATCAACGTGTTACCCAATTTAAGCAAGAAAGACTTATTATATTCATGATTATTTATTTTTTAATTTTTATTATTTCTTTCTTTACATTTCTAATCAACACCGTTAACAAGCACACAAGACAATGATCTTCGTCGACAGCTGTCTTTCTAAGAACAACCATCCAAAATCATCGTGATGTGGTTTCTTTATTTCTTAAAGGTTAAGTGAACTTGATAGCTAATCATGTCGACTGTTGAGCTCTTACCTGTCAACACTGGGGTTGTTTAGTGCCCGACTTTGGACAATATAAACTCGATTTGAACCTTACTTCACAAAAAATTCAAATATGCACAACAAAAAAGATGAGTCCTAGTTTCAGCTTAAGTGAATATAGAGAACAGCGAAACATTCCAGCGAACAAGAGACCATCGAACGACGGGTCATTTGAACAAAAACATCTTATATTCAGAGTCCGCGAGCAAGAGGCCGTGGATCCGGGAAAATGGGCTAAAGCTGAGAAACAAAGCGACTCTCATTCAAAACGAATGCAACGTAAAGTAATTATGAGGTACATTGTACTTGTTAAATATTTTTTTTTACTTAGAACTGTTGAGAGATCATTAAATCAACGCGCAGTTGATGGCCTATATTTGTTTCGTTATTCGATTGCTATTTTTTAATTTTTATCTTTCATTTAAAATTTTTCACATCAGATACAAAATATATAAAATATTGCTAATTATGTCATCAAAAAAGCGTTAATTACACATTAAAATTGCAAACATAAAAGATTTTAACTAATCATTGCTTAAAGGAGATAATCAATTTCAAAGTAATTATCGATTTAAAAATAATTGTCAAACACGGCACTCACTACATTCCGCGGCCAAGTTTTCAATTCTATAACCAAACAAACTGCCAATGAGAAAGCATCCCATATCTCCCACGGTATCCTTGGAATGCGCTGAACAGCCCTAGTAGAGCCCTGTAGACACTTCCAGCCGGTTAATAGAGATATAAAGGATCTAACACCGGCGGGAGTGCAAGACGGGAAAATCTCAGACATCCGAGTGAAAAGATTTCTGGTCTCGAACGAGGCTCTGCCGAGTTGGGACCAAAAGAAATTTTTCACGTTATTGACAACTAAACTTCTAAAACATGGGTTTGTTGTACCCAGGATGTTATCCTGTTAGAATTGCTATGGCCGTCACATGACTTAATTGATCGTTATGTGAAATCAATTTCTCTAATACAATCGGATGTTTTCGCGGAGTCAAGTTTTAGCAATATTAAAACGTGTAATTGCGAACAATGACGAATTCCGATTGTTTAAGGTAACACACAGTTCAGTCTATGTATCAGAAACTAATTCAAAAAGTTAATAAAGGTACAATTGTCTCTTTTTTGTTATTTTATACAATTGTCATTTAGTAAAATATGTCAGCGAAAAAACCGAGTTATTCCAGTATCCGACCTCACAACGCCCTTGAAGGTAAGAAACTGGGAATATTAAAATATATACAGAATCAGAGAAGCAAGCTAGAGGTTAGTTTTTCTATTAAAAATACTTTTAAGTATCAAACAAGAATAAATTATTAGGTACGTATCTACAAGTTATATATTTACGTTTACGGTAAACTTGTGTAGCATTTGTATTGTCTGGTAAACACAAAATGTTTGCCCGCACATGAACGTCATTCAAAAGGAATAGCTTGTAAATGCGGACAAAATTTGTTTTAATATTGAAGTGTGGTTGATCAACAAACAATATATGCACTTAAGTTAAAATAGCAGTTGATGGGTACAGATAACATGTACGGCCTAATGCAACAGAATGACTCTGCATTTGGTTTTGGCTGCAAAGTATTAACAATAACTTATCATTAAAAAACTTGTATTTAATCTAAAATAAAAATGAAAATGCAAGACAAGATTGTACAAAAATTAATTAAAACTTACTATTTATTTATGCAATATTTTGTCGAAATGGTAAATAAGACAAATACACTAGTAAAAATTAATATAACAAAAACTAAAGGGATAAAACATAAAATATATTCTGACGACACGCCCACCAGGAAAACATTTAATCACAATACTCATTTCAGAGCTCAGACTGATGCAATCCGAGATTAAATACTAACTCTGTATAGCACGTTTGAAATTGTAAAACGATGTGTTTTTCAGTATATCTGTACCATTCTGACAATTAATTATCTTCCCTCCTCAACTATATGCAACTATTGGTGTCATAATTAGGTTTGTTAGGTCTTGTTTTCAATGAATGACTATCATGTGTATCATAACCAGCAAAATTTTAGAATATATCAAACGGCTATACATGCTTTCCATTTTTTAGTATATATTTGTATTTTTATCATTAATGGAGTTTCATGTTTATTGTTTCTCCATCTGGCATCATTAGTTTTTTTATTCTCAAAAACTATTACTGTATAGTTTATAATTTAATAAATTACATTATCTATGAATTATAGTTACCTAATAAACATTTGTGACAAATGTGTTATTTAGAACACCTTTAAAGTATTGAAATTAAGCCCATGCTGTGCTATCCTGATAAAGCTTGTAGTGTCATAAACTTGTGTATTCTCTGTACAGGATGTTAATTGAACAGCCTATTTCTTAAAACTTGCATTTTGACCACCTTTATGGCTGAAAAAAATGCGACAAAAAGTGAGGATATTTCGGTAATTGACTTTTATAGAAATACTTTATAAATGTTTATCACAAAGTTCATTACACATTTTCACTTCAAGACAAGACAAAGCAATTGCTGTTAATTCTACTCTTTCTAATGACAGTATTTTGTAAGTCAAATACTCTTAAATGTTTTTTGCTTGATTGTTAAAGTATTTACTTACAATTTAAAAAAGTTTCAAATTTTTGAGATATAATTAGACTATACAAATGCCACACAACACTGTCCCCTGTCTGAACGCAGATGTATCCGCCATGTTAAAAATTGTAAAATAAGCGAATTTCAAATAAAATGGGAAGTATACAAATCAGCAATTAAAGTATTACAAATGTGAAAATTAAACACATAAATGTTAACATAGTTTATACCAGCTGTATTTATCCAATTCACGTCAGAAGTGATGCATAACTGACTATTTCGCATTGAAACAATGTAACCATGCAGAAGGCAGAAAAGAAGACGGTTTCTTTTCAAACAACATAGGAAGTATTTTGCAAGTAATTTTAACTGATAAAATGTAGAACATTCGAAAGATAAGAAATTGCAGAACCAGGAACAATGTGCAAAGCATATATATTTTATTTATTTAATAAGATATCGGCGTTTTTCTAAATCGTCCGTATGTTTTCTATCGAGTCGAAATTCCAATATGGCTGACAAAATACGTCACACAAATCACGCGATGTCGCTAAATGTTGTATATCTAATAATCAAATGGCTTTGCAAAAAGTTCTTGCAATAGAGTTAAAGAGTTAAAATAGGAATCATTAAACCTGCTACAGACATTTAGGTCTCACAATTCGAAATTCGAAAAAATCATTGTAGCGTCACTTCGATTGGAATGTCAATGTCTTAGAGTCGGTACCACGATTACACTTTAGTAATATTGATGGGCTCATCTGACGCAACTTCATTGTTTAAATCGGTAATCTTGCTAGTAAAGATTGTAATTTTCGTCAATGAAATATATTAGTGACACTAATTCTATTTTAAATTAATTTTCTTGTTTACGGCTTCTAAATTATGGAAAAGAGAAAAGCACGATTGGTATTTAGACAACCTAGAGATAGCTGTAAAGAGTGCACAGTTTGGCGAAATTTTAATACAAAAACGCAATCTTGTATACCATTCCTAAATCCTCTTTTGTTATATTGTAAACCGAATTAGAGATAAACGGGAAAAGGCCTTATTGCTAGAGGGGGAATCGTTGCCACCAGAACTAGAAAATACAATAGTAGTCTACAAACTTTAAGTCTAGAGGAAAGACTATTAAGTATTCGAAAACAAGAAACAAGTAGTTTCGATTGCCGAATAATGAATCCTAGAATACAAGGATACATGTAATATGACAATGATTAACTGTCTCAGCTGCATGTAGCCACATGTTATCTTGCATTGCAATTAAACGAGGAAGACATTTAAGCCGGACCTCGTCAAAGTTATTACCGAAAGGTTCAAGCACTGTTTCTGGCAATTTCGCAGATAGATAATGTTTTCAGTAAATACATGCATATAAAAGTTCGAACGAATTTAAATGACACTCATTACAAGTTTACCTGCAAGCAGAATATCCTGTTTCTTACTGGGTACTTAAGTTCAAAACAATTGTGTGTGTATAAAAATAAGCGAAAAAGAGTTATTTCTGTTTGTTGTTGACATGTATTTATTATTACATTGAAAATAATTTCTGAGAAATTTGAAAAAAACAATACCCTCCCCAACCCTAACCTCCGAATTTTCGGTGCCTAAGGAATCAGAGCTTAGTTAACATACAATTATTATATCCCGGAAATGGATGCTATTAATGCTGTCATTATATACAGTAATAAAATTGTTTGAAAGTCACACCAGACCACATGTAATTTCAATTTGCAAATCTCTGTTGGAAAAAGCATAGAGGAGAATTAATCGATTCTTATATGCATAAAATAATCTTATGGACAACAACAGAATTAGATGTCCGCAATTGAAATCTCGATGTCCCCAACTTCATCTCATATGTCCGCTTTAGAAGGTCCAGCAAGCCCGAGCTTTTAACTTATTTACCAATCGCTGTCTTGTTTTTTTTAAAGTATGCACAAAAGGTATAATTATCGGTATGCATCGGATTGATAGCTCAGGCGCAGGCACGTTTAGTTCGTAGTGATTTTCTCTAGCGTTTTATATGAAACAAAAAAATGTCGGCATCCAGTTATTACTTGGGTAGACGTAGTATCCGATGAAAAATCCACGAGCCTCGGCAGCAAAACTGAAGACAATAATTGTCAATTAAAGATAAATTCGAGTACGTCATGCACGGGGTCAGACTCGAACTGGCAACATCAAAGGGAACACGCTTGTTAGTAGTAGTAGATGCCAAACTTCATCAACCGATCGCACCACGAGGCCCTAACGTTATTTGATGACTGTTAAACAAATCTGATAGCATAATTGTTTGTTAGGTTGTTTGAATGCTGTTTAACGCAACTGTCAGCAATTTGTCAGCTATATTATGGCGTCCAGTTTTTATTGGGAAGAAGTCGGAGTTCATGGAGAACACCTCGACCTGGTGCAGGAAAACTGGCAAATTTTTAACCCAATTGAGTCAATCCGACCCTGCCCACAGTGCGACTCGAATTCGCAACCTCAGTTTCGACAGGTTACGTAATCAACTAACTATTTTGAAAGTTAAATTGTATTACAGCCATTTGTTATTATGTTAGTCAGACTACTGAAATTTAAAAAAAGTGAATGTATGTTGTCTATCGCCATGTGACGAACTCTTCAGCAGCATCAAAGCGAGAACTTGTATCCTATTCAGTGAAAAATGACATTCCAGTTATTTTATCTATAGTCGTTTCACTATCTGTAGTACAATATGTTTAGTGGAATCGATACAAACGTTACACACTTCCACTTTTTAATTTTTAAAAATATTATGATTTCTCGGTTTCTTAATATTTTACCAGGCTGTATATAAAAATGTCTTTGTTAGGCTCCCTTACTAAAAGAGCTCGTCCAGATGGCACATTTGGGCAACCAGTACAAAAACAAATATATACTAACGGACATTTATCTGAAATTAAAAAAATCACTTTTTCGTAAAGTACTTCAAGATATACAAATATATATTTACAATACATACATCGTATTTGAAAAAAAAAGATATAAATGTATAGTAGATCTTTAATTACGAACAAATTTTTTGTTTATACTGATTACACTAATCAATTAAATTATCAGTTAAACTTTAAACTGAATCACGAGATTTAATTATTTATGACACCAAGGAGAACTATTCACAGAGACGGGTTTATTTGTATCAGACAAGCTGTTCATATTACAGAAAAGGTCAGGTAAAAAAAACAATTATCCTTTTATGTACAGTAATTGAGTCAATTCATATATTTATTCTCAATATTCTCCTCAAAGCGTCGATTTTGTACATTAATTCAAAGCTTCTTAACATTATAGAATAGTTATAGTATCTTTAATACAATATTTGATTGGTGTTTATTCTGCGTAAATAAAAAGCTACAAGCCTGAGTTTCCATGAAAAATGAGGCTTATAATTTCAGAAATATTGATACATTGACATTACATACATTATGTGTAGGTATCACATCGAGACAGTTGTGTACATTCGTATCATTATGAGGTGTGCAGCGTCGAGTTTTTATGCAGATTGTATGCAACTATCGAGACGTGATACAGGTTGTTGTACCTGCACTTAAAATGTATGTTATAAGTTTATCTAAAATTAAGAAGTATAAAAATGCAGATAAAAACTGAATATTTAAAAGTTAGAATCGTAATATTCGAGGCATTTTTATATAAAATATAATCCCTAACGTAACACGCATTATGACATCATATTTCTTTCATAGAATGATAGTCACCATCTCTGTCATACAGAAACATTTGTTATTAATAAAATGTCATCAAAGAATTCAAGGTTGATAGATTTTACTACGTAAGACGCGCGTTTCGTCTAATCAAGACTCATCAGTGCGCTCAAACCCAAAAAATATAAAAATCCAAATGATAAAAATGTTGTAGAGCTTTTACCATCAAAATTCCAAAACACTATGCCAAATACGGCTAAGGCTATCTACACCTTGAAAATAGAAAAAAACCTTAGAATTATAATAATTTTGAAAAATTTCAGGGCAGTTAGTTTAGATAACGACTATATAAAAAGAATCTATAATAATCCATACATTTATAACATTTATAAAAGTTTGGTAAAAAAAAATTGTTTTCCATGTACAGGAATACTATAGTTTTGAATATGGAGAAGAAGTCCAATTAAAATAATTGAGCCAATACGTTTCAGACACTCAAGACGCCACAAGTTAGTTTCAATATTTAAAGGTAAAATAAATAAATACATTACGGGTTTAACATGATTTACCTTAAATTAAGTAAATTTATATATTTTGTCAAAATATGGAAAATAATCAATTGATGAAATATAAATATAATTTAAATGTTTAAAGTTACTTTACATTCAGAAATGAATTTAGTGTACACAAAATTGCAAAACTTATATAAAAAATTAAGATTTTTAAGCAGGGGAACATTTATGAGCAGATTTTTATCAATGAATATATTACACTGATCATTTTGGCAGGTAGTACATAAGCTATAATCTAGTTCCAAAATTAAAAAGTAGATCTTCTTATTCTTATTTTTATCTATCCTGGTTTTTGCTACCTTACGTAGTGTTATAAGCCTTTTTATTGACAATATTTAACACCAAAATACACTCTCCCAAGATTGAATGATTTTATGTTCGATTAACGTACAGCGATTTATATTTCAGCTATATGCAGTACCAAAACAAGATAAATGACATTAAAAAAGGAAAAGGGATCAACCAAAGGGAACACAATTTTAACTTTTGTCTTTTCATTTAACTGCAAAAACTAAGATCGAAACCTCTTTTAAAAATTTGTGGTGAAAGTCAAGCATTTGCTGCAATATGTATAAGAAGTTCAAATTGGAATACATGTATACGTGTTTACAATTTTAGGAACCAACTAATTTCTTTAAAGGGGAGTGGATGAGCGAGGTTTGGTCTTTAAACAGTGACATTCTTTGAGTCTTCAGGAATTTTCAAGGAACGACTGCATGATTGATTGATTTTTGTTTAGCGTCCAGGATGCAATACTATGGCTATACTCAGGACAAGATGCACAATAATAAAGTTTTCAGGTAATGACAGACCATATTTGAAATAAATAATTTGTCGCACAAAATACAAAAAGAAACCAAACAAAATATTTATGATGATTTTAATTTTTATTCTGATCGAAATACAAAACAAAATCAGCCACCACAGGACATTAAAAGGTTCTTCTCTGAAACTTGTGAACCAATTGAATTAAACATTATCAGCAATATTGATCGGAGGGTCCTCAGTAATTTTTTATGCCAATGCGAAATTCAAAATGGATGCCACCGTAGCACTTTTTTAAACTAAGGGTCCCATTAAAAAGTGTTCAAATGACTCCAACATTCTTTAAAGATATGCTTTGATTGTGATTCAAAATCGAAGATGGCCGCTACCACACATAAAACCTTTCCTTTAAACGTGTTAAAAGTGAAATTGAATATTTTCTTATGATTTTAATATTTGGATAAAACCGTGACTAAGGTAATCGGTTGTTGAACAATACAACCCAGTTTAATTAGTTAAGCAGAAGGTTCGTGGAAGTTGAAGTACTGAGCACGTGGATTTTAGTTTATGACGATTATTGGTGCGTCGTTGCGTACCTGTCCAAAATTATAGGTTGGAGCAGTACCAAACGTACCGGTTTCTGCGCCTATGTTGTTGGCTGTATTAACTTTCTATTGTTGGCAGATCTGTTTCATTGCTGCTTTTCTTCCTTTTACCCAAATTGGCACCAGTTGTATGAGATATGAGGTTGTCGAACCTGATCACAATTTGCAATTTACGTAAGAATACTTTTGTATTCGATTGTGATGAGTAAATTTCTATCTTTTACGATTTTTGACTGTTTGCGGTTAGAATTAGCATTGCCTTTCGATTTACAAACAGGTACCGTAAATCGGGTTATTTTGGCTCTCAAAAACCGTGTGTTTTATTTTGATGTGTTTAATTTTGGTGTTTCATAAAAAACTGACGTGTTTCATTTTGGCACCTTCAATAATTGCTCTCTTTAAATCGCAGTAGTGAGCTAGCTATGTTAATATATATGACTATATAATGTTCAGGGACGGCGTTGATCCACTTTGAGATGCAACCATGACGCTTAAACTGTGTTCATCAAATTTTATGCCATTAATTAATTACAACACAAATTATATAGACCAAATGTTCATTATTGTTCTTTTGACACGGATTTAAATTTTAATCCTTTTCGTATTCAGGCAGTATTTCTTGACTGAATGACGATGAAGGTGTTATTTTAATCAAAGTCTTATTAGTAAATGTTAAGTCGGACATAATTATGTATGAATAGAAATTCATACATTGTGTTTTCAAATATGCATACACATGTATACCTGTAATTTTCCTTTTTTAGCTATAGACTTTACATTATTGTCTAACCGTCAGCTATTTTTGGCGTGTCAAATATTCATGCATGCTTAATTTTGGTGTGTTTAATTTTGGCTCATTTACCGAAAGCACTAAATAAGACATAATTAAATTACAACCAAAATAACAGATTTACGGTAGTAGTAAATCAAAAGGTTTCCTACAAAAAAGTCACCAGATATGGACAGCGGGACGCGTTGTGGAGCCCCGGAAACCATTCTTATACCTTTCACACCTATTTTCAACATATTTACTTGATGCGGTACTGTCTACTTTGCTTTATTTGTTGCACTGAGTTATTAGAATCAGAAATTATATTTAGTTTAAATTTTCTCAATAATATTTATATTTATTAATGATAACATTACTATGCTACTAATTCTTTTACTCGTCAGGTCAAAACGCATCTGTTAACATATCGTAGTCCGAAAAAGTAATATCAAAACTGTTCAAAAGTCGAATGATTTCTTCCTGGAAATCAGTTTTTCTAATGTGAGTTTAATGGTGCGGAAACAGTCAGAATACATGATTTGGCGGGCGGTAATAGAGCGGCCCCAAATCTCCTACCGTAAAGCCACGTTTTAGTCTTCGCGATCATTTTGAAGCCGATCATAGTATATTGCTTAGAAACATTAACGATATCCGATATCTTGAAATTAAAACAAAATTTTTAAGTTTTCGTTTATGTGGTTTTAAACTACAGACGTTTCTTGTCACTAGTCAAACCAAAAAACCCACACATTTTTACACGATTTTTGTTTTCGTGGTTTCTTACATTTACCTTTAAAATAGAAAAATTTCGTTTGGCTCAGAAACTTTGAGTTCATTAACTGCAAATGTAAGATTCATTACTGTGTATATTTTTCTAAGAACATACTGTGAGGGTTCACAGTCCTCTACCACAGAGCTGCCCAGCGCGTTCCCAGGTGACGCATAAAGGATGCCCTCGAGTTGGGGTTGTGAGGTCATAATACGGAAAGCTTGACCACGGACCAAAGTGGGTAACGTGTTTGGAGTGTGCCATTCTCCTTGCTAGATAAAGACCCCTTTGGAAATTGTCGGTAAGAGTAGGCTCGTTGTAGATGCTGCAAAAGGCTAAATTGTCCACCCCTATCCATGCCTCATTTCAAGTGACTGTCAAAGTTGTCTCGTTTTGGTCCATTTTTTCTAATTGATTTCTTGTTTGTTAACATAATTACGTCGTTAATATAGATGAAATTCGGCTTGCTGGACTTAAAGCATACATCCAATTAATTAATCAATCAGGTAATCAATCAATCAGGGAATCAATTAATCAGTATATTTTACATGTTTTAAATGTCTTGGTTGTTCTGTGATTTTCAACATAAAGTTAGTTTACTTGAACTTTCAATCAAGTTGATTACATGTCCCTGAACATTGAAACTTAAAACGTTCAATACTTTCGTTCGTTTTCATTTCTTTGTCCGTCGTTCTCCGCAAAGGCAATATATGATACGTAAAGAACTTCAGTTTTATATGAATCACAATACGGTAAAACTTGTTTATGATTGGTCAAGAAATAAATGGTTCCTCTGGACAAAACCTGCGTCCAAATTTCAGATAAATGTTCGCTCTTTTTGTCCGTTTGTCTGTTGATCTTATATGAATGATTTGGTGGAAACGTAATATGTGATACCTACTTTTGTATGTTTGACCATCCGTCAGTCTGTCCGTATCCCGGTAATTTGCAGATAAAAACTTAAACACGTGTGAACGGATTTTATTTAAACGCTGAAAAACAAGTTTAATTTTCAACACAATCCATTTTGTAGTTATCGAGTCAGGCAAATTAAATTTTTTGTTAATAGTTTGCGGTTTTCAAATGAAAAATGGAAAACACGTCCACAGAAAACATTGCGAGGCTGTTAGGTACTACCCAATGAAGACAACATTTAATGTTTAGCACAATCCATTCTTTTTAATTTGTTTTAAAATTTACTTTAAAATCTTTCAGCCCCTTCCATTTTCTCGAGAACTAAAAGGTCTAAATTCATGAGAATTGTTTTGCATAGTTAAGTCATCCATAGCTAAATTCTATTGATTTTCAAGTTTATAGGTCCAATGTCCAGGTAAAAGTTGAAGCTATCATACTCAGCTGTTCTGGTCGGCTGATTGGTAATTCAGCAAATGTGTTCATGAACACAAGTACATGTGTGTCATTTAATGTTTCATTATACGTCTTATTCTAATATAAAATAAATACTTGTAAAAAAATAATTAAAATTAATTAATAAATAAAATATTTTCTGATTTTTTTTAGGTGTATGTTTTTGTTTGTTTGTTTTTTTTTTTGCTACTTTCATTCCTTTTCAGAAAAAAATCCGGTATGTATTGATATTCAACATTTTATTAACTTTTCAATTGCTTTACAGAAAGACACAATCTAGCGAATTACAATGTGAGTCCTGTTTGTACGCACATGTTACTAAATCTGCGAGCCAGTGGTGTACCGACTGTGATGAAGGTTTCTGCAGTGAATGTTGTAGGAGTCACAAAGCGGCAAAAAATTCCAGAAACCACCACATTATACCAGCCCTGGAGTATCAAAAGACCAAACAATTTAATGTAAACCTGCGATGCACAGATCACAGTAAGCAGTTAGATTTTTACTGTCCGATCCATGACAGTGCTGTTTGCGTTGAATGCATACAATTACACCATGGCAGCTGTAAAGATCTAAAACCGTTAGATGAAGCATCCAACAATGCAAAAACATCTACTGCACTTACCGACCTGGAACAAACCATCGATGGACTTCTTGAAAACATAGTAAAGGGGGCACGTCATCTACAAGAAAATAAAACACATTTCCTGAAAGATGAAGATGTCGCAAAGAAATTGATCGCAAAAAAGCGAGAGGAAATAAATAAGCACTTAGATCGCCTTGAGGAAAAATTGTTACAAGCCCTCAAATCTAAGTCAGAAAACGCAATGAGAGAAATTTCATTGATGAATACCAAACTTGAAACAAAACGCAAGATATTCTTGATTTAAAAGATACTACACAAAAAATGAAAATATGTTCATCGAATTTGCAACTGTTTGTTGGAATTCGGAGTATTTTGAAAACAGTTGTCAACGACATAAATGGCATCAAACTCCTGGTAAACAGTATCCCAAAGCTAAGTGTAGCAGTTCAGTTCAACCCTAAATTAGATACATTAACGGAAACCTTTAACACGTTAGGAGAAATACAAATTACATCTAAAGAAGCTGCAGTTCCATATGTTGAGCGAGGGCTTATTCAGGCACAGTACCATCTTCCCGCTAAACCACCAGTCCACACAATAAACAATCTACGTTTGAAGTTAAGGACAACCATTATTGGTGAAAAGATTGTCAACGTAACGAGCTGCCTGATATTACCAAATAAGTGTATAATGACTGCGAGTTTCAATGAACCTTCTCTTAGTATTCTAAGAGAAGACGGATCACATGACCGTGACGTCAGTGTTCCGTATGATCCTTACGACGTCACAATAACTGATGATCAGAGAGTTGCAGTTTCATATAGAAAGAAATGCATATCGTTGGTAAATCTGAACACCGATGATACGAATCAGATTCTGGGGGATGTATGTACGCATGAGATCAAAGGTATTACATACAACAATGGCAAATTATATGCCGTAGCGTGGGGAGAGGGAATCAAGGTAATAGATCTGGACGGGAACATTATCAAAACAATACGTATATACAACGATGCAATAGATACGTACCAAATTGCAACACAGACGGACAAGATTTACTACTCAGTTTACCCTGGGAGTGTATACTGTGTTGATATGGAAGGTACAGAAATCTGGACATATCAGGATGAACGATTACAGTCGTTGAACTTTTGTCCTGCCATAGCTGTTGATAATAATGGTATAGCATTTGCAGCTGGACGTGACAACAATATACTTGTGGCAATTTCTCCAGATGGTAAGCAACAGAAGGTCCTTCTTACCAGATCAGATGGACTTCTGAGCCCAAATGATCTGTACTACGACAAAGACAGTAAACGCCTTCTCGTCTGCAATGGTCAAAATGGACAAGCTGCGGTATATGACGTCATTTACTAACATTTGTATTAGTGATATTGTTCCTAAATAGGGTAACTGACGTTAACGTAGAAACAACTGTGATTGATATGTAAAAATATTGACTGAATTACAGTCACGTTGTTACATTAAACGTTATTTATATATATCTTATCTAAAATTTACTACCAACTGATGGCTTTCTTCATTGTCAAATATAAATCTATGAACAAGCCTTAAAATTTGTTTACAGTAAATACTGAGGGTAAGGAAAACTCTGACAGTATTACAATCTAATTCTATCATAATATATGTTTTATTATGGCATCTCACAACTCACGTTAATACTGTTTTGGAAAGTTATTGAATGAGTAGTGTAGAAATAAGTTATGAAAAAAACTTATACATGAATATCAATCATGATTCTTACCTAGTAGCTATTCAACTGCACACTAGTTATTTAAACTATGCAAACTCTATTTTGAGCACATGGAAGCAAAAAAAAATTATTCAGATGTTTCGTTTCTTTTGGGATTTTTAGAAAACTGTCGATAATGTTTTTATTTATGTTTCATTAATAAAATGTACAAAAAGGCAAGTTAGGAATTAATTAATTAATTTTGTTAACTTGATTGAACATGTTTAAAACAAAAAACAGTAAATGGCAGTTATTGTAAGGAAACAGACTAAATGCATTGGTGTTTCACGGATGGAAAAAAACCAATAATTTCGAAAGACAATAACAGAATAGTCTCTGTATTTTTTTGATTTTTTACTTTTGCTACGGGGATTAACATAGTAAGTCAGTCATGTTTGTTTCAAAGGGACATTGCGTTGTTTTCAGTTTATAGTCTGCTTTCCGGCATCAACAAATTTTGTGGTAAAGAACACATCAAAGCTATGAAATTGTCCTTGTAAATTTCAAAATTGTTTAAACCCTAATATTCTTCCTACCCCTGGTATAGGGTGATCTTAGTCGTAATTTGTTTTCCAGTTTTGGTGTTATTGTTCTATACTCTTCGTATTTACATGTATATAGTGTTGGCATTTCAAATTTTTGTTTAAAACGCCTCTGATGAGTCTTGCATAGACGAAACGCGCGTTAGGCGTAGCACAATTTATTGCTTGGAACTTTGTTTCATTTTAGATTCGTAACATTTAATGATATTCGGAAAACCCGCAAGACTTTTTCGCCTCAACTGCAGACGGCATTGCCCGAATGATTTCGAATAAACAACAATCGATTATTATTAACTTACCTTTCGGTTGTCATTTAAGTCAAAATTTAATATAGAATATTGCCATTTTAAATTGAAAAATCCTTCGCATTTCAAAACGTTTATTAACTGTGGAAAATAATTGTTGAATTCAATTTGCACATTTTTGGATCTACAAAAGGAGCAAAGTATGGACCAAAACGCGGTAAGTAGTTTTCATTTGTCAAGCAAATAACCCGCACAGACATGGTGACTTTTAGTATAGAATAGAATAGAATAAAATATGTTTATTAGCCAATCATGGGGCCCATTAAGGGCAAAATGACAATACACAACAGCATTATGATTTAAACATGTATATGTTGCAAGTACAATTGAACGAGGAAAAAAACAATAACAATAGTAATGCCATCAAGATAACTTACTTTGCTGGAGAGCTTAATACTTAGAGCACTACTATATTATTTGGATTTTACCACTTTTTTATTCAACGAAGATACATCCAAATTTAAGTACACATGATGAATTTATATTACAATATATGATATTTTCAGTATATCAACAACATAGGTCCACCTTATCTCAGATCCACATCAGCAGAAAAACAACATATAAACATATATATACATATATATACATCCACATATACATACATATACACACATACATACACATATATACACATACATACATACACAAACACACATACTCGTATACATATACACATATACATACATATTCACATACACTTACATGGTCAATGATATGGAAATCGAGGGTTGATGCATAAGGACTTACATAATAATAATTAAGGTTACACGATTACTTATAGGTTTACTTAGGATAACTCTCACTAATAATGTAAGATGTAATGAACGTAAAATTATATATAACGTAACAAGCGTTTATGCGTTTTAATAAAAATATAAATTAAATAGATAAAACAGAACATATAGTTCTTGTGTAAATGACCCATTGCAGAGTATGCATGTGATGTGGTGCTTGGATTGAGTGACATGTCTACAACTATGTCTTCAGATTGGGTGACATGTCTTCAATATTGTGCTTGGAATGAATGACATTGTCTTCAATAATGTGCAATAATGAGTAACATGTCAGCAATAATGTGTTTGGCTTGATGACATGTCTTCAATAATGTATTAAAATTGATTAACATGTAAACCATAATTTGATTAAATTAGGTGACATAGTCTGTAAGAATGTATTTGGATTGAGCCACATGTGTACAATAATGTGTTTGGGTTGGGTCACATGTCTACAATGAGGTTTTTTAAGTATCATGTCTACAGTAATGTGATTGGATTGTCTGCAATAATTTGTTGGATTGATTAACATGTTTTCGGATTAAATGACATGTCCACCTTAATGTGATTAGATTGGTGACATGTCTATGATTATGTGATTATACTTAGCGACATGTCTTCAAGAATGTGCGTCTTTCATTGTTGTACATGTATACAATAATGAAATCGGATTGTTTAAATGTAATGTGTTCGAATTAAGTATGAGGTTTATAATAGTGTGCTCAGATTGGTTGACATGTCTCCAATAATGTGCTTGGACTGGTTATCTTGTCTATAATAATGTGTTTTGATTAACATGTCCACAATAATTTGTTCGGAATGGGTGACAGATCTACAATAATGTTTGTAAACTGGGTAACATGTCCACAATTATAACGTTTCTATTCGGTGATATGCAATTTTCTACAATCATTTGTCCGTATTGAGTGACCGTAATCGTAGTATGTGGATCATTGAAAATAGAAAATTTAACGATGATACACAGACCAAACATAAAACAGATCACCAACTCTCATAGTATGCTTATCTATTTATATTATATGGAGTGCTTTAAACATGTCATTGTAATTTATCCTTATACTTCATATTAATTTCATTAGTTTTGTAAATAAAACTGCCCGTTCTCAACAGGAAAAAAAAATTATTATGCGTTTCAGTTCGATTATACAATTCGTCCTTACATTACAACAAACCATGCAAAATTACAGCGATTTTAAGGAAATTATTGGAACTATTTCTTCATTTGATGTGTTTTATTGTTTTACATTTCCCCGAAACGTAGTAAATGGTTTTTATTATATATCAACACTAGTTCATGTTTTTTGTAAGTACAGTACTTCTATGTAAACTCAAACAGTCCTTTGTTCAGCTATGAGTGTTAAAATCATTCTGTTTTGTTCATTATATGTGTAATTGGATTATTGTGCAGTTCATTTAAAGTTAATTTTTCATTCAACTATTACGTTGTGAGAAAATAAACAAGATGTTCCTGATTACTACCAAGGTCAAGATAACACATCACTGTAAATAAAAGACAATTGTAATTTTATAATATTTTAGTAAAATCTAGTTCAAAACTTATTTTAAGGGGATGCAAGAAACTTTCGCTGAAAATAGTTTGTCAATGAATTTTCTTTAAATTCGCCATATATTTATTTTTGTGATACAAATTATCAAAATTTAAAACATAAATAGGGGTTTCGGAGCTTAATTCCAAGTGGTTGATTACTGAATTTTTAAATTTTCTAAAACATTTATTCGCAAATGTTTTATTTCAACCATTACTAAATTGAACTATTGTATCAGACTTTTGATATTTTTTTAATTTTATGAAAATTATGAGTTAATAATGAAAGAAATTAAATTTACCATAAATGTGATATCTATTTTGAAATTTTTACAAATAAATGACGGATTGTGTCCTGCTTCCCTTAATCGGATGATTTAACTCAGTAATTATCATACACGTGACACAGATAACCTTAACTAATATGCTGTTTTGGTGATTGCACGTAACCTCTAGATTTATTAATGATATTTCATTGAGCTTAGAATCAATTTAACATATATTTGATTTACTTTGCTTCATTTATGTCAGGTCAGTAGACTGTTAAACGAAGCGACATGATGTCAGCATCATCCACTTTCTAGAAATCACCAGTGTGTAATTATGTTAACACACCCACCGTTTATTTATTTAATATTTGGTATGTTGCCATAATTGATCATCGAGCACTTAAATTGTGAATCATTAAACAAATCTGATAAGGAAAACATTCAGTTTCATATAATTTTTAATTTCATGTCCATATATAGAATTATAATTGTCTTGACCCAAAAAGTAATCAGTATTTTGAAAGAATAAATATTGTCAGAAAAGCGTGTAAAGTTGATCATTGGTCTTAATGAAGACTGAAACCTCTGATAATAATACTGACAACATTTTACCAGAATTATGTAAGTCATATTTTCTATACGAATATTTGAACGCAAATTTCAGTTAAATCGCGCTACAAGTAAGGTACAAAATACAGACCTATCTCGTCATGATGCATAACTTATGACTGCGTTTCTTCAAATTCGTTTCGTCAAGTTGTAGGACATCCATGTCACTATATGATTTTCCTTTGATGTCTTTGCAAATTCAATGTTATAGGGTTATTGCATGAATTCCCAAGCAAGTGTTATATTGCACGAGCTTGCGAGTGCAATATAGCATCTTGCGAGGGACAATATTTTCCAATATTCATGCAATAATCATTTTATTATATAGTAATAATTTTTTTGTGCTTTTAAGTGATTATTCATTATCTTTTCTATTTTGTAATATTTTACTAGGTCCAATATTATCATATTTTCACTTGGTCAATATTACAGGTATAGATGATATACATATAATAAAAACAGATTTTTTTTCAATTTTGTGTTTTTATTTGTTGCTCCTTATTGTTGTGAATATATGGCCACACACTCGAATTTCGTCCATACTCGAAATTCGGCGATTCCCCTTCATTCGACAATGTAAACAATGATCCAAGGCTACATTACTTCTAAAATATTTTGCATTTATTGCTCTAACCGAATGACTCCTAAATAATAAAATACAATGCGTTTCAGCTAAATTAACGTCTGTTAAAGCGACACACTTTCATCGCCGAAATTAGAGTGTACTACAGTACCACTAGCATAAATTCCTGCTTAGAAACGAGCCACTTGTACACGATATTTAAATCCCGTTTTGTACAGTTTACACTTCATTTTTTCCTTTGTTGGTCTATGAAATTTACTTTTATCTACAATCGAATTCACTTTTATTTGTTGAGTTCAAGTGGTTCTGCTTATTTAACCCTCGAGAGCAGATCATGTATGTCACTTTCGGCCATGTTTGTTTACCAAACAACAGTAAAATATAAAAGCCGATGTTCGGAACACATCTATAATTTTCCCGGAAATTACCTAAAAAACCGAGATTCAGTGTAAAATATGAAATTATACTGCAGTTTATAGCTATATGAAATACAATGGGGAAAAATATTACTATATAATAATTTATTTTATTACATGAATAGAATTTTGCCTGTTTTTGATTGGTCTAAAAACAACTTTTGGGTGAAGAGAAATCGCAACAGTACTAAAATTACATAAAAATGTTTGTACGCTGCACGATTCCGCTGCATAGTAGTCAAACGGAATACGATATCGACCTGGTTTTAATGTTTTAGCCAATCAGAATAGCCGTTTTAACAAATTCATTCGTCCAATTAAATCGATTGTATTAAAATTGTACATCGTGCGTGACAACAGCTAATGGGGGAAACTTCGGCTCTGCGATATGTGATTCATTTATACTGTTCTCATTATTTCAAACTCGAATTTCAGGATTACCAGCAAATTGATATCAAAATGCACTATTAAATAAAAAATAAGGGGTACAACAATTACAAAATGTTAGCAGGGGCTCCAGTAGAAAATGCATCCTCTGTTTTTCTGATCAAGGGAGATGATGGTTTTATTCATGTAATAAAACAATTAATCACTTTGATATACGGTCACTATCAGGATTGATCAGCCCTCAAAAATGTATATTCACCTCGCCTAGCGGCTCGATGAATATTACATTTTCTCTGGCTGATCAATCCTGATAGCGACCTATATCAAAGTCAATAATTATATAATATTGCACTAAAACACCCCATTATTTTATATACAGATATACATCTTCTTGAAACGATCACTGTAGTTCAGCTTTATTAACGTAATGTCAAAAATGATGTTGAATACCTTTAACTGTATTTATTGTAAAAAGTAAAACTAACAGATATTTTCACACATTTCAGGATAGGTTAACGAACTTCTGACATATAAAAAAATTTCAATACGTTTGTCTACGTCAACATGTGCTTCGTTTCTCATTCTGCAAATGCGCTCTTTGTCATCGAAGTCAATGCATGCGCAAAACTGGTGAACAGGGCTAGCGGGCGCACTACTGTCTAACACGAAGCCGTTCAATGAGTGTTCGTTTACGCAGTTTCTCGTGTGTTTCATTTTAGTTACTTTTCCGTTTCCTTGAAGGTTATGTCGTTAAATGGACCGTAATTGATTAGTATATGTTCGGTAATCGTGTGGTCTCTATACGTATTATTCGCTCTTCATACACTGAAAGCAGACACCTCAAGTAGCAGTGTGGCCATTTTTTTCACCGGATACACCAAAACTATTTACGTTATCTGGAAAGATGTGACATTTGATAATAAGATGGAGTACATCAAAGATATAAAACCATGATTTTTCTGTGACCTTTACACATGTAACGGCCTTTCATTCATTCTTCCCATGTATTACACACGACCACCATTGTTGTTCTACTATTTGGCTATATTAAATTGGATGATTTTGACATTTCCTAGAAAATTTACATTTATTTCACAATGTTGCATGGCATATAAAAACAAACGCTCAACCGGAAGTTCAAGGGTCTAAGAATCTACTTTTACTTTCTATTTCAGTCCAAAAAATAGTGCATGTCCTTAAATTGCTCTCAACACTTTTATGGTCATTTAAACCATACAAAACTGTATCCTCAAGCTTTCTTGAATATTCAGCTTTCCAAAATACCAACTTTATTCTTGTATCATTTGGGGTTCAAATTCTATATTAGGCAACAGTGAAATGATCTGTTGAATAATATTACTAATATTGTTCCTTTTATTATATTGTGATCACTTTTCCCCGAAACATCAAAATTGTAAATCCATAAAGTGGTCATAAATAAACCATTTGCACTTAATCAGCTGTCAAAAATGATAAAATCGCGTACATGCAAACACAGATGCAATGTTTATAACCATAAATAGTTGAAAATTTGATAGCAAACTTCTGATTAAACAGTAGAAATTTGTGGAATATTTAATAAAACAAAGAATTTGGAAATAATGAAGACATGAATGATCTAAGTGAGTTACGTAACAGAATCGACTTAGAAGTTCTGACGATGTCCATATTTACGCAATTCACTCAGTGAAACTCGGAGTTATAGGGAAGATTACTATTATTAAAGTTTAACGCATAAAATCCCAATTAAAACTGACTCCAATAAGTATGTAACGTAATGTCATGTCTGGGTCCTGTTGGACAATATGTCGCCTCGTTGTTGGGTTATATTTGATCTTTATTCAGGACAGGAAAAACCAAAAAAGGAAAACCAATTCTAAAATCGGTTGGGCTAGAGGACTTTAAAAAAGTATAGACAATGTATAGACGGATAACTTATCTGTTTATTCCGTTACATGTGTACACTCATTTTAGAATCAAAGAATCTCTTACAAGACGCGGGGCTCGGTGGCCGACTGGTTAAGGTAGTCTACCATTGATCACATGGTCTGTCATCACTGAGATTGCTGGTTCGATTCTCACTGCAGGCAGCGTGTAATCTTAATTGACGAGGATTGCCAGTTTTCCTACCTCAGGTCGGGGTTCTCTCCGGGAACCCCGGCTTCCTCTCCAATAAAAACTGGACGCCATGATATAGCTGAAAATGGCTGAAAGTGGCGTTAAAACACCATTCAAAACAAACATACACGGCGCTTGTCATTCTCGAAACACATTAATTAATTCCTATTATGAAAACCACCAACTAGACGTTTTCCATTATTTTTCACCTGAGAAGGCTTTGGGCCCTGCAAATTGTCACCAGTACCCAGGTAACTTATGTCCAATTACATTTGATTTCTCACTCTTCCCCTCATGCCGAATAAACTCAAACACAGATACCAAGGTAATAATATTTACTAAGCAAGACGCGCATTTCGTCTAATCATGGCTGATCAGTTACACCAAAAAATATTGAAATACTTAATAATTAGGATGCTTTCTATAAACTTTAGCAAGTGTGTAATATACACACTGCAAGAACTCTTTGGATAATAGCTTTTAATCTATTTTGAATTTAGAAAACATAGTGTTATGAAATGGCATTGTTATCAACATAGATACAATGTAAAAATAGTTTAACGGACTTCTAATTGACCAATCGAGATTATTAACAGAGACATGGATTTTGTGCTATCATCTGAAAAATATTAGAGGATCAAATAATGAGGATTTATCGGTAAACCTTTAGCAGTGTGTAGTGTAGAGATTGTTGAATATATATTTAATAGCTTAATATACTGGTAAACGTTGAATCAAAAGATACAGTTGATATAGACACAGATACATTTGTACCTTTATAAATTGTAAAAAAATTTATTGATCAATTGAATTTGCAGAAAAGTCATCAAAAGAGGAACGCAAAAAGCCAGCTTATATAACTGTTTGAAGTCGAAATATTTTTGTAGGTATACATGATACACAAATCATTATGTTATAAAGGAACATAAAAACAACATAAAATGTTGAGTATATTATATCATTCATAAATAAAATGCTATAAATTAAATGTACTTTGTGGTAGCGGATATACCTTTTTGACATTGATATATTACTTTTAGCTAATGTTTTGTTTTCCATTGTTTATAACAAATATGATCTCAGTATTCCAGTCGTCTCTCTTATCTTCTATTCTTCTATTTATCAACAGTTAATTTGTAAATAAGCGTTGCGAGTTCAAACATTTTTAAAGAATGTTTTCAATGTTAGAAGACAAAAAGCCAAAAAAAAAACATAAAGAAAAACGTTCCTCCACAAACTTGATAAAACATTGGTTTGTTTTATATATTAGTAACTAACAATGGCAACAATTTATGTGTGGATGCCAGAGGGTGATAGTGTAGGACATTGCTCTCTGCTGTTGGACAATGGAACATACATAAGTTGGTGGCCAAGGGAAGACCTGAGCAGGCACAAGAAGAAGAAAACGAAAGTAAAATATAGTTTAAAAAGCAGGTTTAGTGCTAACATTAACTTTTAACACACTTAATTTTTTTCTTATAGATTCAAAAGTTTAAAATACTGGATATATTAGTTAAGAAGTACAATGGTGTTTGTGGACGTAATGTAGCTGTCTAGAAAAAGAACCTTCTGTATATTATATACGTACATTCATGAGATTTATAAGCATGGAAAAAGGGAGTACGACACGTTTCAATGTTTTCCGTAAATGTACGTTCGGTTGATTTTATTTTTTTACTCGAAATGTACGTTCGGTTGATTTTATTTTTTTACTCGAAACGTCAAATAGAAAGCTACATTCGTTTGACGCGGAAAGCAAAAAGGACGTAGCGTTTGCAATTTTGCAATTATTTGTCCATCGCCATAAGCTCATTTTAAGAATACACGGATAATTGAATACAGAACGGAAAAAAATCGTTTATCTTAAGTGTTAGGTAAAATATATGCTGATAATTATAATGCTAAGAAATTTAAGAATCTTAAATAAACATGTAATATAAATTCCATTGTTACCGTTATTATCATTAACACTTAATGATGTATCATATTTTCAATAGGTAAATACACTTGGTCATTTACCAGAAACGTATATTGAAGACGAAGAAGAAATGGGCAGAAAGGCTACATATAGTTTCACAATTCAAAGCTATAAAGTTAATGTATCCTGCATCGATTCGTGGTGGAGGAATTACAGCACTGATGGGGGGTGTTATCATTTAATTAGTCACAACTGTTGTGATGTTGTTCTCAAAGCACTGGAGAATGGAGGTGCGTTTGAATGGGTAAATCCCGGAATAAAAGCTATTTCAACACCTATATACATGTCAAAATATAGCAGAGATTTACAAAATGCGACAGAAAAATGTTCCTTTTGGAGCAGATTAAAGATTAAATCGTTTCATCCATTCTGGTGAAATATTATCAGGCTGAAGCTAGACGACGCTAAATCTGACCTTTTGTTAGTTTACAAATTGTTATCTTTTATACAGTTAGGAAATGATTAAAGTCAATATTTGATAGTTTAACTTCATGATATCTTAAGATTCTCTGTGCAGGTATTAAAATTGTTAGTTATGACTTAATCTTTGCAAGTCAATGGCAAAACAACCGTTTAAAAAGGGGGGCATGAACCGAATACCTTTCAAGACGTTTCTGCTCTTAGCTAACCCGGACTTGTTTAGGCCGTATTTATTAATAACGATTATACTTTACCATTTATGTCATTGTCTGCTCTGTAGGCAATAAACAGGAATATTTGTTATTTATTTTTATTGTTCCAATTAATTCTTTGTGCCAATTGCAACATGCATGCAGGTCATTTGCGACACAAGTACCGAGTAAATTGTGATGAGAACATCATCATAACTCTTACGTTTATCTTCAAGTACACTGTTCATTTTTAGCAATCAAGATGAATTCGTACAAAACAAAAAACAATAAACATATAAAAGAATAAAAAAATATTAATAATAAAAACAACACTTCAATTGATACAGTTATCTACTATATAGATTTTAAATTATTAAAGAAAACAAAAGTTATCTCCCTACTTCATTTCAATGAAGAATTTAAAAAATTCAACTAATGAAATAAATAATGTAATATGACTTGTATGAAGACTGATTTATACCATAAATCGTATTTACACCCATACTGCATTTCTTACATATATCTGTCATTAATTAATGCATTTCAAACGCAGACTTTAAAAATGAAGTTATTACAAAAATAATTTTTCAAAAAATTCGTCAATTCTGCTCTAAATAGTCAATTTAGGTTAAAAAGGGCAATTTGATTTTACGCGTGCTCGTCTCTACTTGTTACAATCATAATACCTAAAACAAGAAAGTTGTGTTGCGGCATCCAATCAAAACGCCTGAAACATGAACTTTGCGGTCGTTCTGAAGAAGACCCAATTAAACAACAGAACAGATCTTCAACATTTATTGCTATATAAATGTAAGTTCAGTAAATGATATATAGAAGGTAGAACATGAAAAAAGAAAAAAAATAATCAAACGAAAAAAGCTACTCATTATACACTGCACAAAAGCGACTCAACAAGCACAACACAGGACATTATAGACTGCCATGTAGCCAAATTAAAAGATCAGATGAACTCGTATGCTCTGGACGTTAGCAGTTAAAGAGTCTCGCTTAATAGCACAGTAACAATTCAATTTTGAGAAACCTTTTATATTACTATGAGTTAGCAAAATGATCTACCTGTATGGAAGAAACAAATATAATTAGAACTTTTTCCTTTATTGGTTCCGAGTATTTCCTTACACAATGATATGTTTGTTTTGTGAGAATCGAACTCGCAGTGTTGACAGACCCCGTGATCAATAGTAGACGAACTACCTTAACCACTCGACCACCGAAGCCCCCACAATGATATGGAATATCGACATAAATATTTCCGGTATAACAGAAAAAAACCTCGAGTGTTACTACTGCTTCAAGCCTTTTTGAAATATGTCCTATGTACAAATGTAAACTAATATCAAGTGGAGTTGTTAGGTGGAAAAGGCCCCCAGTGGTTGATTAATTATCCTTAAATTCTATTTCGGGGTTCCAGTTCAATATATACACTTAACTATTGTTTGGACGAAAGACATATGACCCTACCCAGAAAATAATATCTTTTGTACATTTTTGTAAAAAAACTAACTGTTATTCACTACCATGTAGCAATGAAGGCAAAAGGGACTAATGTTTCCATGGCTTGTTCGGGAGATGTATACATAACTGAGTTCTTTAAACGTAATAGCATTCAGTAAGTTCAATGTTATTGTATTCTCACAAAATATTCTCTGAGACAATTGCTGATGTTATTTGCTTAGACGAGCTCCATGTATGAAAATAAAAGATTAGGTTTAAGATGAGATCGAAACATCAATAATTGAGAAAAAGTGGTGTATTTTTAACATTAAATTACTTTTCATGCGTTACTCGACATTTGTAAATATTATCAAAGGTGATTAATGACGGCTAGCAGCATTTAGAGTAAGTATCGGCCAATAGCTTTAGAGCAGGTATTTTAAGCCAATGTCAACCATTTTTACCTTGCAGCCGTTGGCAATAACGAAAATCGGTCGAGTGTTTCTGAAGTCATATACATTTTTGTAGAGCCAGTTTGCTGGAATCTGTATCGACCTTGGCATAGAAGAATGTTGCTTTATGTTGAATTAAAGCTTGAAATCTCGTCCCTTTTACACTCTTTAACGTAGTGGTGATTTAACCACAAAGTTTACGGAGAAAGAATTGATGTTAACCATTAGGGCGTCACTGTTCTTATTTTACAGAGAGCCAAATCAAATTAATAAACCTATGTTTTTACATACGCTCTGATTATGCGACGTGCAAAACGTAATTTGTGTTATCCTCAATGGTTAAAATATTTCTTGTAATTAATCCTTGATGGTATATCTTGAAGCGAATAGCGTTCATATAGACTCTATTGTAGCTCAGATAAAATGTTCGTTTTGTCCGTTCATCGTTCATCAAATGCCAAGAAACTACCAGCTTAATGGTGTTAATAGACCAACAACAAAAAATATATGTTGTATTGTCCAGATCACACTGTACAATTAAAAGCAAACAAACACTCGATTCACTTTCATGCGATAAATTGTATTGGTTTCTTATTGCAAATCAGCGGCTTTTTCTGGTCCACTCTGCATTCCTTTGAAATAATTTTTATAATCTCTGTTGCTTGTCCTTGTAGACCATTAGAAAAATACACCATTACAAGTGAGTGTGAGTGTTTTGTCTGTCGAAAGCTCCACAACTACGAGATGGGGATGGGGGGCGGAGATGACATTATACATAAATCCATAAGTTTAAATGCATGTATTACACATTAATAAATTAAGAAATATCAATCGTTCTTTATCAGATCACAGAAAAACACCAGATGGTGTCGCTAATGCTTGATGCAAATGTTCGTTGATCAATGAGTGGGAATTACCTATAACCTAATTAGCATTCTGCAAACTGAACATGCACCATTTTATTGTGTACACTAAATTACCAGGTTTCTTCAAACAACAGTTGACAAACATGACTATAGTATGCTTTCATAAATATTTTAATTGAAAAACCAGAACGAAATGACAAATAAAATGATAAAATTTAATGTATATAGACGTACTGAATAAAACATTAGCAATTTCCGACATCATTAAATATATTCGCGATTTATTTCATATAATTTTAAATCTTTTCCGTGTTTGAAGGAATAATTATTGTAGTAATGTAGAAAAGGCGTTCGTTATAATGTCTTCCATATTCGCTAACCAAGTGTTACGATCAGGTCCCCCTTTCTTAACCCTTTGCATATCTAGATTAGTTGTTTTGTAATTCCCGCCATCTCCACCTTACGGATTCACAAGTTGCATTCGTTTATATTTCGTCAGAATCAACCAATAAGAATAAGTCTTGTATGTCGGTTTCATACTATTCCTAAAGTTAGATGGCAGCGCACAGTTTCGAGAAAGATATTTTTAAAAAAAAATCAAAATTTCTAGCATCAGGGTACCTCTATTCAGGCAATTTTACAAGGGAAGGATTTTTTTGTTGGTACAAGACGGAAAGCAGAAAATCCTTCGCCTACAATTGCATTCCCGTTGTAAAACCAGGAGCAATCGTTTTATTATCGCCCTACAATGGCTGCAAAGTGACGAAAACGGACCGAACTTGAATTTCGGCAACATATATTGGCCGAAACCTATCAGAAAATAAACAGATCGAAAGCGGAGAGTTTGGAATTTGTTTTTTTTGTAGTCCAGAATTCCTTATTGTCAACAAAAAGTGGAGACGGATAACGAAGTCAAGAGTCTAGCACGAGAAATTAAAATTGATTGCTTTAGATGAGGCACGCATAGGTATTCAGTGGTAAGCAACGTATATAATTTATTTCTTCAATGGAAATGGACACATTTGTACAGCAAATGGATAGAGCCGGCAGAGTTGTAACACTTTAATTCTGACAACGTGTAAACACCAGCTATTATGTTCTAGTAATATTACTTAACCTACTTCTAATGCACATTTGCACAATGGTTGTGATGTTTGCCAGTAAAGGTGCAGATGTAGAGAGGAGGCGTGTCCAAAAATACATGCTGTAGCGCGAATCAACATGGTTCTGATTCTTGTAATGAGCAAAGTATGAACAGATGTGTTTCTCCAGACAGTCGAGAGCTCCTTCGAAACAAGCTAGAAGTATTTAAAATTTCTTGGACCGATTATACATTTGAACCTTGCTTCATCATAAAGTCCTTCTTGTGTTAATTCACTACGATACGAAATAATATTAAAGCCAGATGATGTTATGAAAAACTTTCCTGTATGGTCGTGTGATATTGCCTTCAATAAATGCCAAATAATATGCGATGATTTTGAAGATATGGAAATCTACAACATGTCCGATAGTGATAGTGACACATAGTCTGATATATATGGAATATAGGACATTTTGTTTGTGATACTGGCCGTGATAAAGTCTTTATTACAAACAAAATGTCCTATATTCCTTTTATCGGTAATTTTCAAAAATGGTCAATTTTGGTCATAATTTTAAAAGGGACTACTTTTTTGTCGAAGTGATCTGTGAAAAACGGTGTGCTACGTTATTTAGCGTCAACGTCATTCAACCGGAATGTGGCGTGATGAATGGACTTTTGTCATTGATCCTCTGTAAGGCAGGTCATTTTTAATCGTTTATGTAATAGTTTGTGAATAAGAATCTTTTATTTCACTCTTAATTATAATATGGAGTGTCAAATTTTGTGTGTTTGATATTTTGCTCATTGACGAACCGTATTATTTCAAATTTATGTTGCCAACGCCCAACGTTTCTGACCGATTTTCAAATTGAGTGTTAATTTAACTTATTATTGTTTTCAATATTTTGTATTTTATATATCAGAATGAAGTCAGAATGTTACAGGCTTGCAATACAATCCACCAAGTTCTATCACCTTCCTATTTTGATACAGTCATGCAAATGATTTAATACAAGTTCTGCTATATCTTTTCATGTGGCACCGAAAGTAAAAACGTATTTAATTAAAAACCGCACAGAAAACCATTGTAAAATATACATTTATCTATGGAAAGTTGATGGCAATCTTTAATGTTTTCTTCAGGTACTCTAGCTTCCTATCCCAATCAAAATTGTACAATATGACCGAAAAACTTGCTGAAAGTAGCACTAAACACCATTTAAAAACATAGATGAAAAAGGGGGGACTTAATTCATTCTTATGTGATAAATCTGTTACAGCTTAAGGTCCAAGGCTGGCAGTTGTCTCTACGCACTCAAGCTTTCTTAACCAATAAAGTTACTTCTAGTCACTACAAAACAGCTGAAAAATTGTTGACATGATCAACAAAAAAGTCAATCATGCGATCAATATCATACAGGTAGCACACATAAAAAAATAGTAAGTACAAACGTAAGACAATAACAAACTGGCTTCATATGGATCATGATTTTTTATATGACAGTAATAAAAAGTGGTGAAATATATTTTACACCGATTCATATCAAAGTCGCTCCTTGTTTTCCGTGATTAATTTATAAAGATTGTTTACCTGTAAACGTGAAACAAATTCTGAAGTTTTGTATTCATGACCAGGTATATAATCAAATACTATAATAGTAAATTAAGTTCTGAAACTATTGTAGCAATATCATTATGTTTTGACGGTGTTGATCGTTTGTGCCTGATCGTTTCTTATTACATTCAGTGTCTAAGTTGGTTGTAAATCCCTCCTTTATGTAGAGTGTGCAGCTTTTCTAGCACTTTCATAACTAGCATTGAACCCTTGTTCATACACTTTCGTCTGTATTCCTTGAACAAGAAGTTCAACCAGATTGTTACTGAGAATGATATGGCCAGTGCAAAAGTCTGTACAACAATTACATTTATATTCATAAGCCATCTGTGCTGGTATTAGTGAATTACGGTAGGCTTTGAAACTGAAAAACCATAACTAATACTTAGTGTAATTACCATCGCGAGACAGTAGCATTTGAAATTTGGCATCGCATAATATTCTGTTCCCGAATCCCATTTTATAGGTATCATTTGTATCCCGGATCAAAAGTACACATTTCATAAACAATGCTCTGCACAAGGCAATATGATCCTATGTGGATTTTGAGATGACATGTTAACCATGTCTAAATCCCAATCGTGATCATTCTTGGGGTGTCTTTTTAATCCACCAGTTGTCTTTTTATTTTATTTGCATGGTCATCAAATGGCTGATGTTCTTTGTTATATCCTGGATACCTCTGTAAAATAAAAGATTGCATTTTTAAGTACACAACACTTCAGCTCAGGATTTTTGACAGGACAATGTTAACTATACTTCAATCCTTTATGTTGTGAGTGAAGGGCACTTATTATAACTGCCTTTTTAGTGGGTTATTTGAAAGGGTTGTGATTAATAATGTACAAGAAACTGCATGCTGACTCCAAAATGTCCAATAGACTGCCGGGTACAAATGTAGATTAATATATAACATTATTACTTTTACTTTAGCTGGCAAAAACAAATTCACTCTAAGTGAGAGTGAGAAACACTGACGGGGTGTACACTTATGAATTTCGATCTAAGCAAACTTATAAATTCATATTTCTCCTTTTTAGTGTTTTGAACCAATGTATTATGTCATATTTCGATCTTCGAAATGTTCTACGAAGTTTGCTCAATTTTGTTACACAAAAAATGAAAACATACATAAAATTGCCATCATCACGGTGCGATATGTAATCAAGAATCTTACATAACTGATTAAAAGAAATCATTCGTCTGTCCTACTTGAGTAGAGTTTCTTGAAAAATCTCTACATAACTCGAACGTCGCCCTGATTTGTTTTCATTCTCCAACGTACATTAGTAAAACACAATCGGATTGGTACAGTGGTTCGTACTTACGCCCAATCAAAACCGTTCCTGTGTGACTCCGAAATACCATTTAGATCTGCCAAGGGTGAAGTGAGGGGGCCTGATCGTAACGCTTGGCTAATGAAGATAGGGTATCTTGCTTATTATGTTTTGTGTTTGACTTGATATTGTAAGATTCAAAGCAAACGGCACACTCTATTCAGGTTCATGCGAGAAAGTGTACCGGTTACTTGTTCCAGATGGGCGGCTTTTTCTAATGCACTTTCGCCTTTCTTTGAAATAATGTTCATAATCTCTGTTGCTTGTAAACGTAGACCATTAGAAAAATACACCTTTACAAATGAGTGTTTTGTCTGTGTAGAAAGCTCGACAACTACGAGTCGGTGGTGGGAATGGTCGCTGGATAAGGTATTTTACAAGACATAATGCACAAATCCATAAATATAAATGCATTTATTATATTACGGAATATCAATCCTTTTAGCAGATCACAGAAAAACACCGGATGGAGTCGCCCAATGTTTGATGTAAATGTTCTTTGATCAATGGGGATTACTTATAACCTAATTGGCAACATCTATCATTCTTCAAAATGGACATGTACCATTTTATTACTTACACTAAATTGCCAGATTTCTTTACAACAGTAGATGCAGAGAAGTAAACAATAATGACTCTATTAGGTTTTTAATTTTGTAAGTGAAATACCAGAAAAAAAGAATTACAAAATTTCATGTATAAAGACGTACTGAAAAACACGTAAGCAATTTCCGATATCGTTTAATTCATTGGCGATTTATTTTAACTTTAAACTTTTGTCCGTGTTTTCCGGAAAAATTATTGTAGTAATGTAGTAGAGGCGTGGGTTATTCTGTCTTCAAATTGTTTTTTTTTTCACCAGATATGTTCATAAGCCAAATTCATTTTAATCATTATAACAAAAGAAAAAATGCTCATATTTTCCGCAGTTTTTAGTCTCGAGGTTTAATTTTCACTGCTGCAGTGAATATCTATTATTCTAAATCAAGGTGCGAACTGATAATGACTTCCAAGGACTGCTACAGCAAACACCAGTCATTCTAAGTCAAGGTAAGACCTGGTAATGACTGACAAGGACTGATACATCAAATATTAGTCGTTTTAAATCGAGGTAACTATTGATGATCACTGTCAAAAACTGCTACTGCAAAGATCAACAATTCTAAATGCGGATAAAGTTTATATGTAAGTACCGTCATTATCTGAAAAATTGAATAACAGTTCTTACTAATTCAAACGAGTAGTGTACTTAATTGCCATGAACTGTTTCAGTTCAGGACAGACGCTATAAAAATTGTAAATAACTTACATGAACTGTATGCATAATTTGTACAGCGATTTACAGATACTGAACAATAAATTTACAGAAACTATCAGTTTAAAATCAAATTTGAACTGTATTTGGCAACATTAGCTCTTATTTTGGTTCCTAGTGTAACTCAGAGACAGCTAAACTTACTCTTCTGAAGCACACGAGTCATTTTTTGGTGATTGCTGTTATTTACAGTTACCTGTCTTTATGTCTCTATCCGCATTTTTCTTCATGCCCTTGAATTTGAATTTTTGTTGGCCGTTCATTTTTTTTTCATTTAAATAGTAAATCAACTACAAGTTACTTTAGTAGTGAACAAATAAAAAATGTTGCGTTCTTTTTAAATAAAATTCATCGTTTTACGTATCTTTAACTCCAATGATGTATTTTTTCTTCCAAGGAATTTCAAAGCAAACAACAAGGAAACATATTGCAAAATGACAAATTCGGATTCAGACAAACAAATACAACACAAAATAAACCGCCCCCACGCCGATCTCAATTATAAACTATACGTAAACTCATTGAGTTACTATTGATATTCCTAAGAAAAGAGTCAACTACAAGAAAACAAATACTACCTTCGACTAAGCAAAAATGTACGATCGTATTGTAGAAATGGATTTTCCATTATAATCAATTAAGTCACTATAATGGCTACATAACTTTTAAGGGATAACATAAACGTAGAAACAACAAACCTTTTTGAGAAGTTAGTAGTCAACAACAATGATCGGTCTAGAAAATCTAGAATACTGATTGCATAGACTGGATTATTTTATTATTTCTGGATCACGGCTTCGAACATTTTCTATGTTCTAGATTTTTAGTATTTTTCGACTATGGCTTAGAACTTTATATGGGTCAAATATTTGACCTTACTAGTATGCCTGGATCACGGCTTCGCCACTTTATGTGTTCTAGATTCGATAATGGTAAAAGATCACTTAATACTTCAAACTTACCTATTATAACTTAAAGTAAATAATGTACAATGTATGATTTAAGTTATCAGTTGAACGGCAAACCAATTAATGGCGTCTAAGGTCAAGACATTGGTCACGTGACTTTTGTCAACAAATCGGCGATTTTTTGTAAACATGCACACTTCGTGGTTTTTTGCTTCGTTTCTTCTTGTTTCAAATCATACACAAATAAATCTTATTAAATGTTTTGAAATCTTGAATTAATAAGCTTAATTTTCCACTATATTTCTTGGTGAAATATATTACCGAAATATTTTTAAATGACGATTGAAGTTGAGAATTTTTTTTCTGGAACCTTGCGAGAGTCGAGGAAAAATAAAAAATAATAATATAAATAGGAATGATAACCAATACAGGGGTATAAAATCTGATGAACTATATAATTTGTGTTCCAATTTTATCAACTGTTGATCGTTAAAGTCCCGGACACGAAATTGTGTGAGCTTATTCGTGACGAAAACTGTGATAAATGGGAGATAACTCTTTACGAACATTATGAACATAATTTAACTTTGTTTATGATGTCTTTAAACCAATACGGGGATTAAATATAAATTTGGAAATTTATATTTTGGAACATTTTAGTTATTATTCTACATTTTAAACCTTTGTAACAAGAAAAAGTCTTATGGGATGTTAGAATATTTCAAGTTGCTTTTGTAGTCACTGAAGAATTACTTTCTACCAGGGACAGTCTATACTAACAGTTAGTCCCTGTTTCTACACAACAGGGTGTATATGTTTTATGTGTATAGCTTACAGATATATTAACAAAGGTATCATCAAAGGGTCCCAGTATGATTTGCATGTATACATACTAATAAAAGCAATTGAACCATTAAAAACACAGACACACTTAAAGAATACCATTAAAATAAAATACATTATAAACAACAATGGCTTCATATAATAATTATACTAATTAAAATAATAAAAAACAATAATAATATGAATTAAAAATTATCAAATGTTTTAAAATATTTTTAGGTAGAAAGAATGTAACTAGTTGATTAATATGTTCCTGTTTTCTGAAAATTAAATAAAATTGTCTTTCATTTCCTATAAAATATTACAGATCGAGACAGAAAAAATGCAAATAGGTGTCTAAAAAACAATAAATAAAGCTATTTCACACAACAAATCCAACTCATCAAGATTCATCAATTTTCTAATAATTAATTATGTTAAAATTATCTTTAAACTCTAAAATTGTTACCTGTAAACTTTTTCTAACTAATTATAATTAATATTGAAATTATCTTTAAACTTCTATATACATAGAAAAAAAATCTGAATTATAAAAATGTAAATATATTGATTGATTGGATGTCAACGTAAATAGTAAACACGCATGGGTGGATTTAATTAGACAGATTGGATGTCTGCTTTACGTCCAGCGAGCAGTATTTCAGCTCTATTTAGGCCGGGAACAAGTTAACAAACAATAAATCAACGGAAAATGAAGGTGGGATGGGTCACAGGGAATACAATTTTGACTGCCACTGGAAAAGTATGGAGTTTTGGGTAGGGTGGCAAATTTAGATTTTTTGTAGCGGCTGCAATGAGCAAATCGAGTACACCCTGCCCACAGTAAAACTCGAACTCGCAACCTCGGTGTTGATAGACCATATGATCAATAGTTGATGAACTACCTTAACTGCTCGGCCAACGAGGTCCCCAAAATAATTAAGGAATAAAAGAAGTAACATATTCGACATGCACAAACAAGTGAGGCAATTTCAAAATGTATCATGCATTATGTTCTATGGCCACAGTCCAGTTTCAGGAGCAGTCATTTTTCCTAATTATATATTTATTTGCAGATACACAAAACCCATTTCTTTGTTTTTTTATAATATCTAAATTGTACTGTTTGATTAATTTACATGAATGTATATCATGTTTGTATACTTTGTCTACATGAAACTTTAATGAGGGCCTCAGGGAAGATTATAGACTATCTTTGATACTCTCTATAAATAAAGTATTATTATGATTGTTATTAAGGGCAAAATTACTATACATAGCAGCACTTTGATTTAAACATACAGACACATACATAAATTGCAAGTAAAATAGACCAAGGAAGAATCAATAATAATAAGAATGTCATCAAGATAGTTTGTTTTGCTATGGAGAGCTCATCTATATTATTAATTTTATCTTACCCTTTTTTTGTTTAACTAAAATATATTAAGAAAAAATGAATGCATGCTGCGTGTATATTACTATATATGAATATGATTTCAGTATGTCAACATAGGTCCACTGTCTCTGATCCACATCAGTAAGAAGAAATGACAAAAATAAATTTGGTCACTGATATGGAAAAGGGACCTAGGGCCTAGGCATAAGGACTTGAAAAAATGTTATTTAGAATTATTTAGATTACACTATTTCAGTAGTCTTATTTAGAAGAATGAGCTTTATTGGTCATTCTATGCGAGACGAGGTAGGCAAAATGAAACTAAAGTTTTTGATTGAATTCTAAATTTAAGGTATAAAATATTAATGTATTATCATTCATGTAACTATAAGGATATTGGAATCGATGATAATTAGATTTCAATCAACAGAGGTCCGCTATGTCCCTGGTCCTTATTTGTGAGTTTAAGACATATCACAAATATGGAAAAGGGACCCAAGGCAGATACAACAGGACCGGTTAATTAATAAATAAATTAATGGCAAAGATGTAATTTAGAGAAAAATAGAGAACAAAAAGAAAATATTACACACTTACACATATGTATATATATATATAGGACACGAGTGTGGTAGATGTCCCAGAAACTGCAATAATTCCTCTTAATATGGGATTTCATTGGTTAATATAATATAATATAAATTGGCAAAGCACACTCAAAATCAAGGGATTTTCATTTGTCCCATCAACCTATGTATGTGTAGTGAACTTTATGTAATTGGTTTAAAAAATACCTGTAAATCTATTTAAAATAATACAGTTGGTTCTTTTTTTTCAGTTTTTTTTTTTGGTTTGGGGGGAGGGAGCGTGGTGGTAAGTGTGCTACTTATCACTAAACCGCAACTGCACTAGACAAGTAACAACTATTGTTTTAAAAATATTTCCTTATTGATAATAAATATAATATATTTTAATTTAAAAGTATGTTTATGTATATACATCTGACTGAAAGTGTGTGTCCACATAAAGGAGACCCGGGTTGGTCGTTCAGTCCAAATTTTAACAGAATTTTCTTGGAAATTATGCACATCTGTACGTAGGTTGTTTGTCAAATTTTGTTTTTACTTCAGTTGTTTTGTAAAACTGGAAATTATTAGGCGTAAATATAGTTTCACTCGTGAAAATTGGATTACACAGCATCTTTGGGTGGTCCTCTTTAAAAACATAAACAAACTTGTAACAAGGATGGTAACCTATAGCCACTTATATAACGACAAATACCATTGGATAACCTACCTAAATTCATTAATGATGCACAGGATCGGGCCCAGACACAAAATTGTGTCAGCTTTTGTCGGAACCTAAAAATGTAAACATTCGACTTCCGCCATGTGTACATCGAAGACAAACCCGTTTTCAATCTTAAATTTGAGCACATTGTGCACACTGCCCGCGTATCAGAAATATTCAGTCATGTAAAGAAATGACTCTTAATTTGTTTTCTATACCGTCTAGTGGAAGTTTCATTTAAATAAATACTTTATTTTCCGTAAGAATACAACATAGTTTTTAAACCACGATCACACAAAATTATAGGTGGCGCTTTTTATGGGCATAATTGATCTACATACGGGTACCGTTTGTGTCGATACAAAGACCTTTAACTGTCAAATCCAGGAGTTTGCCGTTCAACTGTATGATTAAAACGTCTCAAAATCAAATATCTCATAACATTCTCATTGATTTAGACTGTGTTTTTCACTGCCGTCATGACCTCAGTTCAAAGGTTTTTAAAGGTAGTTTTCTCAACAATTTCAACAGGTCCTTTGTGGGAATTCCTGTGCTATGTTATTTCTGAAAAAATAAATAATGGTTAATATTCTCTTGTTATTTTTTTTGTCAAATATAACATTGTAAAATATTGTCTTGTCGAAGAATGTTTCCTCTATTTAGCTATCCAATTCCGAATTAATCATTTCCTGATTGGATATTAACAGTCTCTCTTGTTGAATATCGAAATCATGTCGCTGTGTGTGAAATTTTCATAGCTGCCAAGCTTACTGCTCACTGCAGGTTTTGTAACCAGGTGTATTCATTTTGTATAGTTTATTGTTTTCGTTGATTTGTCATTTTTAAGATTGTGAGTCAATTTAAAACGGCCACCCTTGTACTTAGACCTTCTTGACATAGACTCGGAAACTTCGAACTACACAATTTGACAAAGGTGATGACTTCAACTTTCCAATTATCAACTTACCACTCATCTATAGCAACATTCTCAAATACGAACGGACATTTTTGCTGAATCATAAATAATATTTCCTATTCCTGGATTGGATTTTTCATGGACGTGACAATGAGCAACCGGACGGATGTCTAATTAGAGGCAGCCACTGCCACCTCGTTTCTAACACCTGAGTGCAAATATGGTTTTTATTGGTTTTGGGTTACTGATTTTCTTTTTTTTTGCTTTGGTTTTTTTTGTTTTCCATGTTTTGTCTAATTCCGGTTGGTAATTAAATTGTAATCGCGGTACTACTACAAGTTAATGAATATAATTTGTAATAAAATATGTATGTGTCCACACCTAACATAGTTTCTGGAGCGACTGAGATAACAGATATCTGTTGAAGCAGCGAATTGCAAGCTAAGTGTTTGTTTTTAAAACAACTAATAAATAAATCTTGCAAAAGGATTTCAAATTAAAATAACCGAATGATGCGAACAAAATGCGTCAAAAAACGCAACAAAAGTTTAGTTTGTTCAAAGTGGATAACGGCAAGTGACCACATATGCAACTTTGTTATATTTAAATCATGCACATGCATATTTCGTAATAAGACTGGTATTGTATTTTATTTGACATTAAGGTAAACATTTGTCTAATTTATACTCAAAACTAAGGTTGCAAAATATAAACCTAAAACTGAAAGGTCCAAATATAGTTATTAAACGATTTAAAGCATATTTTTGTTTATGTTTACTGATAATCAATGCTATTTTACTGAAAGGGTAAGAGTTGGGTGGAGTTTTAGATACAAATTTGAACAAATATGTATTCAGTCAATTGACACATATGACACGACAATTATTGACACAATCAAACAAAAGATACAATAAAAAATTAATTTAGACAGTATTCGATTGAGAACAATCCTAACATATATATGTTAACAACGTGTATTCTATCAAAATGATTAACAAGGAGGCAATTTCAATATTGAATTTCTTTTTCATTTGACGTGGCAGGTTGACCTAACAAAAATAAGTACTTATATAAGAACTTCCAATCCTTATATTAAATACTACCTAATGTACAAGTGTACTTTCAATAACAAATTCTTTGTAACAGGACAGTTATAACAATGGTAATTCAGATGGAATATATATTACTAATTTGTATTGGCTTCGATATTTATGGTCTTTTCTGCTATGGTAAGACACAACAGGATAAGTGTTACACTTTTACAGTAAAAAGTAAATAAATATACAAAACGTGAGACAAAAATAAAAAAAAGTAAAATGGTTAATATGACTCAAAATATCGGATTTATTTTTATAGCATTTATCGTTAAAATTAAATCAAAGAGTGCTTAAACCTTGAATCTTTTTCTTTGCTTTATCCATTTAAAATAACAAGAAATAAATTGATAACACTTTTAATAATACAGTTAAACTGTGTTATCCAACGCGTGTAGCATTGAATAAATCGTATTGTACGTAATTTCATAGACAAAAGTAATAACTAAATACCGAACACCAAGGAAACTGTCAGGAAGACAATCCACAAATCAAAGTCCAAGAAACGGCAAAACTGTAGACCCAACAACCAAAAATATAGCAAATATATCAATCGTCATGACTTGGTACAGGCATTTCAAATGAAATGGTTTAAAATCATGTTCTATTACATGCCAAACTTTTCGCGTCCATCACTGTAGTAAGTGTAGTATGTGAACACAAGTATATAACGGTATATATTTCAACGAATGCATTTTTACGTAAGGGAAATTATACAGAAATAATTTTGTACTGCAAAATTATACTTAATTAACAACCATTTTTTTATTCCAGACTATACCTATATAGGCTGTTATAAAGATCAAAGCATCAGAACACTTAATCTTTATCCGATAGAAACTTGGGGTGGCTGGATGTCAACAGAAATGTGCGTGAATCATTGGTGCACAAGCTCACCACTAATAACATATTTTGGGACTGAAGTACGTATGAAGCTATTTTAATGCATGACAAAACCAACAGATAATCAGAAGCTATTGAAAAAAACGCTGAAACGAATAAAGACTAGCAGTAACAAAATTATTTAGACACAAGACACTTATTTTATGTCGTGACACAGTCTAAGTTTGCGACTGTTCTATCCCAAAACAAAATATTATGTTTTGTTGGATGATTCGTTGGTTTATCCTTTATTATTCCGTGATAAATATGACAACCAACTGAAAACTATTTTCTCAATGTGCAATTAGACGAATTGTGTGTTATTCGCATTGAAAATCTTTAGGCCATTTGTGTCAAGTGTCGGAAATGTCTGATTGTATATTGTGTATGTGTTTAAGTTTATTGAAAGACAAAATGAAGTAATTTTCTCAAATGTTTTTACTACATTTTTACCGTTTTTGTAAGATCATTAGGTTAAATGGGTAAAATCTACTTAAATTAATAGATTAAAACAGGCAACACAATTAGTTTTTGTTCTATATAATAATTTGTTTTCAAAGATTCATGCTTATTTTCTGTATTGAAAGTTTGAGTTTGTAGAATCAACTTAATTTCAAAGTCATCTGTATGTTAATTCTAACAAACAGAGAACTACTATTCGCAAAGTATCTAATAGAACGCATAAGCATCTTTTAGTGTACATTGTTTTATAATTGTTTATTTACATATTTTTGAGAGTCAAAAAAACAGAAGTCATTTATAATTTAGGCAGGGTTCCAGTGTTTTTGTGGCGACCAGAAAGATACAACGTCGTTCGTTCAAATATCACCGTTCAACTGCAAACTTACTTGCACTGCTGATTCTACACAGATCTGTGGCGGAGTCTATAGTCTTAGCTTGTATAGTACAGGTATATCTGATAGTTCATGTTATATTGCTACAAATTTCCTATAGTGTGCTAACTAAAAGGAATTAAATTCATTAGCTTTCGAGTCATCGTTATTAATATAAACCAAATCTGCTACAAAGATTATAATTTTACTACTTCCCGAAGAAAGCAAAACTATGCTCTAAATCTTTTATATGAATATTTAAAGAGTTTAATATGAAATACGATGACTATATCGTGTAGGCCACAAGTAATGTGAGCTTTTGCCAATGCTTAACATCCTTCGTCTGTTGTCGTCCGTAAGTTTTAAAATGTTTGTTAAAACTACTACATATATTATAGAACAATAATTTTATTAAACTTGACCCCTGTGAAGGTTGTTTCTGATTGTTTCAAATTGACTAAGTTTACTCATGTAGCATTATTAGCTGTGGTAGATTTTGATTTTGCATGCACCAATTGCTATGAAAAATAACTTTAATTACCAATTGAAGTACGATTTCCGTCTGTCGTGGACTTTAAAAATGTTTGTAATAGGCTTAACACGCTGTGTCAGACAATAATTTGTACTGTGACGTGACAGTCGTTGACGTGGTAGTCGTTGACGTGGTTTTCTGTAAACATTGTTCTCGGTTGTCATAACTTTGATTTTTACAACGACATTTCCGTTACATCAGTCACAAAATATCTGTCACATACATTTTGTCCGCTGACATAGTTGAAACTTGTCCGTTGCATTGACGGCGTTTTCGTTGTTCCAGTAAAAAATGTTTATCACATCTGTTCGTAGTGTCAGACGAAATTTCACTTTCACAACAACTATTATTATTTTTTTTAATTTGGCTGATTAATAGTTTTAATTTTAAATTATTTTATGAAAATGTTCGGAATTAAACATAAAAGCTCTATTTTTAAATTGTGCATACGCACACTTTACGGTTGAAATAGTAACGTTACAGACATAGATTTTTGTTTAAATACACATGTATCAGTTTCTAAAAATTAACGCTTGGAATGAAGACAGCTAAAAATGCAACTATATTTCATGAGATTAATATTAAACTGGATTTGTGTATAAAAAGTATTAATTACTGAAACTATCGCAAATACGACGCCAAATATTAAATTACCAATTTGTGAGTGATCGTAAACTATTTTATGTTCCATGAATATATATAAGATTAACATGACAGTTTTATTTTTAATTGAGGGATCAGTACGTAAATGACGAATTCAGTTTAATAAAAAAAATATCAAAGAAAACCGACTGAACAACAAGAGCGAAAAGTCAAGTGACAATTAAAAATCCTGATAAAGACAAACACAACCCAAAAACCAAGAACACAAAAATAACAGAAAGAGAGTAACCCGAACACAATAAAACAATAGGTGCACTCAGGTGCTCCTGACGAGTAAGCAGTGCCTGCCTCTAATTAGACACCCTTCGAGTTACTCATTGTCATGTCCAGGGAAAAGTCAAATCCAGGAATAGGAATCACTACCTATAACTCAACAAAAATGTCAGATCGTATTTGAGACACTGATTTCTCATAACGATCAATTAAGTCATGGTGACGACCACCACAGAACTTCTAGAAAGATAGCATCGACCTAGGTGGAACAAACCCTTGTTTGAGTAGTTTAGCAGTCAACAGCAGGGATCGGTCTAGAAAATCGGAATGCCGAGCGCAGGATCTAGAATAACGTACAAGTTGTGAATTGTACACACCATTGAACGTTGTCGTTGAACGGGAAGTTGACAATTGGAAAAGTGAAATCATCACGTTTATCGTAGAGTCTAGTTGGTAGTTTTCCTGAGTTTATTTCTAGAAGTAGGTTTATTAAGAGGCTGACCTTATTGTATTGGTGCATTATTTAATTTCAAGCCAGCTAGGGTAAACTGAATGTAAATAGTCACCAAATTTAGCATTGTTGAGGGACAAAACATCATTAATATAGCGGAATGTTAAATCATCTGCAGGCCTTCTAGGAACTCAGACCATGAGAGTACAAAAACAGGTCGGCAAGGAGAGGAGCACAATTAGTACCCACTGGAATACCAACAGTCCGTTGAAAAACATGTCCTCCAAACATGACGACTTATTAGATTTTGAGTCATTGATGACGAAGTACGTTCTGTCATGACTATTTACCAGGTATTTGTATCGTCTTTTTCTGTTTTTCTTGTAAAATATATTTCAAAACTGATTGTTTTTTGTATATCCAATTACTTCTTACAGCCTGTACAACACCCTTGACCACCACCGAGAATCAACAAACAACTACTACGATGAGTACTGCCAAGCAGTTTACTGGTCCACCTTGTGATCAAAATATGAGAGTATTTACTGAAACAGAGCTAAACTTGAGGATACGAGAGCTCCGACAGGAACTTGCTATCAACAAAAGAAATACCAGCTTGTACCTCAATAGAAAACGCTCAGCCCCGGATAGTCGGATATCATCTATGGCCTTGGGAGTTGTGGGAATTGTCGTAATCCTCACCCCAGTTGTATTGATTATATTAAACGACTTGTCAAAATGTCGTTTGTGTAAGAGATCCATAAAACGCATTTGATTTTCTTAGCGAAGACAGAGCATTTTGCTCGTAACCTTAGTAGTGAAGTAGTAATATATTGTTTCCGCTACAAGTGTACATGCAATAATATACAATAAATAACTTTGATATAAGTCGTTATCATTGTTTATAGGCCAGAAAAAATTTAATATTAACCGAGCCGCTGGGCGAGGTGAATATACATTTTTGAGGGGTGAGAAATCATTATAGCGCCGTATATCAAAGTAAGTAATTGTTTTGTTACATGAATAAAATCACTATCTTCCTTCATCAGAAAAGCAGATGATGCTTACATTTTGATATTGATTTGCTGATTATCTTATAATCCTGAAATTCCAGTTTTATCAAATTTCAAATATAGGGAACACTCTAAACATGTTTTTAAACCAATAAAAAAACACGCAAAAATTTATACATGTAATAATTAGATATATTCCTAAACTTATGGTGTTTACATAAGTTATGTTTTCAACTAAATATAAACTTTTTATACCCTCGCAAACTAGTTTGGGGGTATAAAGGAATCATCCTGTCTGTCTGTCCGTCTGCCTGTCCGTCTGTCCACATCCCTTGTAAGCGCTTCTCCTCCTAAACCGCTTGACAGATTTTGATGAAACTTTACATGAAGGAAGTACATCATATGTAAATGTGCATGAAGAATTTTCGTCGCTGTCGGATATTATTCAGGGGAGATCATTGGAATTAGACTTTTAAAATATAGCACTCAGTGCGGGATCTCGTAAGCTCAACTCCTCCTAAACCGTTTGACAGATTTTGATGAAACTTTACATGCAGGAAATACATCATATGTAGATATGCATGACGAATTTTCGTCGCTGTCGGATATTATTCAGGGGAGATAATTGGACTTGAAGCGAAGCAGGGGTCTCCCTTTGTGAGCTTGCTCACAGTCGACACTTGTTTGTTTTGTTTTGTTTTGTTCTGTTCTGTTTTTTATTGTTTAATTTCTAATATAAAGTATTGACTGTTTTTATTTTCGATGGTCACTGGTGTATAATAACCAACAAACCAACTCACACGGTACTGGAAGCCGGAGATGTGGCATACCATAAAACCTGACTTAATCCGCCATTTCTTTTGAAATGTTTGTACAAAGTCAGGACCATTGCTGTACTTGTTTTAGTTTTGGTTGTTGTTTCTCAATTTTGCCTGCTTCTTGTACTTTGAGTTGTGGATTGTCTTTTTTGACAGATTCGGTAGTGTTTGATATGTTGCCTCCAGTTACCAACAAAAGCCTGCTAAGCCATCGAAGGGTGGTTATCACCGATTACTCAGGCTATCTCCTCCCACAAAAAGTGGACGCCAGAATATAAAACAATTGCTGGAAGTAGCGGTAGACATAATTCAAGCATGCTACAAAACGTTTAAGTTTGTGTTCTTAACTCTGTAGAGAAAGATACAGTCATATCCTTTATAATTAACAAACTTGTTAATTGTTTGTGTTCCTTCCTTGAATGATAGTTTTGCAAGTTTTGCAATGCAGTTGTAATGTCTGTGCATCACTTAAATAATTCTATCAAAGGAATTTGCAATAAATTGTGATGTTTGATCTTGAATTAGTGTGGTTGAAAACATATTTTCATATTTAATGCAAGTTAAACAAACAAGATATCATTTCGTCATGCGTTAGCTATATCTTTATAAGTATTATCAGAAATAATATATGTACGGACTATAAGATAACTTAAGATCAGATAAACTTGTATTTATGCCTCTGATATTATGTTAGTATTTTCGGTAATATTTAAATATTGAAACAAAATATAATCTGCAATTAAGAAAACTAAATTATTTTTGCTGCCGAAATACTTTTTGTGAAGTTAGCAAAATAAGGAAAATATGAAATAAAGTCTTTATTTAATTAAAAACTACAAGGAAAACATCCGTTAATTTAAGAACAGCATAGAGCTAAAAATAACAAGATCCAAATTTCGGTTTTTCATTTGCCGCACAAGCTGTCATTAAAAGTCCTGTGTTATTAATTGCCTTTGACATGATTTATCCAACTTCAGAATTGCTACCTGTAATACCTTTTTCAAAAAATTAGAATAACCGTCCTGATTTTGAGCCACTACAGCTATATTGCTGAATTGTTCGCTTTTATTTGTTGTATCAGATAACATAATACAATTAAAAAGATATCTTTCTGCCTAATTGTACTCAGAAACATTCAGATTTATGGTTTTAAACAGTAAGTTACATGGCACGTAACTTTACAACGATGAACCGTGTTAATTGTGATGATGGTTTTTTTGCGTTGCAAAAGAAAACCGCTTACCGCATATGGTCAAGCTTATGCTCCTTTATATATTTAAAATAAATTATTTCCTCCAGATGTTCAGCGTTTTGAAATGTAGCGTTTTTTTTCATTTTGATAAGGGCGATTTTGTATTGTAAAATTTGATCTACGTTATCACGACTGTGTTGTTTGCGGTTAATACGGGAAAAAGACTTGCGGTTCGCCCGAATACTAGTGTATGTCACAGCAGGCGAACGTTTGTAAACAGTATTAGATCCCTTTGGAAAAAAACAAGGCTGAATTCTAATGTAAAATTCATGAATCAAATGTCAAGGACGGTTTATGTCGTGTAAACAAAAGAGGCATAGTATTAAACATAGATCGGTTATTGTGGATAAATTTTTTCTACTGAATTTTTGTAATAAAAAGGTAAAATATTGAATAATACAAAATGCAAGCAAAAATGCATTCTACGTTGGTGTGACTTTTAGAATATACCACCTTCCTTCTAAATTTACGACGCTTAAAATACAAAAAAAACTTTTGGAATGGGCTTGTTGAACGTCGAAATTCCGAGTCATAAATAGTGTTGAGAAGGTGGAGGTAAAAACTAGAATATTAGTTGAATAAATATTTCAGCTCCTTTAATGCCATTATTAAAGTTGTCTCTGTTAAAATTTACTGTATGAAATTCCGTTATTAACAAAAATTATATGATCAAGGTAAAGCATTTAAAAAATAAAATGTGCATTAAACTAAACTAAAAGTCACATCCCTGTGCGCTCAGTGTTTTGCTGGCCTTTTTTAGTTTCACATATTGTACCACTGTATTACTAAAACCCAATAGAATTAAATTTAAAAAATAGCAGGAATTCTCTCCTAACATCACCATCGTACAGTTTCTTTGTAATCTACATACGGCGAGATTGTAACAATTTATATCAAACTAGATCAAAACCAATTAACAAGCTCCACACTGATGTAGATATTGTATATCAAACTTTATACTGGCATACAAGTTGAACATGAAATGAGACTCAAGAAGATAATTAATTATATTTGCCCCAGCTTCGATCGAATGGACTAATATTTTTCCACTTTTTATCTTGTTTTTCATTTATGTTTCTAAATCCTTTGGTTTGGTGTGTGGTGGTGTTTGGTTGTTATATGGCTGAAAAATTGCTGAATATTTACACAATATTTAAACAAACAAACAAACAAGCAGATCTAATTGATTGATATTTAACTTATTCTCGTCCTGAACAAAGCTGAAATACTCTCGCTGAAAGAAAGCAAACATCCAATCAATCAATCAATCTATAAAATAAGATATTGTTTAAATTGAATGACACTCTTGAAAAGGTTCTGTTTTATCGATATGACTGTAATGACAATGTTAAAATCGATCTTCATAGACCTAAAGAATTAATGACGTTTTGTTAAAAAAGTTACTATTTTGTACTATAACACGTGTCTAGATGTAACGCATTTTTACGCTTAAATGCAGTATTCGCAGACAATTCTCTTCAGCGTAATTGGGGGAATGGTGACCAATTGGTTAGTCATCTATTAGTTATCACATGCCTGTCAATAGGTTGCGGATTTTCGAACGACTGCAGATAGGGTTCGCCGGACTACAACTTAATTTACAAAGATTGTTCGTTTTAACCTGTACTCCGGTTTCCTCCCACCCTATCCCCAATAAAAATTGAAATAAATAAAACAATCCAGCGTAATTGTAAGTATACTTTTTGAACTTCTTTTATTGCCTGTCAATAAAAGTTGCGACCAGAATCGCTATATATTTTACAATACACCTTTTTGTTCAGTAAACAATGTGTTTTGATTGACAATGCTTGTTCAACAGTTGAACAGTTGTTTATGCACACTTGTATTTAAAAATGTTGTAGACTAAAAAAAACACCCATGTATACATTTAAGTAACTAGTAAAAAGAGGCCACGTCCTTTCCTAAATGTGAAATAAATATGTTACTGATTGGGGAAGGCGGGTCGGCTTAATATACGACAAAACATATACATGTAACAGATCGTAGAAAATAAAATAGGCCGAAATCACGAGTCGCGGAAAAATATGAATAAATAATGGATTACGAAAAGAAAACATGTGCCTTGTCGGTACTAATGTGCCTTAAATCGAGGTTTTTGTAAGGCTTACAGGGCTCGATCCGCAGATATGTCCTGCCTTAAAGAAATTTTTTTAATCATATAATATAAAGAAAACTGTTTTTTCGTACATATGCTTATTTATGTTATTTTTTAGAACTAGACACTGTATTAACTGTTGTTTTGAATGCTTGCGTTTATTTTATTATAAATGTTATTATAATGCATATATAATATATAAATAACGCAGAATTCATTTTATCTTTAAATTATTTAATTATACGTATCCGTCAATAAACTGACCGATTTGTGCATATAATTAAATGGCGAATTCTGGATCGCACTGATCGCTGACGGTTACCAAGGTAATAACGGATTCATCATCAATCAGTCAGCGATCCGTCAGCAATCAGTTATCAATCAGTCAAAGTGTTGCGTTTACGGGTGCAGGTACTGTACTTATAGCTTTTACTCCCGGATCGACAGTTTTCCTGCGAGGGGCGGTGTTTTCTCCGAAATAAAAATTGAAAATCATGATTTGGCAATTGTTTTAAGTTACGAAAAACTTCAACAATCAGACAAATACATATACAAATTTAATACTTCGATATACAGAGTTCACGTGAAAACATATGTTTCGAAATTAATAATAAAATTACATAATTTAATATAACTTATAGTGCTAAAATCTCATTGGCCAATTCAAACGGAAAGTAGTTTATATGGAATAACTTGAGTAGACTGATCCCACTGTTGTATTTATTACATGTACTTATAGTCTCGTACTATAAAATACACAATCGCAATGGATCACTGAACCAGATTTTAACTTGAGTTGGTTACATTTATTGAATTATTAGTGCTCCGTTGAAATTTTAATAGTTCCAGGATGTCATTACCTTTTCTACCGTTAAAACTGTTGCGTATTATTTCGAAAATTAAATTATAAGAAATAAAAAAAATCGTAAATAATTTTTACAATGTATACATATCTTTTAGTTAATATGCTGTTTTGTTAAACAAACATTTTGTAAAAGTGTGTGTATATATTTCTAGATGGCACAGTGATGTACCGTATTAAGTAATGTAGAATACACACAGGCATACATAAACGCAACGGAAACTATAAAAATTAATCAACTTTTAAATGGATAGGGACCCCACTTTTCTCCAAAACTCATCTCAGAATCACACTATCCCATCTCTTTGATAACCATCGATCTGTAGAGGTCGATAAGCTGCTAAATAAATGTTTGCTGTTTGTGGACTTTTACTATCGTTATTGATACTGTGATTTTTTAAAATTGTTTTGTTCACATTTTTAAAAATAGTTTTGAAATAAAATAACAATTTACTGCAATTTGTAGTTGGTATTTGAACTTAGAAGTTAAATAAGTGACTTTAAGGAAACATTTACGGAGGCTTATTCGGGCCACTTTTCATTTATAAAAATTATTATTGCGTTTATTGCAATTATACGAAAAAGTTTTTGCAAAAAACCGCTAAAAACTTGCAAACAGACACATTCATTACGAATTTTTTAGCACAAAAGTTTGCGAATAAACAGAATCAATATTGGGTATAAACACAATAAAATCATCGCGTTTAAACACAACAATATAGGCCCGTCGTCGTTGGTAACGCTGGGACCATACTGGGACGGTTCCAAGTAGGCTGATTGTAGCCGCTACAAAAGGCTAAATTCTCCCACCCTACCCAATTCTCAGTACTTTTCCAGTGGCAGTCAAAATTTTGTTCCCTGCGTCCCATTCCGCGCCTTTTTCAATTTATGAATTGTTTGTTACCTTATTCCCGTCCTGAATATAGCTGAAATACTGCTCGCTGGACGTAAAGCAAACATCCAATCAATCAATCAATCAATCAATCAATCAATCAATCAATCAATCAATCAATCGTTGGTAACGTCAACGAATTAAAACTTCAGGCTCTATTACATATGGAAATCGCCCGTATTGTTTATTAAATATTTTATATTTTATTACAGGATTATTTCTGTATTGGCCTAGTTATTGTTCCGTGCACTCATGATGATATTTTCAATATATTCTGTGCGCAATTGATTTTCGTATATATATTACATGTCAGAATATATATCACATGCAGAGGCACCGAGAAGCCCACATCTCCCTAAGGTCGGATCTAGGGTCGACAAAGTTCGAGGGTTGATACTGCATGTGACATGTTCTGTTCATTATGTCTTTATATCATATGCTCCTTAAATAGGCTTTCATTCGTTTAATCCAGTCCTTAATCCTATAGACAGCTTAGCATTTACAACCCGCGTTAACAGTTGCTTGTTAGGTCCTCGGTGGTAGAGTGCATAAGATAGTTTGTTACTTATTGGTCACATTCTTGTGTAAACTTTATTTATTTATTTATGCATCTATTTTTCCATATACATAAATCTATTATACTAAATCTAATCCAGAAGTCTGACTTATATTTCACTCATCTTAAGGAGACGGATTTTTGTTAGAGTCGTCTGCATGTTCATATAAATATACTGAATATTAATGGAAATAAAATATATTTAAACTCACATTACGGCTTTGGGTTCGAGTCCTACTGTGGGTTTTGCGTGCTTGAATCCAATCTTAATTCACAACGATTGTCCGTTTTCCTACCCAAAGGTCGGTGATTTTCACCGAACTTTCTCCGCAATAAAAACTGGATGTGATGATATAGATACAATTATTTTGGAAAATGGCTTTAAACACCATTACAAAAGAACAAACCGTTACGCGTTTAAAGTTGCAGTTTAATAATTGCACACGCAACAATACTTTTGCATGTATCCGCAAATAATTCGTTTATCCGCAATATTATATTGTTTGTTAGCATAATTGTTTCGCAATAATTATAGCGTATACCGTGCGTTTAATAGAAACATTTTGCGTTCAAATGCAGTAAGAAATAATAACAAAAAGAGGACCAAATAAGCTTTCGTACATGTAACCTATACAAAAATAATAAAAAAATATTCTTTAAAAAAATAGTTTTAAAGTCTTTTTAAAATCAAACTTACATCCATTAAACTAATGCTAAAATATACACATGTTTATGTGATTTATGTGTCTTACTGTATCACGTCATTTTGTATCTCGGGTATATACATGTGTGTTGTTCCAGGTTTCATGTTTAACGTTAATTGACAATAATTGCAAATTTTCATCCCGAAGATAGGTTTTTTCTCCGGGTACTCGGGCTTCCTCTCCAATAACAACTGGACGCCATGATATAGATTTTGTACCTTGGGCATATACATGTGTGTTGAGCCAGGTTTCATGTTTACCGTTAATTGACAATAATTGTCAATTTTCATCCCGAAGATAGGTGTCTTCTCCGGGTACTCGGGCTTCCTCTCCAATAACAACTGGACGCCATGATATAGATTGTGTATCTCGGGTATATACATGTGTGTTGTTCCAGGTTTCATGTTTAACGTTAATTGACAATAATTGCAAATTTTCATCCCGAAGATAGGTTTTTTCTCCGGGTACTCGGGCTTCCTCTCCAATAACAACTGGACGCCATGATATAGATTTTGTACCTTGGGCATATACATGTGTGTTGAGCCAGGTTTCATGTTTACCGTTAATTGACAATAATTGTCAATTTTCATCCCGAAGATAGGTGTTTTCTCCGGGTACTCGGGCTTCCTCTCCAATAACAACTGGACGCCATGATATAGATTGTGTATCTCGGGTATGTACATGTGTGTTGTTCCAGGTTTCATGTTTAACGTTAATTGACAATAATTGCAAATTTTCATCCCGAAGATAGGTGTTTTCTCCGGGTACTCGGGCTTCCTCTCCAATAACAACTGGACGCCATGATATAGATTTTGCATCTTGGGCATATACATGTGTGTTGAGCCAGGTTTCATGTTTACCGTTAATTGACAATAATTGTCAATTTTCATCCCGAAGATAGGTGTTTTCTCCGGGTACTCGGGCTTCCTCTCCAATAACAACTGGACGCCATGATATAGATTGTGTATCTCGGGTATATACATGTGTGTTGTTCCAGGTTTCATGTTTAACGTTAATTGACAATAATTGCAAATTTTCATCCCGAAGATAGGTGTTTTCTCCGGGTACTCGGGCTTCCTCTCCAATAACAACTGGACGCCATGATATAGATTTTGTATCTCGGGTATATACATGTGTGTTGAGCCAGGTTTCATGTTTACCGTTAATTGACAATAATTGTCAATTTTCATCCCGAAGATAGGTGTTTTCTCCGGTACTCGGGCTTCCTCTCCAATAACAACTGGACGCCATGATATAGATGAAAAGTGATACATATTTCCTACCGATTGCGGTTTTTTTTCACTGGGTACTCCGGCTTCCTCCCCAATAAAATCTGACATAGCTAAAAGGTGCTCTTCAAATACTAACAATCAACTAAAGTATGAATCTGTAAAATATTCGAAATACATGTATATCGCAAAAATATCATATCATAACTTCCTGGCTTCTGTCTTCTACTGATAATTTATCAGCAGCTTTATAAAACTACATCAGCGGCAGACAAGGTTACCTTGTTTCAGTTGAGTAATGTCTTACAAAGATGAATTGCTAATGGACTAGAAAGTATTAAAGAAAAAATTAGGTTTATTTGGTTTAATTCCTTACATGTATTGAAATATTTGTCATTTGTTTGAAAATCAACTTAAAGAAATATTTTAGAAGGTGTAGGCAGGTTGCCATAAAAATCCAACTCTACATTCACCGTGTAAAGTACTTCAAAATTAAAACACATAAACGATCTAATAAACGCATTTCAAAGATTTGTTCAATTAAAAAGGTGTACTGGATTTACACTATCAAAGGATAGCGTTTACAGCATCACTGTGCACATGGACAGATGCAGTTACCATTAACTTCTAACAATGTCTGGTCTCCCTTGTCATCTCTGCTTTTACAAAAATGATCTTCACGATATTAAGTAATAAATTTATGCATTCAAACAACCATATTGTGATTTATGTAGATTATTTGATGTATGTGTTTTAAATACTCAAAATTGATACTTCTGCATCCATAAAACCAAACAATTTCACATGTTATCAATGTCGTATATTAATTTTACACAAGACATTTTTTCAAGATTGTCTTGATGCTTTTGTTCATGGGACATGCATGGATTTGCGTGGCATTGACAACTTTGATGTTCGACCAAGTCGCACAAATTGCCCGAATTTATTAATTGTAGACCTCTGCAGGAATAATATTAATGGCTTTATTATTTAAATCAGCGACTGTCAAATCAAATATGGTAGTTTCTTTTTCTCACATATTTGGTACTGCTGGAACTGTTTGTTAAACTACAGTAAGAAAAGTTAAGCAGCAATAACAATGTGTTCCAAGAGCAATAGAAGCACTTATATACAATTTCACAAGGCATATCGCAATTCTCTTAATTCTTCTTTGTTTGAATTGGGTTTTATCCCAGCATGTTCATCAATTTTTCAGCGTTATCGTGGCTGCCAGTTTTATTGTAAAAGGGTGGAAAAAACTTTACTACCCTCTGCTAAATATGGCAAATATTGTCAGTAAGTCTGGCTTGAACTTGCATCCTTAGTGTTGACATGAGATTTATTTTACTCATACGTGCATGCCTGATAAAATTTGAAATTGCCAAGAAACTGTTTTGTTTTAAGATAATTTTCCCAAGAAGCTACAGAAATGGGCAAAAAGAAAAAAAATCATTAAAGAAATGTACTTGTCAATAAAAATATAACATGCTAACGGCACTTTACAAGAAATTTACAAAACGAAGACAACTGGCTTTTTTTATGTGCCAGTGGATGTATCATCGTAGTCCAAATATTATCATATTGCATTATACAGAGCTACATTTATGAAAATGGCCCTAAGTTTAATAGACACGGAAGATAAACTAAGAATGGGTGATGGATGCAAAATTGGTTTGTTTGTTCGGTAATTACAGCCAATTTCAAAATTTGAAATGTTGTGTGTAGATGTAGGACATATCACAAAATATAAATATTCTATATTAACTCCACGTCAGGCATTTGAATACAAATTGAACTGCACAAAAAATATAAATGGCGGTAGAGGTAATACGATTCCAATTGGCAATTTAGTTGAAATTATGTACATTAAATTAAAGAAAAACGCAGAGAGCAAGGTTCAAATAAAACAAAATTGCACTTTGCCTTCATATGCACGACCACATACTTGACAATTTAAAAATGCAGTTGGTTGAGAGAAAAGGGAAAAAGGACTGCAGTTGCGAAAAATTGATGTGGACCTAGTTTAAGAACTTGCAACAGTTGATATTAAAAAAATATTCTAGGGAGAGAATTGTGTGCATTTAAACAATTTCAAGATACATTTCAAAGAACAAAAGTTTGCAAGTTGCACAAAATGGTTAACTTCTTAAAAACAAATAATAAGCTATGAAGTCCTTTAACATTTGTATATTCGTCATTAAACTGTCAGGATTGCATATATTCATATTTATTATGATGACAAAATTAAATAAATGTCGCGTAATTGAATTTTATTTCCATGATAGTCAGCAAGACAGATTTCGTTTTGAAAATTTATTTCATTTGCAATGTACAATGCATCTCAGTAAACATACTGGTTTCATAATATTTGGTCTGGTCTTGTCAGTCATACACATGCCATATGAACATACCTTATTTCATAGTTTATAGTCCTTTAGGCCACGTGATAACTGGAGATCTTAATATTGTTGACAATGAAAGACTCCGCAATATTTTCTCCTAAGGACCAAAGTACCATGAACCTAAATCTATCAACTGGAATTATAACTTTAAATTATTGATGTATTTATTAAAGGGACTATGCCAGAAAATGGGCAAAGCAAGAGGACCAGAAGGTTGACACCTTGTCCGAGTGGGTGGAGGTAATTGATTCAAATAAGAAAAAGTCGTTTAAGAAGGTCCATGAGCACTAAGGCATCATCAATCTTCAGAAATTTTGATGCTCTTAAAATTTTGTCCGACATTCATGACAAATATGTTGTTGTGCCAGCAGATTAAGCCCCTATTAACATTTGTTTATCTGCAAAAAATATTGCATATAGTGCTTAATTAATGAGTTAGGCATGGGCAGTTCGCTTGGCAATCCTACTTACAAATGCACTGCGCTTTTAAAAGAGGAGATTATTGAAAATAACAAATCGGTATTGGCATCCTTTGGACTCAACACCAAAAAGTCGAAAATTGTGATCTCCTTCGCTCATTGTATTGGATACCAAAACTTCACAAAAACCAACACAAACTGCGTTTCATAGCAGAATCGTCTAAGTTTACTACCAAAACACTGTCACAACTCCTGAGCACTATTTTTAATAGAACTTCAAAACTACAGTGACACTTTCTACTTCAGAAGTTGGAATAAATGAAATGTGGATATTTAAAAATTTAAAACACCTGATAGACATCTTGAAGTTTGGATCTCTTTCCACTGTAACAGCATTAAAACATTCGATTTTTCGACACTCTATGCGGCCATCCCTCATATGCAGCTTAAAACCAGATTTAAGGATCTTATAAAATGCTGTTTTTTTTACGAAAAAGGGAAAGAGGCGATAATAATACCTGGTAATTAGTCATGACAACTTACTTCGTCATCAATGTCTCTAAATCTAATACTAAACATACTGAAGATCCAATCTGTCATATGTTAGATTTTCTGATTGAAAACACATTCGTCATGTTTGAGGACATTTATTCCACGCCGACCTGTTTTTGTACTCTCATGAGGCTGCGTTCCTAGAAGGCCTGCTGAAGGTGTAAGAAAAGACACTGGCATTGACTTTTGATTTAACAGTCCGCTATATTGATGATGTTTTGTCCCTCAACAATGCTAATTTGGTGAATATTTACATTTAATTTACCCTAGCGAGCTTGAAACTAAAGACTACCAATACACTTAGGTCAGACTCTTACTTAGAACTACTTCTAGAAATAGACTAGAAAAACTAAAAGCAACTCTACGACAAACTTGATGACTTCAACTTTCCGATTGTCAACTTCCCGTTCATCGGCAGTAATATTCTAGCAGCTCCAGCGTATGGTGTGTACATTTCACAACTTGTACGTTATTCTAGATTCTGCGATTGGTATTCCGATTTTCTAGGCCGATCCCTGCTGTTGACTGCTTAACTTCTCAAACAAGGGTTTGTTGTACCTAGGTTGATGTTATCCCTTCAGAAGTTCTATGGTCGTCACCATGACTTAATTGATCGTTATTGGAAATCAGGGTCTCAAATACGATCTGAAATTTTTGCTGAGTAATTCCAATTCCTGGATTTTATTTGTCCCTAGACATGACAATGAGTAACTCGGCGGATGTCTAATAAGAGGCAGACACTGCTTACTCGTCCGGAGCACATGAGTGCACCCATGGTTTTTATTGGGTTCGGGTTATTCTCTTTCTGTTTTTATTTGTGTTTTTTGGTTATTGTGTTGCATTTGTCTGTATCCGGATTTGTAACGGTCCCTTGACTTTTGGCACTTCTGGCTTGGTCGGTTTTCTTTACTATTTTCGTTCACTGCTGTTTTATTTCCGGTAATTTGAAATTCTTTAGTATTCATGTTAGATGGTTTATGTGTAAACCAGACACATGTTAAATAACCAGATCTTTGAATGTTGGTGCAATTGTGGTTAAAATTTAAGGACTGTCAGATGGCTTTCAATGGGTACTCAAGCTTCCACCCCATTTAAACAAACAGACAGCCGTATTAGGAAAAGGGTCCACCTTATTTCTTTTAATGTGATAAAGTTGATCAGTTATTTGCCCAAAGTTGCAACCATTAATAAATTTCAATTTTGTCAATATGAGATTTACTCAAATATTTTATCCAGTGAGCATTGTTCATGTGTAACAATTCGTCAAAGTACATGTTTTTATAAATAGTATTACATATACAGATTAATAGACAAAGTTGTCAATGTGTCTACTTAGTATGCTGAATACAACACACATATTCAAATCAAATTCAGTATCTTTATCGGCAAATCTTCTACAAAATCATACACATAGTTTTCAACAAATTACGAGATGATGTGGACAAAGGGCATGATATTGATTATAATACTATGTTGATTATAGTTACAACATTTACAATATTATACGAACTTACCATTGAATAACTGCATAGACTTCGTCATCGACTATTAGCTAGTGTCTAGCTGCAAAAAACGGATTCTTGAAAACGTCTGTCCATTTTCCTTCTCTAATTAATGTTTCTGGATTCACAAAGTCACAAATGCAAACAAATAGTATTCATGCAGTACAGTATCCTGTTTCGTTAATGAGAATAGTGGCTATAAATCATAGTTTATTGACTCTATTCACGTGTCAACGAAGCAAAACGTTGACAACACTGTTATTCAGAGTAACTGGCGGTGACTCGTATATCAAGAATTTTCAACTTCAAGTCTTAGTTCCTGCGAAGACTCTTTTACTTCTGTTAAACGTTTTTTTACAGTGCGCTGGTGGTGTCAATAATTAATGTTAAAACATTATTTCATCTATAGACTCGTCTGCAGCCCTGTTTCATATGTGGCTTCTTTGGTTGATATTTTGTTTGTGTAACGTCTTATGAAAATCTCCAAGCACTGGAAGTTTGTCATGATTTTTGGACACATGTGGATACATAAAACAATGACTTGAGGATGAGAAAAACCTAACCAATTCTCTATTATATTATTTGTGTTCTTTATTAGAAGGTTAGAAAAGAATATAATTAATTTCCTTTCTTTTACATGTTTATTAATCGTGGACTAGAATTGCAGCTCTAAAAAAACTGATAGTCTCACTTATTGATTCATTCCTTTCAGAAATTTTAGAAAAGACGCTGGCTCAGGCTTTTAATTTCACCATCCGCCTTATAGAGGATGTCATTGATGTCTTGTCACTTAACAACCATAAGTACGGTGACTATATTTAATCTATCCAACAGAAAATACACAGTCGATACATTCAAGTCAGCTTCGTACCTAGACCTTTTCCTTAAAATGGACTAAATAGGAAAGCCACAAACTAAACTATTTTAACAAGTTCAAATGTCTTTAAACATAGTTGATTGTTACGGAAAAGGCATCTCTAAGTTTACTTATGTTCTAAGTCGTAAGTAGGCTTTTCACTTTTGGAACTGACGTTTTTACGGTTATGACAATGAATCAATTGACGGATGTCTAATTACGTCAAGAATTCCTTACTTTTGTACACCTACTCTTTTAGGGTCAGATTACTAGTACATGTTTTATTCTGTTTTGTCATTGTGTCGAGTCTCTTAATTCTGATTTTGGTACTGTTTTATGGATTTTGATTTTCGTTAACAGATCATTTTCGGATTTCCTAACTGTTCTTTATTTCACTTAATCAATATGCAGACGGTTCTTTCTCTATCCTTGATGATAATCCGAAGCACACATTTGCCCTGTTCACTTTGTTGTAGAGTAAAATGTCAAGCCATATTAGTTGATTCCATAGAAAACCATAAATACATCTTCCCATTGAAGCTGTTTAAGTTATAAATTTCTAGCACATTTATAGTTTTTGGGAAATTGCTTTTGAAGAGCAAGACTTTAAGGAATTTATAACATTTATTTTTGATAACAATAGAAAAAATTAAAAACATTTTTAACTCGCGGCGATTTACTTACTTTGTCAAGATTACGTAAATAAACATGATATTTCAGTATAAGATCATTCTTTTTTTTCAGATTTTGCACGAAACTCAGATATGCAAGTAAAAATAATCGAAGATACTACAAATATTTAAAAGGGAATAGACAGACAAAACCATGGTTAAACAAAAGAGGAGGCAACCGTAAAAGTTTCTGTGATTATTTCCCACCATGAACTTGGTTAATTAGCGTTTCTGTCGGCAGATAACTCTCTAACAAGGAAATGAGGATAGTAAATACAGGCTCTTGAGGAACTGATCAATTGGTATACTCTGTATGTATGTCGGAGCTGCTGGAAAGTTGCGACACTAAATTGAAATTCACAATAGCAACACGTTATCAAGGAACAGTTAGTAACATTAGTTTCTAATGCATCGGTCATTCGCAGCAAACAGAAGTTGTCAAGTTTGTAAAATATTAAAATAATAATACAAAAATTTGTGTCTGGTTTAACTGCAGAAAACTATTAACATTAACTATGTTTACATCATAGCATTTCTTTAAAAAGGCTACTTGTATAATAAAATAACCAGGGGACTTAAATGCATATATACATTCGAGAAATGCTATAATTACAAAAATAAATTGCATTATAAGCAACCATGAATTGCAGATACCCTACTATTGCTTTGGTGTACTTGGTATAAGAACAAAATATTTGTGCAGTCATAATAAGTATTAAGTATACAAGCATATGTTCATGTACACAATCAAGTGAAACACTAAGAAGTTGGTAATGCAATAACATCGTTTAATGAGGGAATTAGAAAGAAAGTTTCCATCATTTTACACATTTTGGTCACTGCAATTTACCAAATTATATGAATTATATGCACCTGAGTGCACCCATGGTTTTTATTGGGTTCGGGTTACTCTCTTTCTGTGTTTTATGTTTTTGGTTTTTGTGTTGTGTATGTCTATATCCGGATTTGTAACTGTCCCTTGGCTTTTGGCTCTTGTTGTTCGGTCGGTTTTCTTTGCTTCTTTCTTATGACTTACATGTAGGTGGTTTATACTGTTATGGATGTGACAATCAACTAACACTAATGATTTACTACAAAATTATACATCAGCTATCTTGTTGCAATTTTCGGCATTAAATATTTGATAAATATTTTTTTCTCACAGATTGCTTTCGAGCTCCAGTCATTTAAACTAATCATCTATGTGTCTGCTACTTTGTTTTGTAAAAAAGATATTTACTCTTAATTAAAACACGTTTAACTTTAAATCGGCGTCCCGTTATCGTTACGGAGGGGAACTGGAGTATACCGGATGAGAAGGCCGACTTTATATCAATTAAGTTTGGATCTAAACAAGCATGATCCAATGTCAGTGTTAAAAGGATGGTGATCAACTGTAGAAAGATAAATTTATTGCCTGTATTACCTTTTTAACTTGAATTTAAAAAACCCTGACGTATCTACAAGATACATTAATACTTCTCCAATAAAGACGGTATTTTTTTAATTTTATTTATCAATATCAATATATTTATCAATATATTTAGAATTTAAATATTTTCTTAAAAATATTTAAATTTAAACTGGAGGTCGTGATTAAGCTAAAACATGTGATGTTAAACACCATTAAATCAATCAATCAATCATTAAAACAAACATAATACTTCATTGTTCGCATATGTAACTAAACGAATAATAACAGTTTATATCATTCCAATTCCGTTCGTATTCCCTAAAACTTCCGCAATCTTCAATTTTACCGTCGTATTTGTCGGTTCTAGAAGGTTCATTATCATCCCATGCAGTGAAGTTTAATACTGAATTATCAGACACCCATTTCCAATAATCTGGTTGGGTTATATCGTTCGCTCCAATCCAAGTATGACCTGTTATTGACTGGTCTACAATCAAATTTGGAATAATTATCAAAATAGAAATTTTTATTTTTATCAATAGAAAGTGTTAATTCAACCATTAAAAAGCAGCTCTTTTTAACGATAAGTCAATAAATTATTATGAGTTTAAATAAGGAATGAAGTCGGTATACTGCATAGTATAGTTTACCCAACTATTATAGACTTCCGAACGTAGGAATAAACGCATGAAATTGATTATCCAAACAAATGTAACAAAGTTAAAATACTAGTGGAAACATTACCTCTTATAAGAGTTTTAAAAACTTTAAGAATAAAATTACGGTTTTATTCGCTGAAGTAGGTATTTTATGCTCTATTTATACGATTGCGTTTAGTTCACATTACTCATGACTTAATGTGTTCTGTTAATTTATGTTGAGTTTTTCCTATTTATCTGAAAGAGGAAAACTATACACAACTATATATTATGTGGTACTATGTATACATTAGAATACCTCCAAGCATCAATATTAACCAGTCGTTTTCCGCCTTATCTTCAATCTTTACTAGGTTTGAATTTCGTTGTTGGCAGTTACTCTAAAACATGAAGGACATGTTATCAAAAGTACCTATTTTTTTGTATTTAAATTTTTGTTGCAACGAACGATTCAATTATTTCACACCCCGCAAATGATTGTTCGATTAAGGTAGTATCTTTCAAAACTTTCAATCGCGTTTCTTAGAAAAGTAGCAATTCAAAACAACTGTTATGAAGTTTGTTAAGGAATTTTCACAGCTAGGCAGCTTTATTACATGTACCCACTAGAAAAATCTATAACAGGATTGATGTAATGTAGATGTGCATAAGCATCTATAGAAAACTGTTCTGCACTTTCATATGTATATATTTACATGTAAATCTTTCTTTACTTTAGAAATAACGACTTAACATGTGCGTCAAATATCTGAATTTTTATGCATAATAATGATTGGAAAATCTATATTTGTAATATGAACTCGCTGTTAACAGTTATGTGCGCGTAATGTAACTTCAAAATGCAGAAGCTCTAGGTTGGTGAAAAAACAATTAATTAGTTACTGTCAAAATATTAAATAAGAAGATGTATTGATGATATTGGCGACTGCCAACTTTAATAATAGGTATAACGAGTCAGTTGTAAGGACAAGTTAAATCGTTGCTAGTGATTATTATTTAACGTGCATGGAGTGTGGCATCAAAACTACACGGTGTGGAGTTTTCCTTTGACGAACTTAATATATTAATTTGAATTTGTGTTGTCAGCAATTTCTGATATTTAGCACCTATTAAGTGTTGAGCATGTTGCTAAAGTGCAATTGACCTTAGTTCGTTCATTCCGTTATAAATATTTACACAATCTGCTTAGCTATTACCTGTGCGTTTGCCCAGGTTCGAGTGTCATGACTAAAATAATAGCAGTGACAATTAAAGAGCATCCAAGGTGATATACAATGAACTGAAAAATAAAAATTGTCGCAATTCATTAACTATTTATTGTGTTAAGTCCATTTACACTCAGAAATCGTATAGAAAAATAATTCTACAATTTTTTTTTAAATATTAGTGTTACCTAAAGCTAACCATAATTAGGCACATGTCTACACCAATCATAACCTGACGATAAACTGGTAAAAAGTGTCTTTTTTGTTATATTGAGCTTGACTGAATGTGTTTGATGACTTTAAGAATGATCACGTTTGATGATTTAAAGGCACACTGCTTCTAAATTGCCAATATACTACTTGAACACATGGGACTTTGCTTTGTTTGCTCTTCAAAATAAATAAGGTTATCTTTCTTAGCATTTCGTTTTGATCATTCCATTCAAAATATATTATAGGATAGCGGACGGTAAACAACATTATGCAGAAAAATATTACATGTACATTAAAATTTACAGTTGAATGTTATCAATTTCAATGATGTTAACATTTTTGTCGATTATCAACATCTTTATGTAGTTTCTGTTAGGTTTCAGATAAAACAAAATATAAATTATGAAGTATTGTGCTGATAAAACTTAGTCCAAGATACACATTCTTTCAGAACTACACAAATTAGAAATAATGTAGAAATATATGCTAAATCAAAAGCATACTTTCGTATTGTGTATTTGTACCGCCCTTATATATGGTTTCAAAACAATTACGTATAAGTAAAAGATTAACAAACATATACATAACTGTTGAACAACACAGTTGTAATATAGAGGAATATATTTCATCATTCATACATTTTGAAATCAAGGATATCATCAATTACAATATTTTTGTATTGTGTTCTTAAAGTTGCCAACCAAGGAAAGTTACAAATGGAAGTAAAATATTAGGTTGAAGGGATGATTTAGTTTTCTTATCGTGAACAACCTTTGTCGTAATTTATAATTGTTCCATAATTACAGCTTATGCATAAAACAAATTTAGAAGAATAGTATAGTAATGATAATCGACTCAATAATGAAGTTGAGAGATGGAATGTGTTGTCAGGCATATATTTTGGGCTAGGTTAGGCTTATGATAGGCATAGCAGTAAAGAAATTACATTAACCAGCTTATCGATATATGCATGTGTCGCATAGTTGATATTAATTATACTTAATAGTTTTTTTACTTTCATTTTCCCGAAATCTACTTTCGAAGAAACTCGACGGTTGTCATAAAGGGTATTACAAACCCGTACTGTTTAAAATGAATTCATGGTTTCTTTACTCATTTTCGTATGTGCTTTATTATTTCTGTCTTCGTTTTGTAGGTTTTGAGTGGTTGCCGAATCGAAAAATTCCCTTACCTTTGCGAAAGCAGTCATTGCAAAATATCCAGCAGACGAAAGATGTCAAATTCAAATCGTGAAAACAGAAGACCAGTGTCAGTAGTTTGCTCTATTTAGAATATTCAGATATTTAGGTTCGATGCACTGACCGAGGAGTATGGTTTTATGTTTTATGTAGATACTGAAGATATTATCTCATTTTCTTATTAATCGTGATTTGACGAAAAGAGCGGCAAGCATAGTAAATTTTCTTGAACCCTCATTTTCAGTGCATTTAAATAAATCTACATATGGAACGTCATTTATTCTGAGGAGCCTGGAAATAAATCTTTAAGCAGTTAATTTGTAACTGGAATTGCAACAGTCTGCGTGTAAAAACCAGATTAAGGTAGACCGGGCCTCTAATTTTATATAGCTATTGATAAAAAAAATCGAAGATTTCGAAGATTTATCAGTATTTTTTTTTTTAGCAAAAACTAGTTAGCCACCAATCATATTTTCCCACCCCTCAACCAACGCATTGTATATTAATATGATTTAGTACTTTTTTACGGATATGATATATTAGGAAAAATCTTTATGCTTTATATTTTTAAAAACAAATCAGAATGCACGTACCAAGAAAGTTTATTTATTCTCAAAATCTTTAATACACATATCAATTAAAATATACCATCCAATGTTATTATCAGGAAAATTTAATTGGCGAAAGTAGCCACCGGAACATATAGAAACACCACGTTGTCCATACATAAATCGAGCACTGTCGACATATCACTTTTTCTTTCTGTTTTATTTGGTTAAATGCCAATTTCGGCAATTTTTCTGCTTCATCATGTGGCCAATTTAGTTGGTGTGAAGCCGAAGTACTAGTTGAAAACCACTATCCTAGGGCAGGACAACCTGCAGTAATATTAATTATAGTCGAAATCGAGGACACTCCGCTACAGTAACTGTAGGCTAAAGTAATAGCAATAGAGCATTAGTTAATGAGTAACTACTGTAAACATTCGACAAAGATCCTACTTTTTTGTTAAAACAATGGTAGGTTTGCCTACCCAAAACAAAATAATGTTATCTACATTGGTCAGCTTTACTATAAAGAAAGTAAAGGTAATTCATTTAAGCGAGTTTTAAGATATGTAGGGGTAGGTACAAAGGGTTACAAAAGGCACATGATTTAAAAGATTCTTGCTTAAATTGAACATCAGATTCTGATCATTTGATTACTTTGAAAGCAAATATTTTGATCAATATTAAAAAACAGTCGAAAAAATAATTACAGGCGTGAAACTATCAAACGTCTGTCTATCTTCTTTCGACTTACCACACTTCAAGTTGACTTGCAATCGTTTTGATTCTTCCAGTCCTTGTCTCGTGATGAACAGGGAACTATTTAGTTGTTCATTTTCTTGTCGCACGGTTTCAAGCGTAGCTAATAATCGTTTTAAATCTTGTTGGTTAATGTCAAACGTTGCATTTAATCTATCAGAATCTGAAATGAAATAAAGTAATTAAAAAATCTAAATGTCGATTTTATGTTGATTTCTTTTGTAAGAAAAGATCAACTGTTCTGATGAACATGTAAGGATCTTCCCACTCTTAATTAAATTTTGTACTACGATATAAAATTACAAATTATTAAAACTCGTCTCGATATGTCTAAATTTAATCGTTATTATTTGTAGAACTTCCTACAAGGAAAAGTGATGAAATATCCCAATAGTCAACAAAGGTCAAAATTTAGGAAGAGACATGTTTAAAGGCTTTGATAAAGATGAAAAGTATCCACATTATGAGGTGACAGGTTAAAGACTTTCTGATGAAAACCTTTAAATATTTGTTGTAAATATTCTAGGAGAGAAAATCCTAAAAAATATCACTAAATTTGATGTGGGGTGTGGTGTCTATTCTTACTTGTTTCATTAAATAAATCAATTTAGGTAGACATAGTATTTCAATGTCTTAAAGAAAACAGAGGACAGAAAAACATTAAACATTTTTACTACACGGAAAATGAAAAACTAAAAACATTACAAGATGATAAATCATGACTTTCCGATTAACATTTGTTTTAATTTCCTATATTATTTTCTAGAGATAAACATTATAAGAGCGAGAACTTCTATAAAATATCACTATAACTTATAGCAACACGTTTAAATTTACTCTTAATTATTTATAAATTATTTAAAAATTATTCTCTTAATAAATGTTTCTGACCTTGGGGAAGGCCTAACAAAATAGACATAACATACTGACAGGTTTTTAATTTTCTATATTTCTTGCTAGAGAAAGGCATTTTCCTTATAAATGTTGATAAAACTTGTCTTAATTTTTTATTATTTAATTTAATAGGGGAAAATTCATAAGTAACAAAAGGTCAAATACATGTATAAGGACACAACATATTTTTTAATCATGAGCAAATTCAAACATTATAACATTTCAAATTGACAGGTTTTAACTTTTTTATTGTTTTGTATTAATTGCTAAAGATTGCCACTCTAAGAGAGATAACGCCAATAAAATGTTGATAATTCTTGTGGCGACGTGTCTTACTTTACTAGTAGTTATTAACAAAACACTCGAAGAAAAAACATTTCAATATTCATTAAAACAGCGAAGTCCAAATCTAGTAAGTGACCTTGACTTTGTGCACATTTTCAAGATCAAATGTCATAAGGGTCTTTGGTGAAGACCCCATGCCTCTAATTTAAATAGTCAATGAGCATGAGAACTAATAATTACTTGATTTAATAGGAGATAAGTCGCATACCATTTAGTAAAACCCTTTCTTTCTAAATGCAACAAATTTACAACATGTCAACTCTTAAAGTTTTCCTGTTAAAAGTTTCTATTTATCTTTATAAAATTAAGAAATAGGAAAAATGAGTAAATTTCAATATCTAGCACGTGACCTTGACCTTTGACATTTTTGAACATTTTCAAAGCCATGATGAAGGTAAAGACCCCACGCTCTTCATGCCAATAGCTAATTGGAGAAAACAACAAAATCAAGTGTCTTAATAACTCCTAAAAAATGAAGTCAAATTGCTCCGCTGCAAATGGAGCAAAGTTGAGTTTTATTAAAACCAACTCTTTCCGTCTTTGCCGTCTTAATAAATTTAGTCGTCCAATCAAATCGATTGTATTAATTGTACACAATTCAATGACGTCAGCTATACATACATCGTGCGTGTCAACAACAAATGGGAGAAACGTCTGTTCTGCGATATATTCATTCAATTATACTCTTCTCAATATTTAAAACTGGAATTTCAGGATTATCAGCAAATTGATATCAAAATGCAGTATTAAATAAAACATATTAAGGGTAACTAGCATTACAACAATTACAAAATGTAAGCAGGCGCTCCAATAGAATATACATCCTCAGTTTTTCTGATCAAGGGAGATGGTGGTTTTATTCATGTAATAAAACAATTAATGACTTTGATATACGGTCCCTATAAGGATTTATCAGCCCTCAAAATGTATATTCAACTCGCCTAGCGACTCGGTGAATATTTCATTTTCTCTGGCTGATAAATCCTGATAGTGACCTATATCAAAGTCATTAATTGTATAATATTATACAATTAAAGCTTTGGTATGAGGTTGATACGAGAATATATCGACCTAACAGATTTGCATATCGACTGAGGACGCAGACCGAGGTCGATATTCATCTGTTGGTCGATATACTCTCGTATTGACCGAGTCTAAAGCTATAATTGTTATATTATTTAAATAACCTATTGTCATGATTGGTGAACAATATTTCATTTTTTGTGTGCACACCATTTGTTTGACAGATTTTTAAAATGTAATATGATAAGGACTCTATACATACATAATAAATGTATAATTGTTCTATGACAAGTATTCCACATCACAAAATACAACAGACCCCCTTTTTCTACATAAAATTTACCAAAATAGAACCAAACTGTTAACCATATAATAAACATGTTGAATAAAATTTCTTGTAACCATTTTTTTTATAATGTAATATACCGATTTAACTTTTGGAATTTTTAAAATCTATTTTTAGTAACGTTCTGTATAGGTATGCAGCATAACAAAATATCGTTGGAAAATTCTATTTTTAGGTATATTATATGCAAAATGACTACGTGGCATCGTTAGACAAATCAAAATAAAGAAAATATCTTATATTAATAAAATAATAAAATATCCAGATGACAATATTTTAATTACAATCACAATAAATTGTGGTTAGAATTGAAAAAGGAAAAACAAAATGTGGTGACGATGATTCCAGGTGTAGGTGAAAGGTAAATACTGCAAAATGATATTTTAATATAAAAAACTGTTTATAGTACAAGTCAACGTGTCGTATTTGATGTTTTTTTTAACGAGAAATGAAAACTGCTTACCGCGTTTGGTCAAGCCTAATTGTGCTCCTTCCGTAAATCCAAAAAGTTGCAAATTAAAATCAACAAATATTTTTCACAGTTGTTAATCATTTTAAAATGCTTTTTTTTACATTTATATAGGGCCTTTTTCCATAGTAAATTTTGACCTCAATCAGAACGGAAATATATGTTAGGAGAATGCGACTATTGTCTGTTCAAACCTTCGGGCAAAGTCTCGCGATTTGTCCGAATACTATAGGACGACCCTTTATAAACAACGTAAGACCCCTTTAGAAACAAAAACGGCTGACTTACAATGTAAAATTTCCGTAGCAAATGTCAAAGACAATTTGTGAAGTGTAAACAACAGAGGCAAAGTGTGAAATATGGACAGGTTATTGTGGGAACATTTTTTCGTAATGGAATGGTAAAATAAGGAATAATAAAAATGCAAGAAAAAAACTGCATTACTCGGCGCTATGACTTTTAGTATAGTTTATTTAATTTAAATTACAACAATTTAAAATAGAGCTTCTCTCGCTGGGATTAAAATGAACCGATGATACCCAATTGTATACGTGAATCTGTTTCCTGGAAATCTAACAAACTGTAACAATGCTACCAACATTATAATTTACCTCCATTTTAACATCAACAAATATCAGCATTGTTGTTGACCAATAAAGGTAGGTTATCTCCCTATAATCATTGGAGGACATCAGTGCCAATATCCATTTCATGACTAGGATTTGCACATGCAATAAAAGTTGCTTTGGTAGAAAATGGGGCCTTACAAGGTAACAAGTTGATCCATGGCTTTAAATGGATCCCCCACTGGGTCGATGCCTCATATGCAACTATTACTCTCATAATTAAGTTTGATAACTCTGTTTATCAATGAACGACTGTTGTGTATCATTAATACCAAAATTTTATAATATATCAAATTGCTATTATTATTAATAAAATTATAGTACGTTTTTTAAACATATTATTAATATTTGACAATTTTTTCCATTTTTTATATATACTTTTATTTTTTATCTTTATCATTTATGGAGTTCCTCGTTTATTGTTGTTTCCCCGTGGCATCATTATTTTGTATACTCAAAAACTACTACTATAGTTCATAATTTAATAAAATTATTAATGAATTATTGTTACCTAATAAACATTTATGACAGATGTGTTATTTAGAACACCTTTAATGTATTGAAATTTAATCCATGCTGCATGTGTCTTCCTGATAAAGCTTGTACTGTCATAAACTTGTATTCTCTGTACAGGATGTTTATTGAACAGCTTATTCCTCAAAACTTGAGTTTTGACTACCTTTATGACTGAGAAAAATGCGGCCAAAAATGGGGATATTTTTGTAATTATCTTTTACATTAATACTTTATAAATGTTTATCACAAAGTTCATTACCACATTTTTAATTCAAGACAATGCAATCGCAGTTAGTTTTTTCTAAAGACAGTATTTTGTTAGTCAAATACTCTTAAAGTTTTTTTTAATTATTAATATATTTTCATCTAATTTAAACATGTTACAAATTTCTGTGATATAATTAAACCATAAAAATGCCACACAACCCTGTCCCTTGTCTGAACCACGTGGTCTGAACATCGCCATGTTAAAAATTGCAAAATGACCTAATTTCAAATGAAATGGGAAGTATGAAGATCAGAAATTAAAGTGTTAAAAATGTGAAAATTAAATACATCAATGTGTCTAATTTTTGTATATATGTGCAACACTATGTTGATACGAACTGTATTTATGCAATTTACGTCAGAAGTGGAGCAAATTTGACCATTTCCCATTGAAACAATGTAACCAGAAGGCAGAAAATAATTAATGCTTTTTTTCTAACAAAATGGGAAGTATTTTGCAATTAATTTAAACTGATAAAATTCATATCATTCGAAAGATAATAGACTGTAGAACTGGGAACAATGTGCAAAATATATTTATTTTATTTATTTAACCAGATATTGGCGTTTTTTAAATCGTCCCTTTGATTTTCTATTGAGTGGAAAATCCAATATGGCTGACAAAAATACGTCACAGAAGTCACGTGATGTCGCTAATAGTTGTATATGTCTGTGGTGGACTGTTAGTACCCGACGGTATCACCAGCCCAGTATTAAAACTTTGGTGCTGTCAGGAATATCATTGATTTTTTTTCTGTAATATAGTCATTGTCTAAATGTACTGCCCTGAAATTTTGAAAATTTTTTTAGTTCTAAGGTTTTTCTTTTTTCAAGGTGTAGATAGCCTTGGCCGGATTTGGTATGACGTTTTGGAATTTTGGTGATAAAAGCGCTACAACATCTTAATCATTTGGATTTCAATTATTGTTTCGGTTTGAGCGCCACTGATGAGTCTTGATTAGACGAAACGCTCATCTGGAGTAGTAAATTCTATAAACCTTGGTATCTTTGATGACATTTTATTTGGTACTGGTATTTTTGTCTAGGTGCAAAGTCGATAATACTGCTTAGACGATTTGTTCAAAGCTTTAATAGTCGAAATCAACTGATTGCTTGCGGTTTATATATATGCAGCTCATGTACTTTTTCAAAGTAAAAAAGGGGGGAAAATATTGCACTGTATATTGTTAATTAAAACCTTTACAAAAAAGTTTTGACACAAATAATTCTTTTCTTTTACTGATGTCGTTTTAGAAAATCCACCATTAAATATCCATTAAACAGCACATATAAATACTGTTTATACAAATTATTTCAAGTGACTTTCAAACTTTGAAAGGAATTACATACTTCTGTTGTCAAGGCAATATTGACATATAAAATTTCAAGTGGTTGTGATAAGTAGTTGTTGACAAAAACTGTCACGAAAATTTTCACCCATTGACCACTAATGTTGAAAATTCACTAAGTTGGTAAACAGGAAGTAGATATGCGACAGACCTGAAATCGGTACTCGTAATATAGGACCACATGTTTAGGTCACATATAAAAATCCAAGTGGGTGTAATAAGTAATTGGTGAGAAAACTGTTTCGAACCTTATGTTGCGGACATATTTTGATCAATATTATTATATAAACAATTACAATAATTTTATCACCATTACATGGGCAAGCTGAAAGTAAGTCAGTCAGCCTTGCGATTTCATAACACAAGATTCCCGATGTTCTGTGTGTAGAGAAATACAATGTCATATTAATTACTATGTTCATCGGGACTAAAACGTTATTATTTGTAAACGATTTAATTAATTAATATTAATTTTTATTTTATAGTCTATATATCTTTATTTCTCATGCAAAGAATAGAGGAATAGAAATACACACAAAAAATAAATTTACAGTTTATCAAAAACAATGTACATTTAGAAAAATACAACATATTTTTAAACAATATAATAGGAAAATATATGATTAACCTGGAGGACACACCCTCCTTACTACAATTCTAATAAATTGACACAGTTTACTTAACACCGGAACAGATTCTGATGACAACAGACTATTGTATTTCAAGGTATTAGGATGGTTTCTGTATTTTGATGCAATATACAACTTCCTTTCATTAGTGAAACTGGAGCATTCAAACAGATAATGAAATTCGTCCCCTATTTCCCTTCCCGAGCATAAAGAACAAAGTCTATCTTCCCTGTTTATTGTCCTCCATCTTCCAACTTCTACAGGTAATTTATGGTTACTGTTTCTAAACTTACAAAACAAAAATTTATCTTTATCGTCTAATGATTCTAAGAAATTCTCAAATTTAAGTTCTTTTTTAAATATTTTATAATTGTCCCCTTTCGACGAAGCGCTGATGAGTTCCAGTTTTGCTTAAATTGATCAAGTAAATTATTTTTCACTAGCGTAAGTAACCAATCAGAAATACAGTATTGAAGTGTCCATATATAAGATATTCAACATTGATTTAATGTATTATGAATGTGATTTATCCATGGAGAAAAACGTTTGTTTCCGACGTGTTTTATGTACAGTAATTTGTATGCCAATGAAGACAATTTTGACTGTTTTCCAAGAACAAGTTTACACCAAATCGAAATCATTCTAACTTTAATAACATGTATTAATAGTACTAATTGAAATAAATTTGTTTGGACTACCTGGAGAAAACCCCGACCTCATATACGAAACTAGCAATTCTGTCAGTTAAGATTGGAGTCGAGTACAACCTGCCTGATGGAAATTTTCGGTCTATAAATTATTCTAAATTTGCCAAGTACGGTGGACAAAGTACGCTTTAACAAAAAATTTATCAAATATTTTAGCAACAAGTGCTCTCCATATGTCTCATTTATTGACTTTTATTTCAATCCAAACTTCACAGCTGTTTACATTATAACGTGTTGTAAAATCCCTTGTGACGTTACGCCGCATTGCGCGTGTGCGAAGTATAGATGTATCTGGTAATATATCATTTGACGTTATTAGTACGTCATATCTTAGAATTTCATTGTGTGTGCGATATTGTTTTATCTGACTTGACTAGCGTGAGATTGGTCCATATAACTTCTCTGTCAAGACATTGTTGAGCAACAAATTGATGTTAACACTTTCGCTACTGAATTGTTTTTTTCCGCGAGTTTCCATGGCCTAATTTATTCTCTTCTATTATAGTTGGAGGTGATTGGAACTTACCTCAAAACTATCTAAAAGACACATTAAATTATTTACATAAAAATAATCAGAAATCTCAAAAAAGAGTACATGAAATGATGGCGGAGTTAGACTTACTGGATGTTTATAGAGAACTGAGTCCTGGCATTAATAGATATTCTTGGAGAGGCCCAAACAAAAAGCAAGCTAGATTAGACTATTTCCCTGTGTCATCAAATTTTCAGTCACTAATTACAAATTGTGATATTAGTATATCAGATAGATCAGATCACTCGCCAGTATATATGTCTGTTCAATTTAATGAACATGAAAAAAGGCAAGGGTTCATGGAAGTTTAACAATTCTTTATTATACGATAAAGAATATATTGCATTAGTGAAAGAATGCATACAAAATTGTATTAACCAATACAATATAAGAGACGCTGAAAACTATGAGGATATAGAATTTTCAATTTCGGATCAATTATTTTGGGAAACTTTAAAATTAATGATGAGGGGTAAAACGATATCTTATTCTTATTTTAAAAAGAAAGAGCTCAATAAAAAAGATATTGAATTAGAAAAGACCTTAGAAATACTTAATAACTCAGAAAGTACAGAAGAAAATCAAATAAACATTACACAAGTTGAATTACAGTTAAAAACATTAAGAGAGGTTAGAATAAAAGGTGCTATAATGAGAGCTAAAGCCAAATGGCAAATAGAAGGTGAACGTAGCACTAGATACTTTTGCAATCTAGAAAAAAGAAATTTTATGGAAAAAGTAATTCCTTCATTAACTCTGGATAATGGAAAAATTATAACTGATCAAAACGAAATAAGAGATGAACAGAAACACTATTATGAGACGCTTTATGCCTCAAGAAAAATAAACATAAATGATGAACACAAACTTAACTTCTTTTCACGCCAAAATCCTTTCATTACAATCTTGTCAGAAGAGGAAAAGCTAAGTCTCGAAGGAGACATTACATTATTAGAAGTTCATCGTGCATTACAAAATATGAAAAATGGTAAATCTCCGGGGATAGATGGATATACAACAGAATTTTATAAGTTTTTTTGGAATGACCTTAATGTATTTTTGTTGCGCTCTTTTAAAGATTCTTTTGTAAAAGAAAATCTTTCCATTACTCAAAATCAGGGTATCATTACATGTTTACCAAAGGAAGGCAAACCGAAAAACTTTCTAAAAAACTGGCGACCAATTTCCTTACTTAATGTTGATTATAAAATAATATCAACATGCATAGCAAATAGAATAAAAAAAGTTCTTAATACTTTGATTAGTGAAACACAAACAGGCTTTATAAAGGGCAGATATATTGGTGAGTGTACACGTCTGATTTATGACCTCATTGAAAAAACAGAAAAGGATGATATCCCAGGACTATTTGTACTTCTTGACTTTGAAAAAGCATTTGATTCACTTGAATGGCCCTTTATTAGTGAAACACTCAAACTTTTGGGATTCGATGCTACGATTATTAAGTGGGTGGAAATATTATATAAAAACTCAAAGAGTTGCATTCAAAATAATGGATACTTTCAGATTTCTTTACAATCAATAGAGGGGTCAAGATCCATTATCTCCTTACCTTTTTATTTTGTGCTTAGAACTCTTAAGTGCTTCTATTAGAAATGATAACAATATAAATGGAATTAAGATTCAGGACTCAGAATACCTATTTAGCCAGTGTGCTGATGACTCTACTCTCATTCTTGAAGATAGTGAAGAATCATTAAATAATGCTTTGAACAAGATAGCCTTGTTTGCCAGTTGTTCTGGTCTTCAAGCAAATTTTGATAAAACCCAGGTTATATGGATTGGGGCAAGACGGGGCTGTGGTGAGGAGTTAAAAACTGACTGACAAAAACATAATATGGAATCACACCGGAAATTTTAAATTACTTGGAATACAATATTGTCTTGGGAAAAATAATATTTATTTGGACAATTATACTGAAAAATTAGAGAAAATAAAGAAATTGTTAAATGATTGGTCATTAAGAAACATCACAATATATGGAAAAATTACAGTCATAAAAACTCTCGCATTACCAATATTGATTCAATGCTTTACTGTTTTACCTGATCCACCTTCTGACATTTTAAAAGAGATTCAGTCACATTTTGTAAGTTTGTTTGGGACGGAAAACCGGATAAAATAAAAAGAAAAATATTGGTTGGGAATTACGAAGAAGGAGGCGTGAAAATGCCTCACATTGAATCATTTATTAAATCACTGAAAATATCTTGGATTAAAAAAGTTCTTGATCCAGAAAATAACTCCCTTTGGAAAACTTTACTTTCAGATTTGTTAGATGAATATGGAGGAGAAAAAATATGGTATTTAACCAAGTCTGGATTAAGCAGAATAAAACAGGATTTTAATACATTTTGGCAAAACGTTTTAACTTCATGGTCTTCTTTGTATGAAGCGCCAACCACAGCCCCAGATAATATACTATCTCAACCTTTATTTGTAAATGAAAACATCAAGTTAAATGGTCAGAAGGTCCTCTATAGACACTGGATCAAAGCTGGAATATTTTTTGTGAATGATATATTAACTGAAAATGGGAATTTTTATAACTTTGATGAATTTATTAGATTTTATAAGGTAGATACAAACTTTCTAGAATTCTATGGAGTTATTCAGGCTATTCCAGTTGTGTGGAGAAATATCATTCGGCAAAATGTTGCCATCAAATTAATCTCTGTAGCCCAAAAGAATATCTTGACTCTTCATAGGGTAGAAAAAGTATCGAAACATTTTTACAATCAATTTTTGAATAGGGTCAAAGAAAATCCTGCAGCACTAAAAGAAAAATGGAATCAAAAGTTAGGGGTTAAAATTGAGGATGAGAAATGGAATGTATTTTTTACTTTACCTTTGGTGACAACAGAGGACCCTGCCCTAAGAGCCTTTCAGTTTAAACTTCTCCATAGAATTTTATGAATTAATAGTATCTTGATGAAATGTAATATCAGTGAAACTGAGCTATGTAATTTCTGTACAGAGACAAAAGAAACCTATAGACACTTATTTTTTGAATGTAGACATGTGAGGACCTTTTGGCTAAATTTTTGGGACAAGTTAGAAGAAAAATGCAATATTAATTTTATTCCTAATTTGACAAATATTATCCTTGGAATAGACTCCCATCCTCATGCCGAAATTCTAAATTCTTGTATTTTAATACTAAAAAGATACATTTATATATGTAAAATGAAAAAAAAAATTTCCATTAGTTAAGGAAGGAATTGAATGGTTAAAATTTTATAACGGAATAGATATGGCCTCTGGAAGTTTATGCTCTAGAAAAAAATTTAACAAACTTAAAGAAAAATGGGTGTTAATTAAATATTTATATGATGAGGGTGAATAATGTAACAATATAATCTTTTCAATTTCAATTTAGTTTAACACTTACTTGAGTCGTTTTGTTGAATTACACAACTGTATACAATATTGAGCTGTTTGAAAATGTTTGTAATGTGATGACGATATAAGACAGTAATAAAATATATATTACAAAAAAAATTTATTCTCGCGCGCGTTTTGCCTTGCCCTGAATTAATTAGCCATGTGCTCGCAGTGACACGAGGCTCCGTGAAAAAACGTAAGTATCTCCGTAATTAGCGAATAAATCGTCGTGAAAATTGACAGAAATGTACTTGAAATAATGACTATTCGATATATACACCAGTGTTATTTTTACTTTTATTTATTTCACGGACGAGCTACAAGGAGTTGGGACAATTGAGGTCGAGAATATGTACCACCGTCTGACTCAATTTTCGACAGTTAAACATTTTGCACAACATAAATTTTTGGCCGCTAAAAATAAAAGTTGCGAGTTCTTATAGTTCATCTTCAGTAAATAACCATATTAGCTTTTTAAATTATGGCTAGTTTTAACAAAGATTAACGAAGTCCGACATTTGCGGCAGCCATAACGTTTACGTTTGTTTACTCTTTACAAAGTAAGAGTTGTCTTTCTTTAAGCAGATTAGCATTCACAAGTATTGGCGATGTCGATTTGAAAAAAGTTTTTATGACATGTTTTATAAAGTTAACAACTTAAGATGAACAAATGACTGGCTTATTTGGTAATATATGCTTCAATTTTCTTTTGTTTCTGGTGAGTTAAGAAAACCTGTTATTTTTTTTAATTTTATGTTTTATTTTACAACTGTCACACATATAAACAATTATTGTAGGGTTTGATTTTTGTTTAAAAAATTTTAAAAAATATTTTGAAAAATTATAATTTCATATAAACTACATATTGAGAATAAAAATTGCCATCACTTTTCTTAATTTTATTTTTTCTGCTTACTTGATGCATCAACATGATCAAGTAAGAATAGCCCATTCAGTGGGAATCTGTGACATACCAATACAGATACAGAATGCAGTTGCTTCATTCTTACTAAATATACATGTATTATATTTTAATTGTGATTTTATTTCACCTAGGATTACTATGAAAATTATTATGTTTTTGTGTAATATGAATTTCATTGCATATATATGTTGTTTTTAGTTTGGGTGTATACTGAGTAGAAAAACAGGACTTGCGAAGATAGGATATGCACTTCAAATAATGGCAGTATTCCAGCATTTCAACATATCCTGCCTTAATACCACATACATTTGGATTGTCAATAGACTCTTACAATAAATGTTTTTTTAAAGTTCAAGAAAAATCAACTATTTAAATATAATTTGGAAAAAATAAACAAACATTAATAAGAAATTGTTTAGACAGTCATATTGTCAAAAGTGAAGAGGAATTTCACAATTATATGTAGATTTAGCTGTAATAATTTCTCTCTGTATGAAACCAAATTAACATTAAGTTAAAAATGAACAAAGAACCAAACAATTAAAATTAAGAACACTCAGTGACTCACCAAAATAACATACATATGCCATGCCAACACTGACCACATACTGCATCATGAATCCATTGAAAAATGTTAAAAGTTCAAAAACACAGAAGTTTTGTCAATGTTCAAACAACATGAAGTCAAATCCAAGAATAAAATTTCAATATAAACGGAACAAACAAATCTAGCTGCAATCGATAATTCAACAATAGTTTTTTTGAGTGTGATATGATGTAAAACATTGAGGCATACAGAGATGTTTCCCACACTCCACACATCCATACTTGGTTTGCCTCACATTATCCTGTTTGTCATTCCTGTGTTTCATGTAACATACATGACACCTAGACTTATTTTGCAAGGTTGCAGGCATATGTCTTTGAATTAAGCGTAGCTCAGGAGCAATTGAAGGCCTGCCGCGACGCACTTCATTGGAAAATCCAGAAAGCAATCCTTTTATTAGCATTGTAGAAAACTGAAGAAAGGTTATGCTATCCGAATGGTTGCGACTGAGTTTAAAAAGGACAAATGCATTGAATTTAACCATCTCTAGAAGACTGAAGAAAACTTTCTTGGGCCATTTAAGTGTTTTCTGGTGATAAGAGTAGAACTGAATATACCGATCATCCTTATCTACACCTCCCATGTTTTTAGTATAATCAACAATGGCAGTGGGACAGTTTAATTCCTGTCTAGTGAAATGACCATCAACATTGACCAGGCGAGTAACCTGACCAATGCTGTCCTTGTGAATTGTCGAAATAGCAGAAACATTCTTTTTGTCTTTCCAGACAGTTGCTAATATGGGACATTTCTGCCTAAACTGATAGTCGCCTCGAATTGAGATGTTAACGGGAGTTTTACACATCATGTCTTTGGGTAATCCAATTCTATTAGACCGTACTGTTCCACATGCAGCTGTTCCATAGTTGTCCCACAAGTCATTGTAAAGGCTAGGAGACTTAAAAAAATTGTCTGTGTACACATGGTAACCCAGACCTGTCAAACCTGCACCAGTGATGGAGTTTTTAACAACTGAAGAGGCTAAACTGCCTTCAGTTCTTGCTGTTTTCCCAGGATAAATATCCAAATACTGAATATAACTAGTGTCGGATTCAGCCAGCATCCAGACTTTGACACCCCATTTGTGTGGTTTACCAGGCATATATTGCTTAAGAGATGTGCGACCTTTAAAGGGAACCATACATTCATCAATAGTAACATTTCTTTTTGGAATATACTCGGCGCCAAATTGCCGATTTAAATGAGTGACAACTGGTTTGATTTTGTACAGCGGATCATAGTTTTGCGCACCCTGCATTGGCTCATTTGAGAGATCAGAGAAGTGTAAATACCGAAGAATTTGTGTGTACCTGTCTCTTGTCATTGTGGCAGGAAAGATAGGAGTGGACATAGTTGGATCAGAAGACCAATAGAGTTTTGTGCTGGGTTTGCGGTTGATGCCCATTTGATATGTCAGCCCTAAAAATGCTTTCATTTCAGGAAGAGATGGAATATTCCATGGCATTTTATTTCGGTTAGGCAAGTTTTGAACTTAGAAATTAGCATAGTTGTCAGTACTGTTAATTAAATATTCGAGAAAATTGTCATCATTAAATAGTTGCCAGAAATCTATTGGCTCCTTACTTGCCTCCATAACACGAGTTGGCCCAGTGTTTCCTCTGGGGGTAAAGATATGTGGTAATCCCTTTCAAAAATACTAAAATGAATATGCCAACCACCAGCATCGCCTGTTTCATCAATATCTATAAATGGAAAATATTCCTCATTATCCGACATCAATTCGGACCCATCAGAGTCGTCACCTATCCCTTGTTGCTGGAGAACACCCCTAAGCCTTGCCTCCTCTGCCATGACTTCTTGTTGAGCATTGAAAATATAAGACTCATTAAATCCCTCGAACTCGCTTCCAGATTCATCTGACGACATTTTTGCTCTAAATATTTCTAGCAGCAGACGTTTTTTAGACTTCCTCAACAACAAATCCTGGCAGCGCATGGGCAAGGCGATAAATCATTTACGTTTTTTCCAATTCTCCGTCAATTTTTCTCGAAACAACACCTACTGTAATATCATACCTGCTGAAAAACGATATTGTTTGATAATATTTTTATTTTTCGTTCAAAAATGAAATCCGATTTGTGACGAAAATCGTTCAAAACTGGAAAAATGAATCGTGAGTTTCTCTACCAGCCATTTTGTAACATCACATGATCGCACATACCAAGTTTCCGGTTCTAATTTTAGATACTCTTACTTTCTATTCATGTTTATCAACCGAAATTAATTTTACTCCGATTGCCAACAGAAAATAAAATTAAAAAATACTTCAAAAACATTTCTGTCAAATATTTTGTCTTTATTTTTAATTGGAATTAATCGCGAAACACGTTAAATACCCGAGTAAATTGAAGACACGTTTCATGTATCCTTTAGGATACATTCGCCCTGCGCACCGTGTATCTTTAAAGATACATTCGCCCTGCGCATTGTGTTTCCTTAAGGATACATGCGTGCGAAATTAAAAGATAAACATATTATTTATGTTGACGCATTTTCTCGTCATTTCATCTCAGAGCTGGCGTCATTCGATGGGATTGGAAAAAGAAAATGCATCTCTTTTAAGTAAATAATCTATAATTATCTATGATCAGACTGCTGAACATAAAATTTAATGTACATACATGTAAAAAGCCTGTCTAATATGAGTTGAAAGTATCGTTTTGATATACAATAATTTTAACGAATGTCCAGCCGATTTACTTTGAAATATGTTGAATTTCTGCATATGAGTGAAATTTAAAATTAATTTCCTAAACTCTAGCAAGACTGCTTACTTTAAATTAATTATCATACTAATGTGTCATACTTCTATATAGCATAACATATGTTTGTGTTATCAGATCATTATTATAAATTTGGTTCTTTACAGATAAACAGCAACTTTCGCGTATCATAAAGCTTTTCACCCGCTGGTCTTTTTGAGGGTTATTTAAGGTAAACACTCGGGCTTGAACTGTTTCATACTTGTTAAAATATTTATCAACGGTTTGGAGGTAAATAAACATGGCTTCCCCGGCAAAATGGAAACATTGCTTGTGTGTCCTTTTGATCGGTTTATTGCCCTGACATCCGAGGAGAAAACGTTATTTAATTATAGTTTCTGTGTTTTTAGTGGTATCCTGTTGGAGCAATTAGAGGTTTTGCATTTTAAGCATTTAAAGATTAATCTAAGGTTGTATAAATTTAGTAAGTGATGACACACCTGAATGTCTAATATTTTAATATTTTATGAAGTTTAGTATTGGCAAACAATATTTATAAAAATTGATATTTGAAGTAAATCAGTAATAAATCTGAAAAAATAATAATAATTTTTGTTTTTCTTTTTTTTTTAAAATTCATATGCTTTTATAAGTATTACATAAGTTTTGCTTTCTCTTTAATTTTTATTTAGTTGAAAATAATTAACAAGAATACAAAATTAAAAAACAATTTGCAATAATAAGAATGCATTTTTTCAAATTTAATTTTTATTTACTCATTTAAAGGGTCAAAAGAGCATATTTTTCAGGTGTACATTTTTTTAAATTAAATTTTGATTGGATTTGAAATTGTATATATCTAGGATAGGAAAGGGCCAAATGTGTGTTATCAACAGGTAATTAATTAAAATTGTGTTTTTATTCCTTATAGTGGCCGAGTAGGTAAGGTAGATTAGATGGGTTCGAGCCTTATTGTCTGCAGGACGTGCTCGACTACCAACTTACTTGACAAGGATTGCCAGTTTTCCTGCCAGAAGTTGGATGATTTCACATTATACTCCGGCTTCCTCTGCTACTAGTAATAAAAATTAGACCACACGATATACATGCAGCAAAAAATCGTTAAAGTGGCGTTGAATTTCATTCAAACAAGCAAATTTTTCTAATCAAATGAGCTTTTGGAAGTAGGCCCACACATTTAGTATAATTTCATGAGACTACTGAACGTTACACCTTGAAAACTACTAAATCATTTAACTGTTTTTTTTCATTGAATTAATCATTTAATTAGCTTTGGTATTATTCACGCAAATGTTTACCTCGACTTTGGGAGGTTGGAATTTGGTTAGTGTTCGGGTTTTTTCAGTTTTGTTTTCTCTGCAATTGTTTTTAAGTCTGTGTCTTGTTATTAATTTTCTTTTTTCTATTCTCTTGCAAATTTTAGGTAAATATGTTTTTTATCCAATAATAATTGTAGTTATTTATCAAATTTCGTGTTAAAATTTGCTTTTGGATTTTGTCAATAGATCGTTTTACGATTTCGAAATATAAGGGGTTGAAATGATATTATTTTGGAATTGAAATCTTTGTTATACCAATTATTGTTTGTATCATATTTATTATTAAATTAAACGCTTTGTGAAATATGCGAGGTATCTCTTAGGTTTGATCCGATAATTCACGAAGACAAATGAGCTACCGCTTTTTTTTATTCCTAAAACATTTTTGTTCTATGTATTGATATTAACACCATATTAATACATTAATATATGTCCAATTATTTCAATATTTTATTCAACAAGTTTACATGTTATAATTACCAGAATGTATATATGAAAGAAGTTAGAGTAGCAGGTGAACCCCTCGACGTTCTATTTGAAGGTTTATGGCAATCCTTGTCAGTTAAGCTTGCCTTCGAGAATACCCTGTCTCATTAATGATTTATGTATACCACTTAAACAATTCACTAATTTACTCAACCAACAAATATTCCAGTGGTACGCAATGTGCACGCGAGTTAAAAACAATAGATACGTGTATCCTGCAAAACGGTAAAATGACAATCTAAATCTCCACCGAAAACTTTGAACATTATAATTGATATACATGTACTACTGATAATGCCTTTATCAGAACACAATACCACTATTAAAAACGTACTACAGTATTGTTTCAGTGTATTATACAGAACTGATCGCACTTTTGCAAGCCTTAAACAAATAGTTGAATCGGATAATCGGAGACTGTTGTTCAAAAATGACATTCGCTAAGTTCTATACAATCAATCAAACATATTCTAGAAACTAATAATTTACCCTCCTATTGTTTTCTTAGGTTTATATCAACTACATCACTTCTTTCATTCTTTGCTTAAAACGCTTTTGTATCCTCTATAAGGTATGCGCTATATATAGTTGTTAAATAAGTGCTTTTACAGTTTAAACGTAGTAACGGGTCTCATCGTGTGTCTAATTGGATTCCAAAAATCATGATAAATATACTTTCTTATTAGTATCCTCATTTCTTGGTAGTTCATTATCAATATACCCTTTATTTCTAAACACATAGACATAGGTAGCAAGGATAGGTAGGTAAGTTATGTAGGTAGCATGTTCGTAGGCAGAGATAGAAGATAGCAAGACTGTTAAAGATAGATTTACATAGATAAGTTTTTTGGTAGGTAGTTAGTATTCGGAAGAAGATCGATAGGTGTATATACGTATAGGTGCCTGTGTGTGTCTATGTTCTTATAGTTTTGCCTGCTGGATGAATGTTGTCTATCTGTGCATATATAATTTTTATGTTTAATGATTTAAGCTTGATTAGAGACATTTAACTTTGTGTACTTTTTTTCAGTGCTCCTTCAACTTTTTCTTGACATTGCTTGTTTATTTTAGGCCCGATTAATCTGCGAAAATTCCGAACTTTGGCAGAAAGCTAGCAATCCTTGTCATATTGGCCATTTTGTAGCAACACTTCTATCATGACATCCAGCTTGTTGGGAAGAGGCATGAGTACTTTATCCAGAGTGTATACAAAAATACTGATTGATTCTGTAAAAAAATTATTTATGTTTCTTAAATATAAGAACTGAAGAACATTTACGTCTTTAATTTCTTTTTGTTTTACATATGCAAAGGTAACAGGTATAAAAAACCAACCACTTAATTTCTGTATGTAGCAATGGTGGTAGTAAATAATGTATAGTCTACAAAAATACTGCTTAAAATTACTCCTTTTTTTCCTACACATGCATGTTTTACTACTGCTTATGTGGATCTAATAGACAAAAACACTTTAGTCCAAATCAAATTCCAACTCCTCCCTACCTCTATGAAAAGTGGTAAATGTTCGTTGTCTTACATGTATGTATAGCTACAGATAAAGACGTAACATTAATATTTTTTTACTGAGATAGTAATAATAGAATTTTTATTTGACAGTTTTGACATAATCTATCAACCTAAATTTTGTACACCACGGTTGTTCAGGACATCTTGATCATCTTGTAAAACATGTTACAACTTTTGATTGTTCTTAACAGAAATTTGATTCAATAAGTATAATTGTTCGCAAAAATATACTGTGCCTCCTAGGCTGGATACGCCCAGACGTGGAATTGACAACGAACAATCAAAATATTGTTTTATTCTATTTAAGATACTTGAATGCTGTTTAACGCCACTTTCTGCAATTTTGCAGTTATATTATGCCGGCTTCCAGTTTTTATTCGGGAGGAAACCGGAGTACCATGGGAAGACCCCGACCTTTAAAATGAAAACTGGCAGTCTTTGTAGTGCTGACAGACTACGTGATAAAAGGTAGACAACTTACCTTAACCACTCGCCACCGAGGCCCTTTTTATGCAAGAAGAAAATTAAATAAACGTATCAGTTTATATAGCTGCCACAAACCTTATTTGTTTTTGTTTTTTTTGCGCAATTTTAAATATAAGTTTCATGATTGTATCCATTTCAGTTCAGAAGCGAAAGTAGAATCAGAACCCAAGATTTGGGGGATGTGATGGTATGGCTGATGAATCGTTCACCAATGTGTATTCACACAATAAAAGTCTACATGCGAATGTTTGTGTAATTTAGTGTGTAGTCTTTTTCCGCCATGGCATGGCTGACTAATAGCATACTTGGCAAAAGTGTGTAACCACAGGTATTTATGGTGCCTGAATATTGTTCCGAAAATGCGCGTTCTGTTGCTCTTCAGCATTTTGAGACTTTGAATTAATTTTATTTTAATGGGGTTTTACATCAATTTAAATAATTTTCAGCATGTTTTTAGTACCCATGAAGACATCCGACTTCGGTACATATGGCAGTTCTATCTTCCAATAGTGTTAAAAATAGACACACAAAGCCCACAGTAAGGGTATAATCCACAACCTCAGTGTTGACAGGCATGTGATCACTAGTAGATGATTAACACCCTTAAAGAGTATGATTTAGGAGTTTTATAGTGTGTAAATATGCGCCATAAAGCAATAAAGGCAGAGGCGTATCAAATCTATTTGCGTTTATGCTTATTCTTTTCGATGCTGTATGTACATTTACTTTGAAAGCATGTCTGCTTCTGTTGGTACTATGCGCCTTGATGATGCAGAAAATTATGAGTTCAACAATTTGCAATAACTTATGTGTGTGGGCTTCATAGGCTTAGGGTTCCAAACTTACTGACTTAGGTTCCACGCTGAAATGTCTTAAAGTGAATAAATTGTTTTGTTTGTAAACTGAATAAGTACAATTGTGCAAATTGTCATCGTTAACTTATAAATATTGTGAAAAACTTTTAACTAGCTTGTGTAAATACTACGTAAAACAGTCCGATTTCCTGTTTCTTGTCCTCCAACAACGATTGTTTTAAAGTTTAGCTAATACTGTACTGTAAACAATAACTTAAAAAGCAGTAAATAGCCTGCAAATTTTAATCTAAGATAAACTCATATATGAATACAATATTGCATTTATAACTAACCGAATATCTCCTGGCCACCTTAGTTTGTACTCACTAATTTTGTAGTCAGAAAAATATGCAAATTCAAATATGTTCGTGAATATCTCTCACTTGCAAACTATTTTTGCAGTATAACTTGTAATACTTATTTAACTTCGTTTACAAGATTTCTACTTGGATTTAACAATTAAGCGGTGTGTCATTTCTTTTATTTCTCATAGTGTGTTTCACAGTATTTGCAAAAGATCTGAACGTACTTAATGGCATATTACATCTGCACTGCTTCTGTTTTGGAAATATAATCAGTCACATTTTAGCATTTTGTTGTTTGTTTAAATTGTTTAACAAATACCATTCTGCAATTATTTTTCATAGAAGTACGAATATTATGTATTGCAAATTATTTTTGCGTTACATTGTTTCATCAAAACGAGCCAGTATCTTATCATTTGACTTCTCATTTTTCAGCTGCCTTCTTAAACATAGGCTGGTAGCGCATGCAAACTATAAAAGACAGGAATAGGTCTTCCGCTCTGAAATGTCATTAGGTATATCCTTTGTTGTATATAATTAGTTTATTAATCTCTAAACCTTTGATGTCACTCTTATTTATTTTAAGGTGATATATAACCTTCACCAGAACAGGTTTCGTTCTTTCTGCAAAGCATGTGCTCTATTACTAATATCATAAAACAGAACTTAATTCAAATATTATCACAAATTAGACTGGTTCAGCTGTTTGATATTCTAGCTATTAAAGACTAAAACTAAATGTCATTTTAGGTTTTTTCATAGCAAAATATAATAAATTATTAAAAGTATGCATGCAAACAACGAATTTGTAGATAGATGATAAAAAAACAAAATATTATAAAAGTGGCGTTTAAAGTGTTTTAAAGCTGCATTTAATGTTTTATGAGATTGATTTTCCCCTTAAAATTCGACAACTGAAAGGACTTCAAGAATAATTGCTCAGTTTATAACATGCTTGTGGTCCAGGGAATTTTTGTCCTAAAGAAATTAGAAATATGTATAATAGCGCTCTGTTTATATTTTCTGTAAATAAACCGGTTTTTTTTACAATAGTAGTAGAATATTTGTAGTTTTCAAAGGAACTAACAACTACATGTAATAATTTTATTTCAAACGAATGACACTTGAATGAATCCCACAATACATTTGAATATGATACCACATAATTTTGACATCAAATGTTTGAGGTATAGTAAAAGTTAGAGTTAAGTGTACTTTTTATATTATTCGAAATCCTATTTGTTATTTTGAAATGATATTATTCACATCAATTTCTATAACTATGAAAACCTCCTTTGCAAAATATTTCATTTTAACTACCTTCAGCTTTACTTAGTGAATGTGATTTGGGCTGAACGCAACTGTTCATCATTAAGGTAAAAACCAGTGTACAATGGGGAACACTCCTGACATTTACCGTTAAAACTACCAAATCAATTAAGGTTTGAGTAGAGCATACTCTGGCAGAATTCATGATCGTACATGCAACCTCAGTATTGACACGTTTGGTAGTATATACCTATCTAACTAATTAAATCATTTTAAAGCTAATCAAAGTAAATTATCTTTGATTTCTTAAAAGGTCTCGTGTGTTTTCTCTGAAATTTTACTTTTTTGTCACTCTGAATTGAGACTTAATAAGCGGGATGAAAACATTCTAGTTAACTTTTTTTATGCAGTTGATAACTAGCCTTTTGGGTTACTTACAACTTTATTTAATCATACAGGGACCTCTGCGGATACATTGTACTCTACGAACATTGTTTGATATTTCTGCATGTGTACTGATATTCAAATTGACACAAATATGCCGATTAATTCATAAATAATTCAAGATCCAGCCGACAATATGTTCGGTATTTTTTTTTTTACAAATTAACATTTTATTGCACACATTGCTGTTAACATATCTTTTAAGGGTACAGCATTAACCTTAAAAGCCCAGTGATAACATTAATATTGATAAGCCCGGGGTACTTATCAACGAAGACAGTTGCCGGAAATCATTCCGTGTAAAATTGTATACATCATACTTTAGATTTTCAAACTAGTTCTTAACCTTAATATTTAACGCATGTGGATAAATAATAATTAAATACATTTGTATATAAGTAAGTAAGTATACATTTTATTACAGATAAAAGACGCACTCAAATATTTTAAATTGAGCTGATGCGGCAGCACATTCTGTTATTAGCGCATACACATTATATTACGAATTACAAGTGTAAGAGAATTTCTTCGATAATGTTCAAATTTGGGTCAATCCGAGATTTTCTAAAACTCCAAACTTGTAGTCTCTTCAAAAATTCATATTTAAACAAATTAAATACATTTATTCTCTTAGTTTTTTGTTCTGATAGGTAATATATCTTATTTATACTAAACAAAATGATAAGTAGAAGAAAGTTCAACCAGAAAAGTTTCTCATCCTGAATCTTATATCCAAAGACAAGATTTTTTAGGTTTATAACATGATTTCCAATTTTTATTTTTTTTAAAAGTTCCCTTATTTTCTCCCAGAATTCGCTTAAATATTCACATGTAATAAACATCTGCTCGTAATCTTCTACTACTTCACACATATTGCATAAAGGGCTATTAGAAATTTTCCAGAGTGCTAATAATTTTTTACATGGCAAAACATATTGGAAGAGTTTCCATTTGAACAATTTTAGTTTATTTTCTTCGATACATTTAAAATTAAAAAAGAGACAGCTTCTTAAATTTAATTGGGGGTATTCATTTTCCCACTTTAAAAAACCAATTGGCTTTTCTTTATTTTTGCATAGTAATATGTTGTAAATTTTTTTGGATGATAAAATTGAAAGCTGATGGTTTATTCCGTAAGAGTCTCTTATCTCTAAATTCATTAAGCATTTAACTTTTGTATGCTTTGAGGTTTCCTCTAAACTGATATTAATCCAGTGTTTTGGGATTGCTTTAATTAGTTTTGAGTATTCTGAATACCAGTTATACTTTAAAGTTAACTTAGATAACATATAGTTTTGTGAAACTTGCCCATTTGGACATATTAAATCATTAATAAAAATGATTTCATCTTTTATCCAGTTATTATAGATCAAGCTTTTTCTATTAAATTTAATAAACTGATTACCCCATATTATTTGTTGACTTATTTCTCTAACAGTTTCTGGTTCAGTTTTGTTTTTGTTGTTTATGTCAATCCATGTCTTTAATATTTTGAAATAAAAGGAAGGCATGATATTCTTAATACCTTGTATATCATTTAAATACTCAATGTTCATTTTAAACAATAAGAAGTTTGGTACAAATTTATCAAAGTAGTATTTTGGTATAATTTTCCAGTTTGCATCTTCTTTATTTAACAATCTGTTTATCCAATTAAGTTGTAGAGTCTCAATATATTTATCTATGTCAATCATTCTTAAGCCCCCGTCGGTGAAATCTTGACATATTACAGAACGTTTAACTTTTTCCTTTTTTTTATTTCAGATAAAGTTATAAATTAATGTCTTGAATTTTTTTTGACTTTCTTTGTCAAGAGTTGTGACTGAGGCTACATATGTTATCTTAGGAATTATTAGTGCCTTGACTACCGTAATTTTACCCAACATAGTTAAATATCTTTTTTCCCATCATTTTAAAGTGTTTTCTGATTTTAAAAGTTGTTTTTCTATGTTTAATCTTATGCATTCTTCTTTGTTATGACCAAAGTAGACTCCTAAACATTTTACTTTATTTGACCCATTTATGTTTTCATATTTTTCTCTACAGTGTTTTAGTTTTCCTAACCAAATTCCCTCCGTTTTATTTCTATTTAATTGAAGCCCAGACAGCGTACCAAACTCTTCCAGGTTATTCAAAGCTATGGTTATTTCTTGTTTTGAACTTACACAAAGTGTTGTGTCATCTGCTAGTTGAGTTAATTTAAGACTGTGTGTTTTGGTGTCCAGTTTAATTTGGATACCGTTAATATGTTTGTTTTCTCTTATTTGACATGCTAATATTTCTACGGTCATAACAAAAATCAGAGCACTGACAGGACATCCTTGTCTTATGCCTCGATTTAGGGTGAAGGGAGCAGAGACCCACCCATAGTTACGTAAACATCCTTTAATATTTGTATAAAGTGTTTGAATCCATTGAACCATGGATTCTTTAAAACCCATTTTTTTATTGCACTGTACATAAAGTCCCATTCAAGTCAGTCAAATGCTTTAGAAAAGTCTAAAAACAGAATTGCTCCATCAATATTATATTTTTCTGAATAATCTATAATATCTTGGATTTGTCTAATGTTAAATCCAATATATCTATTTTTAACATAGCCATTTTGATCATTATGAATAATTTTATGAAGTTTGTGCCAAAGTGTATGCTATAATTTTTGTGTCTACATTTAAAAGAGTAATTGGTCTATAGTTATCAAGACTTAGGGGGTCATTTTTCTTATAGATCAAAGTAATTAATCCAATTTTTTGCATATTTGTAAGTTCTTTTCTTTCATAGCATTTGTTAAATATTTTTACTACCATTTCTTTTAACTGTTCCCAAAAAGTTCTCTAAAATTCAACTGTCAGACCATCAATTCCAGGAGATTTGTTTAGTTTCATATTAAATATGGATTTGGTACATTCTTCTATGGTCACTAACCCTTCTAGGGTTTGACTTTCTTTTGGCGATAAGGAATTTGTTGTTGTTGTATTATTTTAATTTTCAATATCATGTTTATTAGGATTTTGTGAAGAATATAAAAAATCAATATAATAATCTCGTTCAATTTCCAATATTTTACCTTGATCTTTTTTTATGTTGCCATTTTTATCTTTTATGGTACTGATATTTTTTCTTGTTTGCCTAGCTTTTTCCAAACCTAAAGTACATTGTGTTTTTTCCCCTTCCTCTATCCATTTAACTTTTGATCTGATTTGGACCCCTTTAATTTTATCATTGTAGAGTTTATTTATGTTTGTTTCTATTTTTGTTGCCTCATCTTGTAGTTCCCTAAGCTCCTGCTCTTTTTAATTACTATCAATTTGTATGTTAATATTTCTTAGTTCTATTTCCAATTGTGTAATTTCATTTTTCTTCCGTTTAGCCCTTCTCTTACAGTAACTTATCGTTTGATCCCTAATATCAGCTTTTAATAGATCCCAGACTATGGTAATATCTTTATTTTTTTACATAAGTTTATACTTACTTATTAATTTTATTACTAAACTTTTATAATTTTCTTCTTCTAAAATATTGTTGTTTATTTTAAAAGTCCCCCTACCTTTCCCCTCTGTAAAACAATCAATTTTAATTGCTATAGCTTGATGATCAGTATATTTAATTGCTGCTGGTCTAATATCAGCATGGAGAATTTTTGGTCTTATATCACTACTTATTAAAAAAATAATCTATTCTGCTTGCTATATCTATATTATTCTTTCTGTGCCATGTAAATTGATATTTATTAGGATTCAGTGTTCTCCAAATGTCTATTATATCAAACTTTTTAATTAAATCTTAAATAATGTTTACATGTTTTTTCTTATTTTTATTGGTTTTATTTTTCCTATCTTTATCTGTCAGGGTTTCATTCATGTCACCTCCTAGTATGACTATTCCAAGTCGGTGTTCTTCAATTAATTTAGCTATATTTTTAAAGAACTTTTTTCTTTCATGCTCATTATTTGGAGCATATATATTAATCAGGGTAAAAATGTTATTTTCTAGTTCTATATTTAGAATTATTACTCTACCGTCCTTATCTTCGTACTTATCTATTAGTTTGTAATTTACTCCTTGTTTAACAAAGATAGAGACTCCTTTTGAATTTGATGTTCCAAAACTATGGTTAGGAATCAGCAAAGTATTCTTTATTCATCATAGATATCTTATTTCTTAAAAAATGTGTTTCTTGAATATATAAAATGTGACATTTTTGATATTTTGCCCACTGAAATAATCTTTCTCTTTTATCAGCTTGCCCTAATCCTTGACAGTTCAAGGAACATACATGTATTTGACAATTCATAAATATATATCAATACAATAATACATTTCAATAATACCCATCATATTGACAAAGAATCTGTCTATAGTACATAAAATCTTTGCATTTATTATAATATTCACTATAGCTGTGGTTGCATTATAGTGTAAATTTCCCAGGTTTTCACCTGTTTCTAAAAATAGGACATTATAATTGTATTGGTGAAGGGAGTTTAAACTATACGCACTATAGTTTACATAAAACCTGTCTATCACACCTATTGTACGTGTTGTATTTGCAGTCCTTATATCGCAGTATAACAAGATTTCAACTATTTTGTTTACATTGTAGTGTGAGCTTGTCAGGGTTTTACCCGTTTCTAAAAATAGAACAGTACTGTCGTTTTCGAAAGGACCTTGAACTATATACGTGCTGAAGTTTAAAGAAAACATGAGGGTTTCATTGTTTGTTGGATTCCGACAGAAAAGATCCGATCTACAGAAAGTTTTCGGTAAGCTATTTAACAGTTTACTTCGTTTTGTTCTTAATTTTGAGCAATTTGTGTCTATTTTCGCTAATTTATTAATAGAGTATATTTTATCGTGAAATGAAAACACAGTGTTGTGTTGTGTTTTTAGCCTGAAGGTATTTTCCTTGAAATTACATACTTCTTCCACAGTAGTGTTGATTTTATTATAACACCAGTAATTACATACAATTATTGATTTGTTAAGGACTCTAAGTGTTGTGATGTATACGATACACGTGTTAACTCGACCAAAATAAAATTTATCGGCGTATATCAAGTATGATTGTAGGTCGTGTTTTATGTTTACAAATATTGCAGTCACGTGCTTTATGTTTACAAAAATTGCAGTCACGTGCTTTATGTTTACAAAAATTTCAGACTCGTGGTTAGATGTTGTTGAAAATAGGAAAACATATTTTGCTATCCAAATAATATCCATGATATAACATTTTTGTTGACTTATTGCGTATATATATGTCCTTTTACACACCTTATTTCTATACATATATGTACTATATTCAAGCATGTTACTACAAAGAATATATTTAAAGCAGCATAATATATTGTTGCAATCAACACAGGTAAAACTGTTTGTTATTTTCAGTTTCAAAATTTACGCCTGTTTCTGAATATCTTATATTTGTTTTCCCAACTACATTTGTTTGTATAACTTTTTCTACAGCATTTTACATCAACAAACTTTTCTTTATTTACAAAGAATATATATTTCCACAATGTTTCTATGTATCTTTTTTATTTCAGTTTGTATGTAACGTTTTATATCACAAACCGACTTATTTTTTTCATGTTTTACCGTTAAGATAAATTTTTTTAAAACATGCTAAAACAAATAGGAATAATATACATAATATACAACTCATACTCATATGCATGTCGGAATATGGTATGTTATACAACTAATATGTAGTCTTTTGTTTGGTTTTTTCTTTCTCTCGGTCATGGATCACATCTGTAGGAGTTGACGCAGTCCTTTTTGATGCCTTCTGCTTTTCGGGTGTTTCGTTTTTTCCAGGGTCTACATATTTGTCAAGGGGGCCTTTCACCTTGTCCTTGGTTTTACTTTTTTCCTTGTTATCAGTCTTGTCAGCTTTTCGAGTGTCTACACTAAGTACTGTGTTTGATTTCTTAAGTGCTTTAGAATTTTTCGTTTTGTTTTGTTGTTGATTGCTATCCTTTACATGTGTTGGAGACTTAGTGATGGGATGTGAAGGAGCTATGTTCTCAGTGTTGTTTTCTCCTTCATCTTCTGTTTCTCCTTCTGTAGTTTCCTCATCCATTTCTGATTGTTTTTCTACTTTGTTTAAGACTGATGTATCTGTTCCATGTTTTGATCTTGAGTTCAGTATGTCAGAGTTTGGACAGTTGGCTGACTTATGTCCAGTTTCCTTACAACTGAAACACCTCCAATCATTTGTATAGTTTTCTAACTTGTGATCAACCTCAAAACACATATTACACTTTAAATGTGGATTATGATTGGGTTGGCCTTTGTAGCTAATTTGTGCTCGATATTTACCAATTTTCACAAATTTTGGTATGTCTACAGTTGGAGGATCACAGACAAAAATTCTGTCACCTGTTTGACAATTTGTCAAGAACCCATCTACCCGTAGACGCTCCCTGTGGTAATTGTGTACATTTACATGAGCCATTTCTAGGAACCTAAAGATTTGTCCATCTTCAGCAGACAGTGGCACATTTTTTACCCTAATATATATGTAGCTAGGGTCTTCCCTTTCAAGGAGGAAGGGGTTGCGTGCATAAACAGTGATTTGTTTTTTTCTTACAGTGAGGCCATTGACAATTAGCCTGTCCCTGTCCTCTTCATTGTCTAGGTATAACCTCCAAGGCCATTTACTCTCTGCAGGCCTTTGAAGTGACTGGCATAGATCTTGCTGCCAATGGCTTTATAAAGTTCAGAATGGTTTAAAAATTGTTGTGGTTGGGGTTTTGTGGTGCCGAACAAGTCTCTTTCCAGAATGAAGACTGGTTTCACACTTGATATTTCATCCTGAGCTTGTTCTTCGGGTGGATTTGACTTGATGACCGATGAATACGTCGCCATATTGTTTATTTCACAGCTGAACATATCAATGTTTTTTTTACTAACTGTCGCCATTTCGTGGATTTGTTAATTTTGAAATACTACTGAAATACTTGCTCTTTGTTTTTCACAACTTTTGATCTCCTTTTTTTCAACAAAAGAGTTCGTTAGACATAAATAAGTAAAGATTTACCGGAGCTAAGGAAAATCCGTAGATACACCTGGGCCCCGTATATCCAAATATGTTCGGTTTTTCAATTACAATTACAAGTGATTAGAATTGAAAACTAAAATAAAATAAAAGTGTTGACGATCATATATTTCAATACGTTTTCACGCTGATAATTAGTTTCTTTGTACTGATGTCTTTAAAGGAAAAAATCTGCCAATACATATCCATTATATAGCATAAATAAATACTTTTGATATATTTAAACTGACTTTTATTTTAAACTTTGAAGGGAATTACATACAACATTCAACATGTGGTCGATGATGGTAATCTACAAATTCAGATATTTTTTCTGTCGGGTGGCCGTTAGCTGATACGATAGGTCTACCGGGGTTGTTAGGTTTGTGAATTTTAGGTAGAAGGTAGAATCTGCCGGCTTTTGGATTGTCTGGTGTTAGGTATTCGAGAGTTTTATCATCAACATAGCCTAGAGTGTTCATTTTGGTTAATTCCTTAGTTTATGTTTAACCTGTGTTTCTAAATCAGGCAAATTTCATCAGTCTTTTCATAGAGTTTCGAAAAAATCTAATGCTTTGGAACATTTGAAGAATTTCCTTTCAAACTTTACATAATCCAGTCAATGTTTGATCAATAGCAGCTTTACTATGTTTGTTTTGTAGTACAGTAATCTTTATCTTGATCTATCAGAACTATCAACAATAGCAGTGCAATAGGACGTAAACAAACTTTTCATAATTTGTTGGACTAGCACAAACCATTACAAAGTGATTTAGCTTTTTAATACAGACAAACAATTTTCTATATGCAGTCGCTTTCTGATGCTCCCGTTACCTGCAAAAAGAATATAAATCAAATTAAAATCCTTTTATCATCATAGATTTATTGTACTCTTATTCATGAAATAAATGGGCCTTTGTGGCCGACTGGTTAAAGTAGTGACTGCGTGTATTGATCACAAGGTCTGTCAACACTAAGGTTCCGGGTTCTAGTCTGACTGCGGGTAAAGTGTGGTCAACTCCAATCTTAAGTGACAAGGATTGCCAGTTTTCAAACCTAAAGGCAAATGTTTTCACTGTGGTTCAGTGTCACTGGCCGTGATTTGTAAATCAAGAATCGTCCACTTCCATTCATAGTTCCTACGAAAACACCTTATTCTAAAGAAATTATTTCAGTGCACTGGAGGTGAGTCAATAATTCAAGTTTAAATCTTTGACAATTTAATTTATCTATAGACCCATCTGTTGACCTGTTGTATCTCTACTGCCCAACACTGGTTTATTGTGGCGTCATTCGAAATCTTCTAGCACTTACATTTCCTAACTAAGTTTGTCAGAATTTTATGCGCACATGTTGACACAGAAACCTTGACTTATGAGAATTTAAATTATTTGTGTTCTTTTTTAGAAGGTCAGAAAAGAAAATAATACATTTACTTTCTTTTACGCTATTCTTGTGTTTGCATTAAAGCTCTTTAAACTGATTACAATGTGATTCGCACTAATCAGAGTGTTAAGAAAAGACGCTCTCCCAGACTTATTTATATTAAATCGATCCAAGGAAGTTTTGCGAAAACCACCAGCGATGCAATCAAGTCAACTTCGTACCTAGACCATTTTTCTTAAAATAGACTCAATAGAATAGCCACAAGCTAAACGCTAGGTGACGTTTTGAACTTCCCAATTTTTTTTTATTTTCTTGTTAATTGAAAGCAATATTTCCTAATACATGTACATAGTATATGAGTTTACATTGTAAAACTGATACATTATGCAAGGTATTGCGATTTGATTAATCGGATGCTGATGTTGAGTAGTAGGCTACTCACAAACTGTAGTTGTTACGATAACGAATCATATCAATGGAAATTTGTGACTCAGATTTTCCGTAGTGGCCAGAACAAGTCATGATGACTACCATAAATTTTTCTAAGTGATGATTTTAAATCTTGCCACAGTGAACCCTTGGTTAGGTAGCGTTTCTGTCAGAAGAAACCTACCATCAAGGAAATCAGGATAGGAAATACATGCCCTGTAGCACCTGATCACTTAGGAGATGTATACTACGTATGCAGGAACTACTGGAAAGATGCCATACAAATATGGAAAATTCACAATATGAAAAAATTTTCAAGGAAACAGTTTATTAAAGTAGAGTTAAATGATCAAGCCAACATTACAACAAGATCCAAATGCATCGGCCATTTACAGCAATAAATTGAGTTTTGAACGTTGTAAAATATAGAAATGATCATGCAAATGCTTTTCTGGATTAAAAGCAAACATAAATAAAAATGTGTAACATTAAATATATCTAAATCAAATAATTTCTTTAAAAATGAAATAAATCTTCTTTAAAGAGGCTAAAATATTAAAATAACATGGGACTTTAAACATACATACATAAAAGAGAAATTGCACTATTGACAAACAAAATACACTATAAGCCATACATAAATTGCGGGAATCCTGAGATTAATTTAGTATATTTGGTTAAAACATACATGTAATATTTTTGTAGTCATAAAAGCAAATGTTAATGTACACAATCAAATGAAACAATATGAAATTTGTAATGAATTAAAGGAGTTAATATTGTGTAATGAGTGAATAATAAGAAAGTTTCCTTCATTTTACATTTTTTTGGTGACTCCGATTTACCTAAATACATTAACTATGACTTAGCAGGGCTCTTGTTATACATTTAACAAGTAACTAACAATTTTGCAGTACTTAGACATTATACATCAAATATATGGCTACACTTTCTGGCAATGGATATTTAACAAATGTTTTTTTCTAACAGCTTTTTTTCAGGTTCCCGTCATTTAAACTTATCATATATGTGTTTGTTACTTTGTTTTGTAAATAAGACTACTATTCATTAAAATGGTTTATCATTATGGCCGGGAACAGGAATTTACCCGACGAGGAAGCCCGACTTTATATCACATTACGTTTGGATCCAAACAAGAATGATCCAACGTCAGTGTTTAGAAGGATGGTGAGCAACTATAGAAAGATAAATTTATTGCTTATATTGCCTTTTTAACCTGAATTTAATCTCCAAGAAACATTAATAATTCACCTATAAGGACGGTATTATTTTAATTTTTGTTTATCAATATCAATATAGTTTTCAATTTATTCATAATTTAAATATTTACTTGAATGTTATTGATTTAAAACTAAAGTCCATGAAATAGCTGAACAATTCGACGCTAAACACCACTCAAGCAATCAAACAAACAAACGTAATACTTTATTGTTCGCATATGTAACTGAACAAATAATTACAGTTGATATCATTCCAAGTCCGTTTTTTTTCCCTAAAAAAACTTCCACAATCTTCAATTTTGCCATCTTCAAAGTCGGTCCTAGAAGGTTCATTATGTCCCCATGCAGTAAAGTTTAAACTTGTATTATCAGACACCCATTTCCAATGATCTGGTTGGGTAATATCGTTCGCTCCGATCCAAGTATGATCTGTTATTGACATAACTACAATTCAAATTTGAAATAATTATAACAATAATAATGTTAATTTTTATCAATAGAATGTGTTTCTTCAAACAATAAAAAGCAGCTCTTTGTCATGATTATGCAATAAATATGACTTTAAAATAGGAAATGGGAGTAGGTATATTGCATAGTATAGTTGACCAAACTATTATAGACTTCGAACTTCATAAAGAACGGATCATTCTGAACGATTACAAGCATAGAAATAAACACAACGATTTGATCGAGAAAACAAAGGTTTAAAATAAAATACAAGAGAAGTAGGTCAGACAACTCTTTAATATATTTCAGTATAATATCTTTAATAAGAGTTTTCAAAACTTAAAAAATCAAATAACGTTATTTTGCTGAACTATGTATTTTGTGCGCTATTGATACGATTAAGATATGCGTTTAGTTCACATTAACCATGACTTAATGTGTTCTGTTAGTTTATGTTGAGTTTTTCATTATTATTTAAAAGAAGAAAACTATGCACAACTACATATTATCATATAATACCTCTGAGCATCAATATTAACCAGTCGTTTTCCGCCTTATCTTCAATCTTTACTAGGTTTGAATTTCGTTGTTGGCAGGTACTCTAAAACATGAAGGACATGTAATCAAAAGTACCTATTTTTTGTATTTAAATTTTTGTTAAAACGAACGATTCAATTATTTCACACCCCGCAGATGATTGTTCGATTAAGGTAGTATCTTTGAAAACTTTCAATCGCGTTTGTTAGAAAAGTAGCAATTCAAAACAACTGTTATGAAGTTTGTTAAGGAATCTTCACAGCTAGGCAGCTTTATTACATGTACCCACTAGAAAAATCTATAACATGATTGATGTAACGTAGATATGCATAAGCATCTGTAGAAAACTGTTCTGCACTTTCATATGTATATATTTACATGTAAATCTTTCTTTACTTTAGAAATAACGACTTAACATGTGCGTCAAATATCTGAATTTTTATGCATAATAATGATTGGAAAATCTATATTTGTAATATGAACTCGCTGTTAACAGTTATGTGCGCGTAATGTAACTTCAAAATCCAGAAGCTCTAGGTTGGTGAAAAATCAATTAATTAGTTACTGTCAAAATATTAAATAAGAAGATTTATTGATGATATTGGCGACTACCAACTTTAATAGTAGGTATAACGAGTCAGTTGTCAGGACAAGTTAAATCGTTGCTAGTGATTATTATTTAACGTGCATAGAGTGTGGCATCAAAACTACACGGTGTGGAGTTTTCCTTTGACGAACTTTATATATTAATTTGAATTTGTGTTGTCAGCAATTTCTGATATTTAGCACCAATTAAGTGTTGAGCATCAAAACTAATGTGCAATTGACCTTATTTCGTTCATTCCGTTATAAATATTTACACAATCTGTTTAGTCATTACCTGTGCGTTTGCCCAGGTTCGAGTGTCGCGACTAAAATAATAGCAGTGACAATTAAAGAGCATCCAAGGTGATATACAATGACCTGAAAGATATAAATTGTCGCAATTCATTAACTATTTATTGTGTTAAGTCCATTTACACTCAGAAATCGTATAGAAAAATAATTATACAATTTATTTATTTATTTTTTAATATTAGTGTTACCTAAAGCTAACCATAATTAGGCACCAAACATAACCTGACGATAAACTGGTAAAAAGTGTCTTTTTTGTTATATTGAGCTTGACTGAATGTGTTTGATGACTTTAAGAATGATCACGTTTGATGATTTAAAGGCACACTGCTTCTAAATTGCCAATATACTACTTGAACACATGGGACTTTGCTTTGTTTGCTCTTCAAAATAAATAAGGTTATCTTTCTTAGCATTTCGTTTTGATCATTCCATTCAAAATATATTATAGGATAGCGGACGGTAAACAACATTATGCAGAAAAATATTACATGTACATTAAAATTTACAGTTGAATGTTATCAATTTCAATGATGTTAACATTTTTGTCGATTATCAACATCTTTATGTAGTTTCTGTTAGGTTTCAGATAAAACAAAATATAAATTATGAAGTATTTTGCTGATAAAACTTAGTCCAAGATACACATTCTTTCAGAACTACACAAATTAGAAATAATGTAGAAATATATGCTAAATCAAAAGCATACTTTCGTATTGTGTATTTGTACCGCCCTTATATATGGTTTCAAAACAATTACGTATAAGTAAAAGATTAACAAACATATACATAACTGTTGAACAACACAGTTGTAATATAGAGGAATATATTTCATCATTCATACATTTTGAAATCAAGGATATCATCAATTACAATATTTTTGTATGGTGTTCTTAAAGTTGCCAACCAAGGAAAGTTACAAATGGAAGTAAAATATTAGGTTGAAGGGATGATTTAGTTTTCTTATCGTGAACAACCTTTGTCTTAATTTATAATTGTTCCATAATTACAGCTTATGAATAAATCAAATCTAGAAGAATAGTATAGTAATGATCATCGACTCAATAATGAAGTTGAGAGATGGAATGTGTTGTCAGGCATATATTTTGGGCTAGGTTAGGCTTATGATAGGCATAGCAGTAAAGAAATTACATTAACCAGCTTATCGATATATGCATGTGTCGCATAGTTGATATTAATTATACTTAATAGTTTTTTTACTTTCATTTTCCCGAAATCTACTTTCGAAGAAACTCGACGGTTGTCATAAAGGGTATTAGAAACCCGTACTGTTTAAAATGAATTCATGTTTTCTTTACTCATTTTCGTATGTGCTTTATTATTTCTGTCTTCGTTTTGTAGGTTTTGAGTGGTTGCCGAATCGAAAAATGCCCTTACCTTTGCGAAAGCAGTCATTGCAAAATATCCAGCAGACGAAAGAAGTCAAATTCAAATCGTGAAAACAGAAGACCAGTGTCAGTAGTTTGTTCTATTTAGAATATTCAGATATTTAGGTTCGAAGCACTGACCGAGGAGTATGGTTTTATGTTTTATGTAGATACTGAAGATATTATCTCATTTTCTTATTAATCGTGATTTGACGAAAAGAGCGGCAATCATTGTAAATTTTCTTGAACCCTCATTCTCAGTGCATTTAAATAAATCTACATATGGAACGTCATTTATTCTGAGGAGCCTGGAAATAAATCTTTAAGCAGTTAATTTGTAACTGGAATTGCAACAGTCTGCGTGTAAAAACCAGATTAAGGTAGACCGGGCCTCTAATTTTATATAGCTATTGATAAAAAAATCGAAGATTTCGAAGATTTATCAGTATTTGTTTTTTAGCAAAAACTAGTTAGCCACCAATCATATTTTCCCACCCCTCAACCAACGCATTGTATATTAATACGATTTAGTACTTTTTTACGGATATGATATATTAGGAAAAATCTTTATGCTTTATATTTTTAAAAACAAATCAGAATGCACGTACTATGAAAGTTTATTTATTCTCAAAATCTTTAATACACATATCAATTAAAATATACCATCCAATGTTATTATCAGGAAAATTTAATTGGCGAAAGTAGCCACCGGAACATATAGAAACACCACGTTGTCCATACATAAATCGAGCACTGTCGACATATCACTTTTTCTTTCTGTTTTATTTGGTTAAATGCCAATTTCGGCAATTTTTAAGCTTCATCACGTGGCCAATTTAGTTGGTGTGAAGCCGAAGTACTAGTTGAAAACCACTATCCTAGGGCAGGAAAACCTCCAGTAATATTAATTATAGTCGAAATCGAGGACACTCCGTTACAGTAACTGTAGGCTAAAGTAATAGCAATAGAGCATTAGTTAATGAGTAACTACTGTAAACATTCGACAAAGATCCTACTTTTTTTGTTAAAACAATTGTAGGTTTGCCTACCCAAAACAAAATAATGTTATCTACATTGGTCAGCTTTACTATAAAGAAAGTAAAGGTAATTCATTTAAGCGAGTTTTAAGTTATGTAGTGGTAGGTAAAAAGGGTTACAAAAGGCACATGATTTAAGAGATTCTTGCTTAAATTGAACATCAGATTCTGATCATTTGATTACTTTGAAAGCAAATATTTTGATCAATATTAAAAAACAGTCGAAAAAATAATTACAGGCGTGAAACTATCAAACGTCTGTCTATCTTCTTTCGACTTACCACATTTCAAGTTGACTTGCAAGCGTTTTGATTCTTCCAGTCCTTGTCTCGTGATGAACAGGGAACTATTTAGTTGTTCATTTTCTTGTCGCACGGTTTCAAGCGTAGCTAATAATCGTTTTAAATCTTGTTGGTTAATGTCAAACGTTGCATTTAATTTATCCGAATCTGAAATGAAATAAAGTAATTAATGAAAAATCGGGGCAGAACCTGAGATTTACACAGCGTATGATTAAAATTATACATTATATAATAACAAATCTTAATATCAATTTTATGTTGATTTCTTTTGTAAGAAAAGATCAACTGTTCTGATGAACATGTAAGGGTATTCCCACTCCTAAAAATTTCACTAAATTTGACGTTAGGTGTCTATTCTTACTTGTTTCATTAAATAAATAAATTTCATAGCAATAGTATTTCAATATCTTCAAGAAAACAGAGGGGAAAACCATTAAACCTATTTTACTACAGGGAAAATGAAAAACTAAAAACATTACACGATGATAAATTATGACTTTCCGATTAACACTTTTTAAAATTTCCTATATTATTTTCTAAAGATAAACATTATAAGAGCGAGAACTTCTATAAAATATCACTACAACTTATAGCAAAACGTTTAAATTTACTTGAAAATTATTCTCTTAAAAAAAACGTTTCTGAGCTTGGGGACGGCCTAACAAAATAAACATAACATGCTGACAGGTTACTAATTGTCTGTATTACTTGCTAGAGAAAGGCATTCACCTATAAAATGTTGATAAAACTTGTCTTAATTTATTATTTAATTTAATAGGGGAAAAATCATTTCAATATCTTCATAAATAACAAAAGGTCAAACAAAAGGACACAACATATTTTTTAATCATGAGCAAATCCAAACATTATAACATTTCAAATTGACAGGTTTTAACTTTGCGACTTATATTTTTTATTGTTTTTTATTATTTGCTAAAGATTGCCACTCTAAGAGAGATAACGCCAATAAAATGTTGATAATTCTTGTGGCGACGTATCTTACTTTACTAGCAGTTATTAACAAAACACTCAAAGAAAACACATTTCAATATTTTAAACACAGCGAAGTCTCGTAAGTGACCTTGACTTTGTGCACATTTTCAAGATCAAATGTTATAAGGGTCTTTGGTGAAGACCCCATGAATCTACTATAAATAGTCAATAAGCATGAGAACTAATAATTACTTGATTTAATGGGAGATAACTCGCATACCATTTAGAAAAACCCTTTACTTCTAAATGTAACAAATTTACAACATGTCAAGTCTTAAAGTTTTCCTGTTAAAAGTTTCTATTTTATCTTTTACGGTTTCAAAGAAATATACAAAAATAAGTAAATTTTTAATATCTAGCACGTGACCTTGACCTTTGACATTTTTGTACATTTTCAAAGCCATGATGAAGGTAAAGACCACATGCACTTCATGTCAATAGCGAATTGGAGAAAAAAAAATCAAGTGTCTTAATAACTCCTAAAAATGAAGTCAAATTGCTCTGCTGCAAATAGAACAAACCGAGTTTTATTAAAACCAACACTTTCCCCCAAACAATTGTTTATCTGTTACTTTTCTAAAAAAAGTATCAATAACAAGCACATGTTAAAATCCAGATCGTGACCTTGACCTTTGTCAAGGTCACGAAGGTCTATTGTGAAGACACCAGATCTCTATCTCTGTTAGTTCACTTTGATCTCTCATTTAATGGTGTTATTACTCTTAGAAGATGTTGTCAGATCCCCGTAATCAATCTGTCCCAAAGTTACCCAAAGATATCATAATCTGAGAATCAACTATATATGCACAGAACGGTGGAAAGAAATTATTTTTTATAGTTAAGACCTAATAACCTCTTTTATTCTAATGTGACCCCTTACAAAAAAAATATGGTTAATGTAAGACAACTGACAGAAGTGCTCGATTGTTGCTTTTAATGAAAAATGTATTTTCAAAACCTTTCTATCTTTTGCTACATTAGCTCTTTTATATGACTATTTGTACTCATTAACCTAGACCATAAAATTGTTGACATAATTTTAAACGTGTAGAAAACTACTTTAAGCATTTTCAAACAAACCATTCAATCTGTCCGATTCCTAGTCTTTAATTTTGAATTAAGTATTTAATCTGTAGTGTGAAGCCTTTTCTAGACTTCATCATTGCGTCCCCATTGTTAAACGTTTACATTATACTCTGTACACAGTTAGAAGACCTCATGCTTAATGAATTTGCAAGTTATTTTGAATATTTAATGCCTATTGGTTAGGAAAATATTTCTGCAAGTAGATACAATTTTTACTACTTTCGAGTTCAAGGAAATCTATAGTTTATAAAAACGGATGTTCCTAAATATATCAGAGCGCTGAGCTTAGTGCAAATGAGTAACTAACAGATACCGAGGTTAATAAACTTACTACGCCAACGGTATATTTGCTTTCATCGAGGTTCATAAACAAGCGCAAATTAACTAAGTAGCGTTTAATATGAAGAAAAGAATTACAATTATGTCTGATACAATTCGTATATAGTAGAAGCAAAACAATAGCGTGTTTATTTGTTTAAATGGGGTTATCGTCACTTTCGGTAATTTACTGTATATCGTGGCGTCTAGCTTTTATTAGAGAAGAAGCCAGAGTACCCTTTTGGTGGATAAAAGGGCAATCCTTATCCGTTAAAATTTAAGTTGAGCACATTCCTCTCGCAGTGAGACTCAAACTCGCAATCACAAGCACGTCATCGATTTTAGACTACCTTAACTGCTGATCAAGTCATGTGTGCTGAGCATGCCATCCTTACATACAAACTGCAATTGCAAATAATTAAATGGTTAAAAATGGAAAATTCGACCAATGACCTGAAAATGATAAATGACCGCGTATTTTATTTGTACATACCCGTGGAACTCTTCATGATCAAATAAGTAATACTTGTAAATAATGCTGCTGAAATAAGAGCTGTCAATACTGCCGTTAAAGGCAAAGACCATCTACAACGTTTTAGGTTTTTGTTTGTCCTCCAATTTGCCTCCGTTGATTGAACTTCTGTTAGATTTTCTAATATTTCCACATACACGTGCTCTTGCTGGTTAATCTGGGAAATTTGGTGGCCATCCGTGGTAGTGGAATCAGCACGTGCCTCAGTAATTTGCATATTACTCATTGTCTCTTTTTGATGAAGTCAAATGTTGCAACGTAGTCGAATTATAAATTATTTGTAGTAAGGATACAACTATTTTCAGAAACTATGCAATTTATTATTCTTTTCCTTATCAATATAAACCAGTTACGTCTTTTATGAGGAAAAAGCTGAATGCTTCCCTGTTCCGACTTATATTTATTTCAAGAATAGTTCCGGAACTGTTAAGTGTTAACATCTATATTGTTTATCTTTATCTTATTGTTTAAAAATGGAACGTAAGAAAACAGTAAATATCTGCACTTATTAACAATACAAATAAGAATAGCACTTGAACATTGTTTTGTTTGTTTGTTTGAATGGTGTTTTAACACCACTTTCGGCAATTTTTCAGCTATTTTATGGCGTCCAGTTTTTATTGGGGGAGGAAGTCGGAGTACCCGGAGAGAACCCCCGGCCTGCGGTAGGAAAACTGGCAATCCTTGAATATTGTAACGTATTTTATAACTGTATGCAAAACCAACGTGACAAAATTGTAAGTTGAGTTTTATTGTTACCGATTACTAAAGGTTGACTACAGTTGGCATAGAGATCTTTTCAGAAGCTTTAATAAATAAGTAAAATGTTTTCACAAGTTTATTAAATACTATTAAATGAATAGAATTTTGCGTGTTTTTGATTGTTCTAAAAACAGTTTTCGGGCAACGATAAAAGGCAACAGTACTCAAATTACACAACAATATGAAAATTTGTGTTTGCTGCACGATTCCGCTTCACAGTAGTCTAGCGGAATCCAATATTGACCTGACAAGCCTGCTTGTCATCACTGTTCCATTATAACTACATGTATAAATTTCATTTTAATTTCAATGTAAGAAAGAAATAATTGATTTATTTATACACTTTTCAAGATTTGTATTGTGATGAAACTGGAATTTCAGGATTATCCGCAAATCTATATCAAAATGGAGTATTAACAGAAAATTGTAAGGGTAGCATGCATTACAGCAATTACAAAATGTAAACATCCTCTGTTTTTCCTATGAAGGAAGATGGTGATTACATTCATGTAATAAAACAATTACTGACTTTGATATACGCTCATTATCAGGATTTCTCAGCCCTCAACCTTTTAGTCAGATTAACTCCCTAACTGGTAAATGTCCAAGCAATTAAACAGTTAAAGGAAAGTTACAACAAATACTAAACGTTTAGTTAAATGTTCAACGATTAAGAACAGTGTATTTAAATATACTTCCGCCACGTTTTTAAGGTGATTAACGTCTTCTTAATTCTGAAGAAAAATAAATATTGGGGACAATGTTTTGTGATGAAGTCTAGGTTCCAGAACAAAAAAGAAACTCCGGCATGCACGTGCAACATTAGTGTTGAAGGGCTATAATTTACAAGTCAAATGATATTATTGAGCAATGTACACAGTATTTGCGACTGAAAACGGGAGGGTAAACTTTGTAGATATGGAAGGTACATTAATCTGATCGTTTCAGAATTTTCGATTAAGTCCTGTCCTGTTATAAGTATTGATCATCATTTTATAAAGTTTGCAGCTGGTTGTAAAGTCAATCTACTTCTGGCAATTTCTCTAGATGATAAGCAACAGAAAGTTCTACTGACCAGTTCAGATAAACCCCAGAAGCAAGGTGTTGTGTACTACGTCATATACAGTAATTAACATCTGGTCTGCAATCAAATAAATCAAATGCAATAAAATACGAACAAGTATTTACAGGTAACTCTGTTGTGATGCAGAGTTATGTGGGATAATTGTCTTGTTTAAAGAGTAAGGTTACCAAAATTTAGAAAAACATTATTATATTTTTGGTATTTCAGGACATTTTTAGAATATGAATTTTTGTGGTTCAGTATATTTGAAGATTAGCTGGGATAAATGGGTGGTTTTATAGTCGCAAAATAAGTATTGTAGTAAATATGCATTAAAGGTTATATGTAATTCCTTTTTAAATAAGCGCCGGGTATAAAAAGTTCATGTTTATAAAAGTATTTCGCAGGAGTATGCAACACTGTAATACACATCTGGTTTTTATAATACAAATACTTCGCCGCAGTGTTTCAATGAATGTATCGTCAATTAATGCATTGCGGGCTGATTGACGTTAAACTATATACGTGTGTAATCACACAATCTTTTTTTCTTTAATTTTGAAAGTAATTTATACTTACAACTTTTACTTCGATCTAACAACACTTTCGTATAAATCTAATCTTAAAAATGTCTACATTATTGGTGAAAACTACGGAGCCCGGATAGGGACATTCAAAGAAAAAAAAGATGTTGTGCGCACAATACATTATTTTGTACGCACAATATATTATTTCGTGCGCACATTATATTTATTTTGTGCGCACAACATATTATATTTTTGCGCACAACATATTTTTTTCTATTTCATTACAAGAAATTATTGATATATTAGATAGTTTAAAACTTGGTAAAGCATTCACTTAATACGTGTAAATTTCCAAATAGTTTAAAATTAGCAAATGTATTGCCCCTTTTTAAAAAAGGTGATAAATCAGATGTTTCTAATTACCGTCCAATAGCGCTATTGAGCTCCGTTGGAAAGGTGTTTGAAAGAGTTATATTTAAACATATATACAACCACATTACTGACCAAAAATTATTGTACAAATTTCAGTCTGGTTTCGTACCTGGACATTCAACTTATCATCAGTTGATCGAACTTTATCATAAAATATGTTTATCTTTAGAAAATGGGGAAATGACATGTATTGGCTTTTGTGACATATCGAAGGCATTTGATCGTCTTTGGCATAAAGGTTTAATTTCAAACTTAAAGGCTTATGGAATTCAAAGAAATCTTTTGTTATGGCTCCAAGATTATCTAATGAATCGCCGCCAGCAAGTATTGCTAAAAAATTTGAGATCTTCAATTGGTAAGTTTGAAATAAGCTCTTTAGTTAGACTTTGTGCTGACAATAGTTCTTTAATGTATTAATCTGCAAGCGTTTCGGAAATAGAGAGGAATATTAAAAGAGATCTAGAACTGCTTAACGGATGGGCTAAATTGTGGTTAGTAGATTTTAATCCCCCCAAAACGGAATATATGTTTCTTTTTTCTTTTAGAAATCACGAACCCCTGAACCTCACATTCAATGGTGAAAATATTGCATTAGTTGAAAATCTTAAACATTTAGGAATAACTCTATCTCAAAATTGTAAATGGTCTACTCATATTGATAATATTTGTAAAAGTGCTTCTAAACAAATATTTGTTCTGCGAAAATTAAAGTATCTACTGTGCAGAAACAACCTGAACATTATTTATTCTAGGCATATTCTTCCTCTACTAGAATATGCTTGCGAATTATGGGATGGTTGCTCTGTCACTGACAGGGAAAAAATTTAACGTTAAAGTTAGAAGCTGCTAGAATTGTAACAGGACTTCCTCGCTTTTCCAATAATGAATCGTTAATGTTCGAAACAGGTTGGTCTTCTTTAATGAATAGACGTTATATAAGAAAACTAAATCTTATGTATAAAATCCGCAATGGAATGCTCCCGAATATTTAAGAGATATTCTAAATGACTACTCTGATGTTGGACGTTATAATTTAAGAAATCGACTAGATTACAGAACACCATTGTGTCGACTGGAGACCTTTTCAAAATCCTTTTTTCCTTCAACAGTTAGATTGTGGAACTCTCTTCCTTTAGATCAAAGAGAATTACCAACTTTTATGAGCTTTAAAATGTCACTGAAAAAAGAAAACTATATTGTCCCATCATATTTTCTAATAGGAAGCAGAAATTTAAATATTATTCATACTAGATTACGTCACCGTTGCAGTTCCCTAAAGGCCGATTTATATAGAGTAAACATAATCAACGACCCAAGCTGTGCTTGTGGTTGTCCCTTTGAAGACTCCATACACTATTTTCTAGAATGTCCACTTTACGATAACATTAGAAATCAATTTTTACATCCGTTGATGCGAATTACTAATCTCTCTATTGAAATTGTCCTATTTGGTTCTGATAGCCTTAGTAACGAAGTGAACACTATAATTTTTAGACATGTACACAGTCATGACAGTTACATTCACTATTCTAAAAGATTTTCTGCATAGCTCGACCCCCTCCCCCCCCCCCTTATTATTATGGTTGACTTTCTTGCATTGTTTATAATGTATTGTTTTGTATATTTTGTTATGTGTCATGTATTTTTTCTGTATGTACTTAAAATTGTGTAGTTATTTCCTTGTTGTCATCTTGTGAATTATTTTGTAAGATTATTGAACGGAGGGAACTTCATAAGTTGTAATAACTTGTGAACTTGTGTTCAATCTTATTGGTTATTTTTGACAATAAAATATGTTTAAACTAATTGTGCGCACAACATATTATATTGTGCGCATATTATATTATATTGTGCGCACATCATATTATATTGAGCGCACAACATATTATATTGTGCGCACATCATATTATATTGTGCGCACATCATATTATATTGTGCGCACAACATATTATATTGTGCGCACAACATATTATATTGTGCGCACAATATATTATTTTGTGCGCACATTATATTTATTTTGTGCTTATTTATTTTATGGCTTAAGGACCAGGTAAGCGATTCAGGCTCTTGGGAGCCTCTTCTTTAAATATATTCTCTAAAACTACAGAACAGCATTATTGAAACCTTGTTTTTTGATCCGTAGGTTGTCCTGCAAAGAACATGTGTTTTTTTTACGACCGCAAAAAATGTGGTGGTATTACTGGCATGTTATGGCGATTGCGTCGTCGTTGTCGGCGTCTATAGACATTTGGTTGGACGCCCTATAGATTTCAGTTTGTCCGTCTGTCTGTCTATCCGTCCGTCCGTTCGTCAACAGTTCTTGTGAACGATTACCATAAAACTAAAAAACTGTTAACAATAGTTTGGGAAATTTTGTACAGTTGCTATGTAGCATCTTATAATGTGTAGATTAAAATTTCGTGCAAATCCGTGAAATGTTTGTGGAAATAGTTCAATTTTTCGGCCAGGTGAACTTTACGGCCCGTAACCCTCACGGGAACGTAGTGGACGGATGGTAAATAGCGTCTTTTCGGCCAGGTGAGCTTATGCCATCACTATGCGTCAGTCGTCGTCCGTTAACAATTTCAAAAAATTCACTGAACCAATTTAGCTGAAACTTTTCAGGAATAATATGACATGTTGGCTATAAACGGTCCTCATTTAGTATTGATCCACAATATTGATAGAGGGGAGCAAGTCCCTGTGATTGATCCGATAAACAACATGACCGCCGGTACTAAAAATAACACATAGCTATATAGGGGTAAATAACAGTGGTTTGCCAATAACTCAAAAACGGTCATGGGTATCAAAATTCTGGCAGGGTAAAAGTGATCAGCACATCAAGATCTACCTACCCTAAAAATTTGAAAAAAAATCCAACCATCGTGTGGGGGTTATTGCCCTTTTTCTTGATTTTTTCTGCATTTTCACATATTTTGCCTTATATCTCAAAAACTATATGAGATATTGAAGTAATTGCAATTGCATATTGTTCAGCTAATTAAGCTCTACAAAATTTTCAATTAGGTCGAAGTTGTCAGATTTAGGAGTTATGACCCCTTAAACGCCAAATATAGTGGTTTTAGCCTTATAGATTGTGAGCGATAGAAGATACGGAAAAGGTTTTGCTTGCTTAAATGTTCAGCTAATTGTGCTCCACAAAATTGTTTTTGGGTCGACATTATTAGATGACCCCTTATAGGAGCTAGGCCCCTTTAACGCCAGGTGAGCGATTCAGGCTCATGGGAGCCTCTTGTTTATTGTCTCCCTCTGACACGTTTATGGTCTTCGTCAATTCGTGCGTATGTCACACTTTTTTAGCGCATCTTCTTTGAGACTGCACAACCAACATAAACAGTCTTCAACATGACCAAAGGTCACTGATCTCCGTCTTGTATTGGCTCAAGATTATAGTGTCTAAACATACAATGCACACGATTCAATACCAAATAAGTTCATAATTTTATTCTTGAAAAACTTTAGAGACGTGACAAATCCGTCTCGAAACGTTCAAGTAGGAACCTGTATAGGGTTACTGCCTCATATGCATCACTAGGTCTTTCAATATTTCTCTCTTCCATGTATAGTTTTGCTAATTTATATATGTCTTTATCGCATGGCAGTTTTAAGATCGTGCAGTGCTGTACACAATTTTCTACATCCTGTAGGTTCACATCTTGTGATTGATCTGTTGTTCCATAAAATTCAGGCGTATTGTAGAGCATAAATGATCGATCAGAAGGGCAACAAGCTGAGGAAGATTTTCTAATTTTGTGAGCATTCCATATATTTGAAACATCTATTAGTTCCTTCTGAAGATAAAAATAAAGCAATCTGTTATGAAAACAAACCGAGGTCAACTGAGTCTAAATCAGTCAAATACATAACTTGTCAGAATAAAAAAGAAACAAGATCTAGTCTAGCTATATTGCAAGTCAAAGTGATGTAAGCAAAGTAAAAATTATGTAAGTAATCATTCCTCTCTAACCTTAAATTCTTACATGTACCTGTCGAGAGTTGATGCGGAAATTGTAGGCGAATGCGGCCCTTTTTAACACTGATGTTATACAAGCAGTTACTACTAGCACATGTACCTTAAATTTTATTTATTGTCCACATTACAGCACTTAATTACTGATTATCACAGACACGACTAAAACATAACCAAGACAATGAATTTGTTTGAAAAATGTTTTATGTAGGTTAAAATGACCCTTTTTCGTATGGCACATTGACTATAATTAAGTACTGATAGAGAGGAGAAAGTCCTGGGTACAGACAACAACTTTTTAATTTAATAAGACTTGGGTTTCATCTGTAAGACTAATATATTGTTTCAAAATAAGAAAATAAAGCTTATCGGGAGTTGAACAATATCATTAATTTATTAAAAGAAATTACTATATTATATTCTAAAGATTGAGGGAATATTTCTTTTCAATTACTAAATTAATTGCACTTTCATCGTCAAATGACAAGTGTTTACCTGAATAATAGGAAGGAAACAAAATTGAATTAAACTCTTGTGAAGAAGTCACCACTAAAAAGACCATCATCTTTGAGACTTTTAAAGAGTGAAATCCAAAAGGAGGACGATTCTTTACGTAAAATTCCCCACCAAGATTCTATTCTCTGGTTATGTTGGCTTGTCCCGTAGATGGATTTATATTATTAGGATCCTGGTTGTTGTTTCGACGTCGCAAAAACAATTGCATTTCTGCAACAAGGCCGTTCTCTGTTCCTAAATCACTCCTAATTGAAACATGTGTTGCATTCAGGTCAAGAACGGCTTCCAGGAAATACCCAGCAATGACTTTAGCGTCACTGCTTGTTGGTCCTGCCATCAACCAAATCAAATGCCGTGCAAACCCATCAATGCACCCATAAATGCAAATTCCATAAGGTTTTAGTTTGTCGTATGAATCTAAATGCCATATGAAATTGGGTCCTTTAGTTGAATAAACGCGCCTTTTTAATCTTGACCTTTTTCTGTTCTGAACACCATTTTTATCGAGAATATGTAGCAAAATCCTTATATATATTCTTTTTGTACCACCAACCCTGCCTGTAGACATTTCATATGCATCCAACGATATCCGTGACTCTGTCCAGATGTTTTGATTTCGTTTCTAATAAATGAAGCAACTTCTTCTATCTGTGTATAATTCTTTCGACGATAAAGGTGCATTCGTTTTAAATGTCTTTTAAAATGTCTCATTGATATGATATATCGATGATTTTAGGCAAACACTATCAATATTTCTGAATAATCAAGGACCATTTCGAAGTAAAAACGTATATATTTATCCATCACGTACCACCTATAACGGTTTCATTTGGTTATATCAAGTGCCTTTCTTTGCGCTCTTTGAACTATATTACTTATTTGAAACCTTTTTACGTGCATTATATAATTAAATATTTTGTTGCGCGCTCAAAATAATTAAATTTGTACTAGCTAAATTCATCACATCAATCATTGTAATTTTTGGTCCGGAAAATTAAAAACACAAGACGTCTGTTAACTACACTCGAAACTCATTTTGCTTATAAATGTGTTCTGTGGGCCTAATCAAACCAATTGCAAAACAATACTTTTAATTTAGTGCCATTATTATTGTTTGAAAAAAATGTGTTCTTGTCACTTTAAACGCTGTTTATGCTAAGACATAGTGAGCTGCCTGATTGACAGCTTTTAAGACTACTTATAGACTACTAGAAGACAAATATTAATACTTTGTAAATAGGTATAAATATCATTCAATTAATGACTTTGATATTTGTCACTATCAGGGTTTATCAGCCAGGGAAAATGTAATATTCACCGAGCCGCTAGGCGAGGTGAATATACATTTTTGAGGGCTGATGAATCCTTATAGCGACCGTATATCAAAGTCATTATTTTTTTTATTACATGAATAAAACCACCATCTCCCTTGATCAGAAAAACTAAGGATGCCATTACTACTGGAGCACCTGCTTACATTTTGTAATTGTTGTAATGCTAGTTACCCTTTATATTTTTTATTTAATACTGCATTTTAATATTTATTTGCTGATAATCAGGAAATTCCAGTTTCAAATATTGAGATTGAGAAGAGTATAAATAAATCAATATATCGCAGAACCGACGTTTCTTCCATTTGTTGTTGACACGACGATGTACATATAGCTGACGTCAAAGAATTGTTAACAATTAATACATTCGATTTGATTGGACGCATGAATTTATTAAGGCGGCTATTCTGATTGGCTAAAACATAAAAACCAGGTCGATATCGGATTCCGCTTAACTAACATGCAGCGGAATCGTGCAGCGTACAACATTTCATTTAATTTTAATACTAAAGAAATTTATCTTCACCCAAAAGTCGTTTCAAGACCAATTAAAAACACGCAAAATTGTATTCATGTAATAATAATTAATATTACAGTCAGTTTTAATTTATTATTATTTGTTTGTCAAATCTTTTTATTGAACACTCAGCTTAACAGAACAAGACAGCTACATATAATATGTGATTAACAGCTTTTTAAAAAAATAAAATGTAAATTTCTATGATTTTGATACAGGGTTTTTCTCTTTTAAAGTTGTTGAAGGACTTTATACTCGCTGTGGGTAAAGCTGATGACCGAAACTGCAGTCATCCCAAGATGGGAGAATAGGAATCGAAAGATATTTACGATTTTGTCCGGCGAATATGTTCAAAGATTAAATATAAAGCTTTTTTTTATTTCAAAACACGAAAAATGACTGTAACTGATGAATGATATGTTATGTTTACGGTCATGTTTACGTGCAGCCGAGAGATGCAATAATGCAATCTATATAGTCGTTATCTTCGTCTTATGTAATACGGGTAGATTAGTCAGCCTAATGTGTAAGAATCATGTTTTTATTTTACTAATTTTTCATTCCGATTATGAATGTTTTTTTAAGGTGCTTTTCCACATTGTTTTGGCAGTTGATAATTGCGGTCTCTTTTTAACAAGACATAAGATTTTATTTCTAATTGACAGTGCAATCATTGCTGTCTTTATATATACCATTCAGTTCAGAGCAAATATCATTCCAAACAGGACAAAATATGTTCTGTAACTTCTCCACTTTTTAGTTTCGAGAAGCTCATTAGATGGCTTCTCAGCTCAACACTACTCCTGTTGCTATTCCTCCTCAATTTTTTAGTCTGTGACTGATCATCTGACATATTATCTAGATATAACAAAATGTAACAAGCTTATCGGGTTTTCGTTTTTACCACAAGTGCAGATTTTTTCCATCTAAGCATCGTATGAAGACTAATTTATGCTTATTTTTTCTGCAGTAGTACCGAACAACCATTATTGCTTTTCATATCTCAGCAATCATTTATATACATATGCTTATACTAACTCATTTCCCTTAACTTTTAATATCCTAGCTAAAAAGTATTCAGCCATTTCCTAGAGTTGTAGACGGTCATCGTGTTTAAACTCAAATGAAATCTATGGCGACATTGGCCTACTATTGATGTTTAAAATTAAGGAATAAGCAGCTACGATCGAAAGTCACGATTATAAAGTCGCAAAACACGGGAAAAAACAATTTCAAAAAGAAACAAAACGAAGTATAACATACTCCATTGTCTAATCAAGCACAATAACGCGCAACCCAAAATTTTATGAATACGCACACAGATGCAGAATGCTTACTTCCCGTAAAATCCATTTAATTTGGAATTTATTTTTGTCAAATTATTCCTAGATTCTTTTGTAATTTTATTTCAGGGGAGACCTGTTTTCAGCATTTTATTAACTCGTCGTTAAATGTTAAAACTGCATGTTGTGTGATTTCTATACGCCATTTTCTAAGGGGAGCTGCACTTCTGATGAGCAATAATTCAACACATGGGTAAATGGAAATCTAATGCCTACATTTTATTAGGCTATATAATTTTGGTATGTAATATACTGTTAATATATTTGCAACACTAGCTGTAAACGAAAACATTACACACTGTAAATTTTAAAAAAAAATTATGTCTGCTTTCATGCTTCTTCTGCTTTAAATAAATATGGCAGTCACATGTTAATAGTGGCCAAACTGGCTTCAGGTACTTCATATTTCCGGGGTTGTTTTCGCAAGTGTTGCTAGAAGTCATCATGGCTTGCTCTACCATTTGTGTATCCTAATATTTAGACTCTGCGTTAAATTTTTAATTGTTTTTTCTATAAATAAAAGTATTCTGTCCACCAATAAGTTTTTTATTAGACATATTCTATGCTGTTTGTTATGAGTTAACGTAAAAAAAAATCTTCAATTATTCTAATGTACAAAATTGCTTCTGTTATTGTTCGTATTTCGATAGAGGTCAACATTGCTTGCTGTACATTTTTCATGTCTTTTTTGGTGTTGGTGAAAGTCAATAGACTTGCTCTAAATTTGCATCTGAACTGGTCTCTTTTACATATATACTATATGCATATATGGTTTCCTACATTTTTGCGATTTTTGTAAGATATTTTAGGTAGTATTTTATAGTCAGCTTCATCAAACTTCTTCAATTATTCTAATTCGGTTTTGTAAAATACCGGAAGGGGGTGTAATAAAATGTATTATATTAAATAAAAGTTATAATACACATTGATGTTTTTTTTCTATAACGAGTAAAAATTTCTTAAAATGTATAGCATAAAAACATATCAAGGGTTCCTTGTTTTTTCTGCACTTAATGTCCTCTGTTAGTGATTACATAGGCAAAAGAAACTCTATGTAACCATCATCTTTACTGTTATGAAGTTTATCATGTGTGTTATGTGTCGTAGCATATCCTCGGGTGAAAATTGACACTTTTTTGGTGTCCTTTTAATTTCTTACTTGTGTAATTATTGGTTTTCAAAACGATTCCCTTTTATCGTACGCTTTGGTTCGCCCTCACAAGTCATGTAAATTACCTTTTTTGGATAGTGTTCGATTGATTAAATAAATACGTCTGGTCATTTAAACTAATCGGTTTATACAAGCACAATTTTAATTGAGAAATGTGTGTTGAGACTGGTCATAAGGATCGTAATTCGGAATACACGAGGTCCGGTTTAAACAGGCTAAATTAACGAAGGACTTTAGGGGAAGAAAATGGGACCTAAATTTTCTGCCGGAATCTACAAGGAGCCGGTTTAATCAGGGTCGGTTTTAAAAGGTTTTACCCAACTTATTGAGCCATTAGACAACTAATCAAATTAAATATTTTTTAAATGTTTAAAAGGGCTCTTGTGTTTTCTCTAAAAATTCTTTTTTGACACTGTGTACTGAGACCTTATAAGCCCGATGAAAAACATCATAATCCATAGCAATTACCTTGTATTCACTACAGACGATAAATGGTATGTTTGCGCTACATATAACATTATTTGATCATGGAGGAACCTTTGCGGACACATTTTACTCTAAATGTTATTTGCATCTGCAAATGTATTGATATTTAAAAATGACAAAAAATTCCCATAAATTCCTAAATAATAAAATATCCATCCGAAAATATTTTAATTACAATCACAATAAATTGTGGTTAGAATTGAAAAAGGAAAAACAAAATGTGGTGACGATGATTCCAAGTGTAGGTGAAAAGGTAAAAACCGCAAAATGATATTTTAATACAAAAACTGTTTATAGTACAAGTCAATGTGTCTTATTTGATGTGTTTAACGAGAAATGGAAACTGCTTACCGCGTTTGGTCGAACTTATGCTGCTTCTGTAGGTCCAAAAAGTTGCAAATTAAAATCAACAAATATTTTTCACAGTTATTAATCATTTTAAAATGCTTTTTTCCTCATTTTGACCTCAATTAGAACGGAAATATATGCTAGGAAAAAGCGACTATTGTCTGTTCAAACCTTTGGGCAAAGTCTCGCGATTTGTCCGAATACTATAGGACGAACCTTTATAAACAACGTAAGACCCACGTGGTAAGACCCCTTTAGAAACAAAAACGGCTGACTTACAATGTAAAATTGCCGTAGCAAATGCCAATGACAAATTGTAGTGTAAACAACAGAGGCAAAGTGTGAACTATGGACGGGTTATCGTGGGAACATTTTTTCTACATGGATTTTCGTAATGAAATGGTAAAATAAGGAATAATAAAAATGCAAGAAAAAAACTGCATTACACGGCGCTATGACTTTAAGTATAGTTTATTTAATTTAAATTACAACAATTTAAAATAGAGCTGCTCTCGCTGGGTTTAAAATGAACCGATGATACCCAATTGTATACGTGAATCTGTTTCCTGGAATTCTAACAAACTGTAACAATGCTACCGACATTATAATTTACCTCCAGTTTAACATCAACAAATATCAGCATTGTTGTTGACCAATAAAGGTAGGTTATCTCCCTATAATCATTGAAGGACATCAGTGCCAATATCCAGTTCATGACTGGATTTGCACATGCAATAAAAGTTGCATTGGTAGAAAATGGGGCCTTACAAGGTAACAAGTTGATCCATGGCTTTAAATGGATCCCCCACTGGGTCGATGCCTCTGTGGTGGACTGTTAGTACCCGACGGTATCACCAGCCCAGTATTAACACTTTGGTGCTGACAGAAATATCATTGATTTTTTTTTCTGTAATATAGTCATTGTCTAAATGTACTGCCCTGAAATTTCGAAAATTATTTTAGTTCTAAGGTTTTTCTTTTTTCAAGGTGTAGATAGCCTTGGCCAGATTTGGTATGACATTTTGGTAATAAAAGCGCTACATCTAAATCATTTGGATTTTAATTATTGTTTCGGTTTGAGCGCCACTGATGAGTCTTGATTAGACGAAACACTCATCTGGCGTAGTAAATTCTATAAACCTTGGTATCTTTGATGACATTTTATTTGGTACTGGTATGTTTGTCTTGGTTCAAAGTCGATAATACTGCTTAGACGATTTGTTCAAAACTTTAATGGTCGAAATCAACTGATTGCTTGCGGTTTTTATATATGCAGCTCATGTGCTTTTTCTAAGTAAAAAAGGGGGAAAATATTGCACTGTATATTGTTAATTAAAACCTTTACAAAAATTCTCTAAGTTTTGACACAAATAATTCTTTTCTTTTACTGATGTCGTTTTAGAAAATCCGCCATTAAATATCCATTATACAGCACATATAAATACTGTTTATACAAATTATTTCAAGTGACTTTTAATCTTTGAGATGAATTACATACTTCTGTTGTCAAGGCAATATTGACATATAAAATTTCAAGTGGTTGTGATAAGTAGTTGTTGACAAAAACTGTCACGAAAATTTTCACCCATTGACCACTAATGTTGAAAATTGACTAAGTCGGTAAACAGGAAGTAGATATGCGACAGACCTGAAATCGGTACTCGCAATATAGGACCACATGTTAAGGTCACATATAAAAATCCAAGTGGGTGTAATAAGTAATTGCTGAGAAAACTGTTTCGAACCTTATGTTGCGGACATATTTTGATCAATATTATTATACAAACAATTACAATAATTTTATCACCATTACATGGGCAAGCTGAAAGTAAGTCAAGTCAGCCTTGCGATTTCGTAACACCGATGTTCTGTGTGTAGAGAAATACAATGTCATATTAATTACTATGTTCATCAGGACTAAAACGTTATTATTGTAAACGATATAATTAATTAATATTAATTGATATTTTATATTATCTAAAATTAAGAATGTATTTAGTCAAAATCTGAAAAAATATCGATTGATACAACCTGTGTGATAAAAACCTTGTATCATCTATATATGTGATACAAGATGTACTTTTGTCGGAATTACTTCTTGACGTCACAATGAATGATATAACCATTGATTCGTTAAATGACTTTCATTCTATGAATGTAATATATGACGTCATAATGCGTGTGACGTTAGGGGGCTATATTTTATAAACAAATGCTTCGTTGAATGTTAAATTTTAAATTGTAAGCATTCAGTTTTATTCTGCCCTTTTTATACTTCTTAATTTTAGATAAACTTATTACATACATTTAAGTGAAGGTACAACTACCTGTATCACGTCTCGACAGTTGCATACATTCCGCATCACAACTCGACGCTGCGCGTCTCGTAGTGATACGAATGTACACAACTGTCTTGACGTGATACAAGTAGTTGTACTTGCACATAATGTATGTAATTTGCATGTATTATTCCGTGTGTTTGAAAAACATGTATTAATAGTACTTATTGAAATAAATTTGTTTGGACTACCTGGGGAAAACCCCGACCTCATACGAAACTAGCAATCCTGTCAATTAAGATTGGAGTCGAGTACAAACCTGCCTAATGGAAATTTTCGGTCTATAAATTATTCTAAATTTGCCAAGTACGGTGGACAAAATACGCTTTAACAAAACATTTATTAAATATTTTACCAACAAGTGCTCTCCATATGTCTCATTTATTGACTTTTATTTCAATCCAAACTTCAAGTCGGCTGTTTACATTATAACGTGTTGTAAAATCCCTTGTGACGTTACGTCGCATTGCGCGTGTGCGAAGTATAGATATATCTGGTAATATATCATTTGACGCTATTAGGACGTCATATTTTAGAATTGTATGTGCGATATTGTCTTATCTGACTTGACTAGCATGAGATTGGTCCATATCACTTCTCTGTCAAGACATTGTTGAGCAACAAAGTGATGTTAAAAGATAAACATATTATTTATGTTGACGCATTTTCTCGTCATTTCATCTCAGAGCTAGCGTCCTTCGCTGGGATTGGAAAAAGAAAATGCATCTCTTTTAAGTAAATAATCTATAATTATCTACGATGATACTGCTGGACATAAAATATAATGTACATACATGTAAAAAGCCGGTCTAATATATGAGTTGAAAGTATCTAATTAACGTTTTCATGTACAATATTTTTAACGAATGTCCAGCCGATTAACTTTGAAATATGTTGAATTTCTGCATAATTAAAAATTAATTTCTTAAACTCTAGCAAGACTGCTTACTTTAAATTAAAAATCGGGAATTCATACTAATGTGTCATACTTCTATATAGCATAACATATGTTTGTGTTATCAGATCATTATTATAAATTTGGGTCTTTACAGATAAACAGCAACTTTCGCGTATCATAAAGCTTTTCACCCGCTGGTCTTTTTGAGGGTTATTTAAGGTAAACACTCGGGCTTGAACTGATTCATACTGTTAAAATATTTATCAACGATTTGGAGGTAAATCAACATGGCTTCCCCGGTAAACATTGCTTGTGTGTCCTTTTGATCGGTTTATTGCCCTGACATCCGAGGAGAAAACGTTATTTAATTATAGTTTCTGTGTTTTTAGTGGTATCCTGTTGGAGCAATTAGAGGTTGTGCATTTTAACCATTTAAAGATTAATCTAAGGTTGTATAAATTTAGTAAGTGATGACACACCTGAATGTCTAATATTTTAATATTTTATGAAGTTAAGTTTTTATTTACTTATTTAAAGGGTCAAAAGAGCATATTTTTCAAGTGTACATTCTTTTAAATTAAATTTTGATTGGATTTGAAATTGTATATATCTAGGATATGAAAGGGCCAAATGTGTGTTATCAACAGGTAATTAATTAAAATTGTGTTTTTATTCCTTATAGTGGCCGAGTAGTTAAGGTAGTTTAGATGGGTTCGAGCCTTATTGTGTGCAGGGCGTGCTCGACTACCAACTTACATTTTTGTGTACTTGACAAGGATTGCCAGTTTTCCTGCCAGAAGTTGGATGTTTTCACAGTATACTCCGGCTTCCTCTGCTACTAGTAATAAAAATTAGACCACACGATATACATGCAGAAAAAATCGTTAAAGTGGCGTTGAATTTCATTCAAACAAGCAAATTTTTCTAATCAAATGAGCTTTTGGAAGTAGGCCCATTTTGTATAATTTCATGAGACTACTGAACGTTACACCTTGAAAACTACTAAATCATTTAACTGTTTTTTATCATTGAATTAATCATTTAATTAGCTTTGGTATTATTCACGCAAATGTTTATCTTGACTTTGGGAGGTTGGAGTTTGGTTAGTGTTCGGGTTTTTTCAGTTTTGTTTTTTCTTTTAAGTCTGTGTCTTTGTTATTAATTTTCTTTTTTCTATTCTCTTGCAAATTTTATGTAAATATGTTATTTTTATCCCAATAATAATTGGAGTTACATGTATTTATCAAATTTCGTGTTAAAATTTGCTTCTGGATTTTGTCAACAGATCTTTTTACGATTTCGAAATATAAGGGGTTGAAAGGATATTATTTTGGAATTGAATTCTTTGTTATACCAATTATTGTTTGTATCATATTTATTATTAAATTACACTCTTTGTGAAATATGCGAGGTATCTCTTAGGTTTGATCCGATAATTCACTAAGACAAATGAGCTACCGCTTTTTTTTTATTCCTAAAACATTTTTGTTCTATGTATTGATATTAACACTTTATTAATACATTAATATATGTCCAATTATTTTAATTTTTTATTCAACAAGTTTACATGTTATAATTACCAGAGCAAAATGACGGAATGACGGAAGTCGTGTTGGCAAGAAACAATGACAGAGTGGTTTTTGGTTTCATTGAGCCTTACTGTTCACAAAATAGACATTCGAAAGATCACCCTAAGTCCGTCATTGGGGAGGGTCTAAATCGCGGAAGTGGAAAAGCCGGAAGTATAAAAACACATATATTTTTGTTCATAACTTTTTAACGGCTTGACATAACATAAAAATTAAAAGTGCCCTGGGAGATATTTAAAAGATCTTTATGATGATATATAGTTTATTGCAAATAATTTTTAATAAAGTACCTAAAAGTTGACCGGAAGTGAAATTTGTGCGAGTGTCACTACATCAAATTTTCACATTGGAACCAAGATTTCTCCTAAATGCTTCACCCCGGTCAAAAAACTATTAGTGTTTGGCCCAGGTAATTTGTTTAGCTTTAAAATGATGTATAGTTTATAAGACATAAATGAAAGGAAAGTATGATAAAACCACCAGAAGCAAGTATGGTAGCAAAAGCAAAAGTTCGAATTTTCAACTTTGAACTATAATATCTCAAAGACCTCATAACCCGGTCACAATTTGAATAGGGCCTCGTGTTTTCCTCAGCATTAGCTATAAAATGATATATAACTTTTAAATTTTGATCAACGACAAAGTATGTAAAAGTTGACCGGAAGCGATCCTTGTCGAGGAAAAATTCACTTAACAGATTTCTCCTAATTAAAGTGTTTACACAGGTAATATTGATTGGTATCGTATAATTAAATTACCATATGGGTTATAATTAACGTCATATATGATAATAGAGAGAAATTTTTTTAATTAAGTTATAATAAATGTTATAAATATTATAACAATAGAGATATTTTGTTTGTTTTGGGACACTAAAGGGACATCAATGGTCGAACTTAATATCCAAATAAACACCTTTTATTCTAAAAAATGCGATATTGTTTAATATACTTTGATCATTTAGCTTGGTGTATGTAGGTTTATGTCTTAAAAAAATATCATGTAAGCTATGTGCGCTTAAGTCTGTATCTATATAAGCCGCCCTGACGATTTTTCAACAAAACACAATTTTCAAAGTGCCAATGACTAGTGCTACGTTTTTGTTTGACTTAACTTGTTTCTTAATTTGACTTTTTTTTTGTTTTAGTGCTATTTTAGGTACAGAATGTCTTTTTAAAGGAAGGTTTTAAATTTTGGCTAAACGGTAAAGTTCAGTAAGACAGTATAAAAGTTCACGTTGACCACTTAGATAAAATGTTAACGGCAGACAGTGAAGAACAATTTTTGGGAAATAGAATCAAATTGAACTGCTAATTGGTCTACTATAGTACTTGAACATTATACTAAATTTGTTAAATCGGCAATTCAAAATCATTCAGGAAAATGGCTCATAGATAAATATCCAGGCATGTTCGACCCTTATTCAGGTTTAACAAATCTTTCAGAAAGCATGAATGCCGTTTTAAAAAGAGAAATTGATTGGAAAGAGTTACCCGTAGATTTTTTGGTTTTGGGGTTTTATTACATACAAAATATTGAAAATTTTGAAATTTTAAGAGGCCGTTCAGGTTTGGGAAATTATCATATAAAATCAGAGTTTCGTAGGGCTTTTATTCCCCCTTCAGATATGATTCTACCAAAAAAATTGTTTGTCCAGATGATGTTATAGAATTTTTAAAAAATGAAAAACCTTTATCTTTGTTCTAAATTACTCGACTCCCCTCACTTCCGTTTGGTATTTTTGTGGAAACTTTAGATATAAATATATCTAATTTAGGACGTTTAAATGATTTCTTGCAAGAGAATACAAAAAGAGGGTGGTGTTCTGGTCTACAAGTACCTGTGGAAAAAACATGGACTGGATCGGATAGCAGGACTAAGTATATTTATCTTCTCTGCTTTAACATGTAACATGGTAAATAAAGAAAGAATACTCTAATTTTATTTTAAGCAAAAAAAATTCAGATATTTTCCAGAGACTCTTAAAATTTATTTCTATTAGGGTGCTTCTACATGTAGTTTGTTTTTTCAAGATAATTCACAAAAAGTGGGTTGTTACCTTCTCCCTGTAAAATGTTTTTAATCCTCACGCAAAAACGAGTATTTTATTGGTATTTCAGGTTATCATTGACTGTTTTTAACGTTTAGCATACATATACTAGCACAATTTTTTTTCTTTATTTGTTCAATAATTAAGTTTTTCTGTGTATGAAATAGTTTATTAGTTTAAACATATTGTATTGTCAAAAACAGAAGACAATCGGATCAGGCACAAATTATAACAATTTAGAATCGCCTTCTCCGTGATTTACACATTATACATGTATTGACATTACCTGATATCGTATAAATATAATTTACAAACAACTATGACAGACATGGGTATAAACATGACCTAAGAAATCTATATGAACATTCACTTGAGTTATACATTTCACATAGTACATATACAAAGCATTTAGGAAGCAAAACAAGAAACAGAAACAAAAAAAAGGGGGGGGGGGGCGAAAATTGATGCATCTCCGTTTTACAATTAAAGTTTAATTACTTGTGAATCGTCCGGTTTCTTTGATATATAACTGAACGTGATGAAATAGTAACAGTTGTTTTCATAGCTGTCATTAACTACTCCATATGACAGTGTGTTCAGATCGAAACGAAAATTAACCAATAGTAAATTTGTTTGTAATTTAAGTCTAGGTATATGGTAGTTTTTGCAGGACATAAAATAGTGTTCTACAGTTTCAGATGCAGTACCACATGAACAGATCGAATTTTCAATAAGTTTTGCTCTAAATAGGTACTGTTTTAGTGAACTGCATTTTTGGCGTAGTCTGGTATGAAGAATGTTTAAATGTCTATTGCCAATGAAGTAATAGGCCGGTGGTTTTTTGTAACGGCAATATCTTGCTCTCAATGAACACTTGAAAATATCTACCGAAGGCGAATTTCGTATAGATATGTCTAGGTCATTCCAAAGTTTTAGTGTAGATGGGAAGAAGGATTGTTGGAATAAAGTAAGAAGTGTTAATGGAACAGAGTAATTTTGACTACTACGTAAATTATAAACTGTGGTTTCCGCGACAAGTGGCGGCATTAGATCAGCTAGATATTCCAAACATTGACCATGGACAATATTATAGAAAAGGACAAGTTGTTTCCGTTCCCGTCTACGTGCAAGGGGCTCCCATCCGGTCTCTTAAAAGATAGAGTCTCAACTGGCATACATAGTAAGTCCAGTGACAATTCTCCCAGCTTGAAGATGAAGTTTTTCTAAACGTTCAGCGTTAGCCTGACCACAGTTTTCCCAGACCTCGCCGGAATATTCTAGAATTGGAAGAATAAATGTCAGATAAATTCGCTCTAAGTATTCTCTATTTAATTTAAATTTGCGTTTTTTCAAAACGTTTAACTTCTTGGAAGCTTTATCAATAATGCTATTAATATGCACAGTCCATTTGCCATCGAAACTGAATATTAAATCCAGGTGCTTGTGAGAGACAACTGGGTCGATGAGAACGTTGTTAAATTTAAATCGCAATGTTGAGTGTCGAGCTTTAGTGCTGAATACCATTATATCAGTTTTTTCTGGATTTAATTTGACTAACCAATCATTCGACCACTTAGAGATATTTTCTAAGTCAGTGTTAACCATATTAACAAGAGTTTGTCCATCGGGAGCAGTATGCCCCATTGAAGTGTCGTCGGCATACAGTCGACATAGTCCTAATACTTCATCGGCAATGTCTTTAACATATACGAGGAAAAGGAGAGGACCAAGTACTGATCCCTGGGTTACACCAGCTTTTAAGTATCCAAGAACAACTTTTTGTTGTCTATCTTCTAAATAGGACTTCACCCACGTAAGAAGGGTTCCTTTTATACCATAATTCTCTAGTTTAAAAATGAGACCTTTGATCCAGACTCTGTCAAAAGCACGACTTATATCGCAGAAAGTAACAGCTGTGTTGTGCCCATTATTTAAAGCTAATAAAATTTCGTGATATATTTCGACTAGTTGATGGCTAGTAGAGTGTCCTGGCATAAATCCAGACTGAAACTTATATAGAAGGGAGTTCGAAAATAAATGGTTATTGATATATTTATATACAATTTTCTCTAAAACTTTGCTTATACAGCATATTAATGCAACTGGTCTGTAATTAGACATAGAAGATTTATCCCCCTTTTTGAAAATAGGAATGACGTGTGTGAGTTTCCAATCAGACGGATTGCTGCTCGGGCGTTAAACACTATTAATCAATCAATCCAATCAGACGGGAAAATACCTTGTTTTAGCGATTTGTTGAAAAAACATGGAGAGAGGAGTAGCAATTTCGTGTTTTACAGCAATGAGCATTTTGTTACTTATTAGATCAGGACCTACAGCCTTGTTCGGGTTTAGTGTTGATATGATATCTATAATATCTTGCTCAAAAATATCAACATTACAAAATGTTTCTCGACCTCTGTCCTCAAATATTGGTAAATCCTTGTTCGTATCTTCCAAATTTGTGACAGAACAAAAAGTATTTGTTAAGTATGTCACATTTTTCTTTATTATCATAAATTAAGTTCATATTATTTTCAGGATTGTGTAATGGTGGCATAGTGTTGTCCGGATTTTCATTATGTATTAACATTTTAATGGTTTTCCAATATAATTTACTGTTCGAAGATTTGATGTCGCCAAGATTTTCATTAATATTAGAATAAAATGTTGATTTTGCGTGTTTCTTCATATTATTTACCCTGTTGCGCTGTTTTTTGAATTTATTGTGGTTGTGAGAGGTTTTATTTTTCACATAAATTTTTCGTTCGAAGTCTGTCTCTTTGTCTTATAGATTTCCGTAAATCCGAGTTAAACCATATCTTGTCATCTTCTCTGATAACTACTTTTTGTGAAGGAATGCAAAGTTTACAAATATTTAGAAATGTGTCGATAAAAAATTTGCAAGCTATATTAGTTTATAAATAAGTTCATACCAGTTTGTCTCCCTTACTATCTCAATCATGAGGTCGTAGTAACCTCGCTTGTAATTCCACACGTCTCTTGTAAAAGATTTTTTGTTATTGTAACCAGCTTTTATTGTAATGAATGTACCGTCATGGTCACTAATCAGTATGTTTATAGGAACGGTATTGCTGTGAACCACAGGTATACTATCTGTTACTAGAATTGGATCTAATAACGTCTCAGTGTTACCAAAAAAATTTGTTGGATTTACAATTATGTTAGTTAGTCCATTTACCGTGAGAATATCCGACACATTTGTAGGTAATCTTGCTAAAAAACTTTTATCACTGTATGGAAAGTGTCACGGTAACGGTTGTTTGGTATTATTTCCGGTTTTGGTGGATGTGAAGACAACACAACATGTAGGTCACTTTAAATGATATTTTCTTAAAAACTTGCAACCTTGATGAATGTCAGTTAGCAAGGTTTTATTAAGGACATAATTTGTGTCAGATACAGAGCTATTTCCAACATAGCATACCAACAGGCTTTTCAAAAATGACAAAAACAATGCAACTTGTTTACATCGTTCCGCATAACTTTTCGACTTCAACGTCAATTTTTCACAATAATATCGACATGATTTCATTTCCATATATTGCCCTTTTTTTATTATATTCATTGGCATCATAAATTAACACTTACCTTGCATATATCTTAATATTATTGGCCAATGGGCCGTTTTAAGCCCACCGGGGTCTGTAACAAGTGTACGTGTTTGGTTTTGTTCAAAATTATTTGGTTACCAAACACGTACACTTGATACAGACCCCGGTGGGCTTAAAACGGCCCATTGGCCAATAATATTAAGATATATGCAAGGTAAGTGTTAATTTATGATGCCAATGAATATAATAAAAAAAGGGCAATATGTGGAAATGAAATCATGTCGATATTATTCACAAGAAAAAAACAAACAAGTCGACATTGCCATCTTGGATTTCTCCAAAGCGTTTGACACGGTACCCCATAGAAAACTCCTTCATAAACTTGACAGTTATGGTATCAGAGGACCAATCCTACAATGGCTGGAAAACGTCCTAATGCACAGGAAAATGAGAGTAGCACTCGAAGGAACTCCATTCTCCAAAGAACTCAACGTAGACTCAGGAGTCCCACAAGGTACTGTACTTGGGCCTATCCTATTTCTCTGCCATATTAACGACCTACCAGATGCAGTGAAATCCAAAGTCAGACTATTTGCTGACGATTGCCTGCTCTACAGAGAAATCAACAACATAAAAGATCATCACATGTTACAACAAGACATGAAAAATCTAGAAAAAATGGGCATCAGACTGGGGCATGCGTTTCAATGCCAAAAAATTCTACATTCTCTCAATAAAACAGAAGAAACACCATTTTTACCAACTTGACAACCATATACTAGAACAAGTAAACACCAACCCATACCTAGGACTACAAATATCGGAAGACCTGAAATGGAACACACATATAAATAACATAGCAAAGAATGCCAGCTCCACACTAGGATTCTTACGGCGGAACCTACAACACTGCCCTAAAGAATGCCGAAAGAACGCCAACATCTCTTTAGTCCGATCCATTATGGACAATGGCGCCATAGTGTGGGACCCATACTTAAAGAAAGATATCGAACAGCTGGAAAGAATACAACGACGAGGGGCCCGATTTATAACCAAAGACTATAAATCAAGGGAAGAAGGAAGCCTAGCCAAGATGATGAAACAACTTGAACTCCAACCACTTGAAGAAAGACGTAAACAACAACGACTAGTCTTCTACAAGGTGGTGGAGGGGCAGGTACCAGCTATACCAGCTTCCGATTACATCATCTTCCATCAAGGAAAACGCCAGATCCGACCAACATCATATGCCAATTGTGAAACATCAAACATAATCACAAGACAATCACACCAGAACAACAGAAGTGTTATAGTTCCACAAGCAAGATCTGACTCCTACAAACACTCATTTTTTGTCAAAACATCTATAGAGTGGAACAATCTAGCAAACGAAGTCGTAAATTCAAGCACAGTGGTAGCCTTCAAGACAGCAATCCACACCTGCTGTCAGTGCGACTAAATACATGCGTCCTAGCACACATCGTATAAGAGACCATCAATTGGTAGCCTACGACGTACCCACACAGATACAGAGGAGGAGATAACTCTAAGGTAGAAGTTATAATTCTGGTTCAAATAGTAATAATAATGATAATAGCAACTACACAAAATTCTATAGTAAATGAGAATTGAGAATCAGTTTTAATCAAATGAGATCAGTACGGGAGCGAAGCAGCTCGTGACTGATTCTTCGAAACAATTCGCGCACTTTTTCTTAATTAAAGGATACCAAGTCGATCAGTTTCACTGTGAACTTTCACTTTGTTGGTAGACATGGTTCTTTTGAATAAAATCGTTCCATCGTGTGTCCAAAAAGTGTGGATTTTATTGTTGGATTTTACTTCGGCTAATCGTTTAATGATTTCTAAGCGCTTTTTCAGTAATTTAAGTTTTATGAGGATTTCCGTTGAGTTTGCGCTTGTTACTGTAAACCATTTATCTTTTTCGGTAGCTGACAAATCGGACAATTATTGATATTTTCCCATTTTTAGGTTTACCAATAGGATGACTCCTCCCTATATCATCAATAGATATTTCTTGGTGCAAGTTCTTATTGCATATGTCAAGCACCAAATGATCGGTATTGACGGGTTGGATGACATTACCGTCGGCGTCTAGATGAGCAGGAACATTATTAAACCTTAGACTTGTGCGTCTAGAATACTGTTCCTGTTCTTCAATTCTACTTTCAACCTCGTTAATTTTTATTAGTTTGTCATTCAGGGTTTGAATCTCCTCATTTTTGTTTATGATATAGATTGGTGAATCATTAATTTATTTGCGGTATGACATACACAAATATTTATTACATGCAATTATTCCAATAGGATTCTAGGCCATTGTTAAACATCAAATAGATCCTCCCCGTCCTCCGATATGATAATCTAAAGTAGCTGTGATTTTATGAAATTTTATTTCTATATGGCCGCAACATTTTCACGTTGAATATCTGTTGGGGGGAAGCGTGGTTGTGACTTTTTTCTATTCTTATATAACCTATACATCCAGGGTATTTACGATACATATAGCCAACACCATTTCCGTCATAAACTGTTCTAGGTTGATTGTGACGTCGTTGATGTATATAGAAAAATCTTGATATGACATTGCAGTTGGCTTACACATAATTTTTACCATGCTTATGGTCTCATAGAATTTAAAAAAATGCAATTCATAATAGGATTTCTTATTAAATGAGCGTTCAATATTGAATATTGTCAACATATGTTCTTGACTCTTTTATGACTGTTGAAATATTTGGGCTCAAACACAACCCGATGTTTGTTTCAACAAGGCATTACTAAGCACAAGTTCTTTAACAGGCAAAGCGCTTAGCGCTCAACAAACTAATCATCTGTTATTTGGGCTCCTGAAACTACCCCTGTAGCCGTTTTTACCTATTTATGACATATTTACTTGATGCTGTACTGTCTTCTTTGATTTATTTGTTGTTTGAAGTTATTAAAAAATAGAAATTAGATTAAGGTTAAGTTTACTCATTGATATACATAATGTTTTAACTACAACTTTGCCACGTTAGTAATTGTTTGACTCCACGCAGAAAATTAAACGATATCTGATTTCTTGAAATAAAAGACGGAATTTTAAAGTTTCCACGTAATGATTTTAAATAATAATTTGAACGTTTCCTGTCAATTGCAAGGCGAAAAAAAAATAAAGTGGCTCTCACATGTAGCTTTAAAAACAGGTGAATTCTCTTTTGGGTTAGACACATTGAGTTTATATGCTGCAAACAGAAGAGAAGCCAGTCGGAAGGTTGGAGGCAAAGGCTTCCACATCATTTTGATAAAAGAAAGACGAAGTATAATACTATTTCGCTAAAATTTTATTGAAAAAGATTCGTAATTACATGTCGAAATGCTCGTCCTTTGTAACTTCCGGGTAGATTGCCACCCTGGACACCGGAAACTCACGTCCGGTCTCGTTCTCGGCAAGTAGTAGCAAAGCGAGAACGCGACCGGACGTGGGTTTCCGACGATGCACAAATCTACGTCCGAGAAAGCAGCAAACTCTAGAAACAACAACCAAAATACAGCAACTACAGCAATGGTCCTGACTTGGTACAGGCTTTTCAAAGAAGTGGTGGGTTAAGCCAAGTTTTATGGCATACAACCCCCCCCCCCCCCCCGCTTCCATTACTGTAGAATGTGAGTAGGTAAGTTGATTCAAATAGATGGGCATTATAAACCATTAGTCACCACTTTGTAGGGCTAAGAATTTGCCTTTTGTATAGGCTACAATGATAATATTGTATAAGGTTATTAATATTTTAATATATGATATTTTTAACGAAATCTGCAAAAGGGGTCCTTATCGGGCATTGAGAGTATAACTCTCCAAACGCATCACTTTCTACGGTACGTGGACGATGAAATGGTTATAAAACAAAATCGGGGTTTCGGTTTCGTACCTTATCATTTGATTGCACAATAGGGGAAAACATAAATCTGTTGCGAATGCAAAGACATTATCTATTAACAGAGTCGGTATAAAAAATTGAATTCGTACCAAATCTCTCGACTTCATCGGGAGAAAAGTTCAAGTCTTAAAAACGTGATCCAAAAACAAATTCCGGATTTTTACATGGTACGTTGTAAGCTGTATTGCTAAATTCAAATTACGATGTCAATTAAAAATTCCCGAAAAAGATTTCAAACATTCTTGTAAAATGCACAATTTGACCTTGTTAATTGTAACATATTAATATATAATTTATTGGTATCTCCCACAATGTACCATAGGAATACGAAAAACTAACTGAGCATAAAACTCAGGTTTGATTTTATGTTTAAGATTAAAACTATTTACACGCGTCTGGTGGAGTAAATTCTGTGTTTTGTATCTTTGATGACATTGTTTAATTGTTTAAGCAACTGCGCATCGAGGGGCATTCCGCCATTTCGTCAATCAGTCTTAATACACATGATCATGCGATTATTAATTCCATTTTTAACAATACTATTGGTGAATTTCTTTTAATTTTGGAATACACATTTTTGTGGCGATATTGACGGCATGCTCATCTTGATCAACCAACTGCCAAAATTTTGCAGATGTAAGTTTCTTTTGCAAAATGCACTACATAAAATAAAAGTATTATAATACATAACATCCCTTCCTATACATCTACATGGCACAATTCATTGTATAATATTTTCAACAGTTATGATGCAAAACTAGCACTACTATTCTCTTTTGATAGTGTCTACATTTCTTATTCCAAGGACGCGGCGGTACTGCCTCTGTTCTTTAGATATACCGTATATGTAACATCAACATACGGTTCCTGGCAACACGAATAGTGCATGACGTTTCTTCTTGCTGTGGATTTAACAACTTCGTAATTAACGTTCTCAATAAAGTTCGATAGATCTATTTCCGATGATCTCGTATTAAGATCTAAGGCAAAACCGTCATATGTCCACGAACCAAATTTGAAAGAACATGATATTTTGCCATTTTGTTCAGGGTCACATTCACTTCTATCTATTCGAAGAGGCTGCACTACGAAGACTGTGCCATCACTACTGACCACAGCCTTAGGCTCAAACCTTTTCTTGGTGTTGGCGCTGAATAAAAATCCTCCTTTGTTAAAAATGTTTCACGCACAGTTATGCTTTAAAGAACTATGACTATAATATTTGCGAAAAAAAACTGTATTGTAAAAATAATTTATCACGCACAGTTATTCTTTAAAGAACTATGAATATAATATTTGAGAAAAAAATATATTGTAAATATAATTTAGGTGGCATCCTAAATGATTAACTTGATTTATCAGTGTTAAATGTTCAACCAATATTCTGTATACGTTTATTACGAGAACTTAAGGCGTAATAAAACGAACTGAAATTCAACTGTTATAAAGCAGAACTTAACACTAATATTCTCTTTTTATTAGCCTGTAAATAGGCAATTCTTGTCAATTAAAATTGAAGTCTGCAGTAATGCGCGAAGTTGCAACCTTTACTTTGATAATTTGTTTGTTTGAATGTTGTTTATAGCTACATGTATTTTCATCAATTTTTCAGCTATATCATGGTTTAGATTTCATTGGGGGGGATGAAGGAGGCCTTAGTACCAGTGGTAACCCCCCCCCCCCCCGACCTCCAATAAAACTAGTAATCCCAACCAATAACCTCTTTGAAACTGAGGCTTCAACCCGTAACATTTAGATAATATATAATTGATCATGTTAGTGTCAATATATACCTGTTGTATACTACTATATCCGGTGTCCATGTTTCAGACAATGGTAGATGAATAGTACCCGGTTCACCGTTCCATGTCAATCTAGGATCGTTCCAAGTTGTTTCTTCCCAAACGTCAATTGAAAGTTTGTTGTCTACCTAAATTAATATTACTACATTAAATGTATGAAAATATAAGTTGTGAATACTTATTTTTAAAACTTAATTTCATTGTGTTTAATTCACCAGGAGCAGTGCAAAGCGGTGTTTTTCTAAGCGTAACTTTACGCCGGCGTTAACGATTTTTCAGCTATATCATGCTGTCCAGATTTTATTAGGGAGCTGGAACCATACTGGGAAGGTTCCATTGCCCGACCCAAGAGCAGCTCATCGCGTTTTCGGGTCGCGGATAGGGAAGACCCTCTCATGAGGGTTGTCAGGTCACAATACGGAAAGCATTGCTGCGGACCGTAGTGTGTGACGTAATTCGCGAGTAGGCTCATTGTAGCCTCTACAGAAAGCTTAATTAGCAGCCTCTACTAAATACTCTATACCTTTCCAATGGCAGTCAAAATTATGTAACATCACTTGATCTTGTTGATTTATTGTTTGTTAACTTGGTGCCATCCTGAATATATCTAAAATAGTGATCCATGACTATGAAATAAGTGTACACTTGGCGCATGATGTTCTTGACAGAAACCTTTACAGAATTGTTCGACACCAATCAAAGGGTTGGGATGGGACACAATTTAGACTGCTACTGGAAGCGTATGGAGATTGGGTAGGGGCGGAGAAATTTAGCCTTTTGTAGCTGCTTTAATTAGCCTACCCTTGTTCGAAATCTACAAAAGGGGTATTGATCGTGCAAGAAGTGTGGCATTCTCAAACACGTTACCCACTATAGTCCGCGGCGACAGACGAGAAGCCTATCCGCCACCCGGGAACCAAATCATGTGAAAGTTTGAGGAAATATCCAGTTGAAGGCATGTTGTGTACTGCAGTTTCCTCTACAATGAAAATGGTTGCTATGATGCATATGTTTAGCATCAATTGCTTTAATAGGATAAAAAGTTGTCCAACAAAAGAACGGATGGACCGAAAATCTACATGTCCCCCAACTTTCATTGGCCGGGACGTTAAACAATTTAATACTTTCAGTAGTCATCCATTGTAGGTTCAGCATCTCTGAATATTACAGGTTTTCATATCGACAATAAATAATTATTGGTCATATTCTAGTATTGAGGTCCGTGTGTAGGTGTGGTATTATGCGAGCCAGAAGACGTTTTTATTCGATTTTTTTGTCAACCTTTATAATGAGAACATTTGGGAAATTATATCACCCCGGGAACCACTGGACAGCTCCGTTTGTTAAGCCTGGGATTCTTAACTCAAAGATAAGATATTAGGTAGTTCAGACTTATTTAAGTTTTTAAAAATCTTTGTACACTTTTGACCCTTTGTGTGGGTCAAAAGTAATCAATGCTAATTTCAGCAAACTACATGCAACTTACGAGTTCTACAATGGTGATGAGTGATAATCCGTGATTGATGATAATAGTTCGGTTTTCAGCTGTACCAGGATATGCCATCTTGTTGTAATCTTACAGGACTGTTCTAATTGCGACATCTTCAAGAACGGGTTTACCTTATACAAATAGATTTAAGTTAACAAATCGCATATATAGACCATAATGCTGCAATAAGCAAAAAAAGTTTGTTTCGTTATGCGCGCTGTTGTCATTTTATTTCACATTAAATTATTGCTTCCGTTTAAATAAAACGCTTGTCTCATTGAATACGCAGGATCTAATGTAATATGTAAGTGAGATGTTTTGATCTTATTCTGTTAATATGAAGCATGTTATACGCGAGCGTGGGGTTAAACAACATTCAAACAAAAAAATACAAATTTTGCTTAATGGCATAACCTAACTGGGGGCCTCAGTGGTCGAGTGATAAGGTAGTTCGTCTACTATTGATCACGTTGTCTGACAACACTGAGGTTGCGGGTTCGAGTCTCACTGTGGGCAGGGTGTACTCCAATCTTAATTGACAAGGATTGCCAGATTTCCTACCGAAGGTCGGGGGTTCTCTCCAGCTTCCTCCGCCCAAAAAAAAACTTGACGCCAGAAAATAGATAAAAGTGGCGTTAAACATCATCCCTAATTTAAATATTTAGAAATCTACAAAAAGCGTTTTTATTGCGCATGGAGTGTAGAACTCGAGAAACAGGTTACCTACTAGGTCCCCCCCCAAAAAAAAAATAAAAAGAGAGGGCGAGATGGCCTCGCCCATCCGCCACCCGGGGACACGCTGCACAGCTTTGTGGGTATAGCACTTGGAACCCTCCCAGTAACCTTTTAATGAAAATAGCCACATTTAAAGTAATACATAGCACCAACGATAACTGTTTTGGAATGTCTTTTATTATTTTTCTAGACCACAAAATCTATTGATTGATTGACTGATGTTTAATGTCCAGCAAGCAATATTTCAGTTATATTCAGAACGTGAACAATTTTACAACATGATAACGTTCAAAAATTAGAAAGAAACAACCCTTTTGAAACAGTAAAACTGTAATCTCACACAATATTATTTGTTTGTTTGTGTTTTAACGCCACTTTCAGCAATTTTTCAGCTATATCATGGCGTCCAGTTTTTATTGAGGGAGGAAGCCGGAGTACCCGGAGAGAACCCCCGACCTGCGGTAGGAAAACTGGCAATTAAGATTGGAGTCGAGTACACCCTGCATGCAGTGAGAATCGAACCCGCAATCTCGGTGTTGACAAACCACATGATCAATAGTAGACAAACTACCTTAACCACTCGGCCACCGAGGCCCCCACACAATAGTACACGGGTATATACACATACAAAAAATAACGTAACTAAAATAGTAAAATATGAAATTACAGCAGAGTTATGGTATTAAAATATATTTTATTATACCAATTTCTTTTATGAACTGAAGATTTTGTCGCCAACAACAGTTGTCAACACATTAAAATAAGAATCCACAACGTGGGCCTCTCAGTCAGTAGTCGTATTAACAAAAATAAATGAACGTGTTGTATAGCATTAATAACTAATTACTTACCAATGCAGGAGTATGGCACCAATACCAGTAGTAGAATATCTAGCAACATCCTCATTTTTACGGGAAATGATATACACCTTTCAGTTTTATAGTAACTAATATTGGTGTAGCCTTGACACTTGTTTTTGTATTTTGTTAAAACTTCAGAGATGTTATTTTAAATGTGCGAATAGTTGACGATTTATTTCACACACTGAAGAGTCAAAATTATCTATAATTTTTGTAATTATCTATAAAAGTATTAAATTCGCTTGTCAAATGCGCAATTATTCCTTATTTTCAAAGGTCGTGGAGCTAACGTCTACTATAACAGGGAAAATCACTGTACTAAATGCCACAAACCAAAACTCCTAGCATAATATGTGTAAAAGCAATGGCATTTGTTATATTTAAACCCAAAACCCTAACATAATATGTTTAAAACCAATGACTATTGTTCATATCTAACATGGAATTGGATGTTTAATGTTTTACGAACATCATGGGGTGAACAAGACCATGTGTATGCGTCTACTATTTATTCTTGGCCATACTTGGATGATGCCATGTACTCGACTCGAGCTTTCACGCGCGTCACTGGTGGTGGATATGGGATTTGTCAGTTTATAATAAGGAAAAGCCCGACGCGGACGTATTAGGTAATGTGTTTTGAGAGTTCTACGCTCCTTGCAAGATAAAAGAACCCGTTTGTAGATTTTTTGTAATATTATGCAATCCGTTACACTGGAATTTTTTTTTCACTCATTGTAAAAAAAATTCCAGTGTAACGGATTGCATAATATTACAAAATAATTGTTTTATGATGGCTAGTAACAATAAACGGTCTCTTACTTTTCTAAAGGAAGACGGAATCACATGACCGTGACATCATTGTCCCGTATGACACGTCTGACATAACACAACAATAATTGATGACCAGAGGGTAGCAGTTTCGTATGGGAATACATGAATATCCATAGTAAATATTACCAGTCAGGATACGAATCAAATTTTCAAGAACTTATGTAACGTTAGATCAGGGGCATTACATACAACACTGGTAAATTATATGCCGTGGAGTGGGGAGAGGGCATCAAGGTAATAGATCTAGATGGGAACATTATCAAAACAATACGTATTTACGATGATGCACGGTATACATGTAAAGTTAATACACAGAAAGACAATATTTACTACTCAGTGTATACTGCGTAGATATGGAATGTACAGAATTCTGGACGTGTCAGGGTGGTCGATTACAGCCACTGAGCGGCAATCCTGCCATTGCTGTTGATGATTATGGTATAACGTTTGTAGCTGGCCATCGCTCCAGATGGTAAGCAACAGAAGGTTTTACTGACCAGTTCAGATGGACCCCAAAAACTTAATGCTGTGTTCTGTGACAAAGAAACTAAACGACTTCTGGTCTGCAATCGGGAAAACGGACACGCTTCGTTGTATGACGTCATTTGCTAACAATTATTTTCAAGAAGACTTGATTTTTTAAACAAAAATTGACATGACACATACGCAGAACTATTTCTTTATCTAACATGGTTTCTTATTTCTGTTAAACCTTAGTGTAAAATTCACGAATCAAAAGTTCCATGACTGAAGGGTATGTATGTATGTATGTATGTATGTATGTATGTATTATTAATTGGATAGTTACTTCACATCCACGGAGAAAATTTTTAGCTACATTCAGGACAAATAAACAATAAATCAATGTGAACAACTGTATCCTTTTGTAGCGGCTATTCTTTTTCGAAATCTGAAAAAGGGGTCTTTATCGTGCAAGGAGCGTGGCACTCATTACCCACGACGGTCCGCGGCCAGGCTTACCGTATAATGACATACATGTAGCAACCCTTTCGGGGAGACCCTTTATCCGCCAGCCGGCGACGAGCTGGGCTGCTCTGTGGGTCGAGCATTGAGAACCCTCCCAGTATATGTATGTATGTATGTATGTATGTATGTATGTATGTATGATATATGTATGTATGTATGTATGGATGTTTTTTGTTTGTTTGTTTGGATCCGACCGAATACCAAATCGTCAAAACACGTTATGATTTCAAATCCGGATTATGAAAAGCACACAATTAACGGAAAGATAAAAAACTGAGTGATCAGAACATGTACAAATATCCAAGGGAGGAAGCAGGAGTACCCGTAGAAAAAACGCGACCTTCGGAATGAAAACTGGCAATCCTTGTCAAGATTGGAGTCGAGCACAGCCTACCGAAGACTTGAATCCGCAAGCTCAGCGTTGATAAATAGTAGACTAACTTAATCACTCGGCCACCGAGGTCGAGGCCCATGCTACAAATCAGTACGCAGTGCCTGCTTCTAATTAGACTTCAATCGAGTGTTATCTTGCTTTATTCCCCGAATCTGACAACACTGACTTCGGCCAAAGTATGCTCGACTGTAACCTTAATTGACTATGATGACAATGATTGCCAGATTTCTCCCCAAGGTAATGGTTTTCACTGGGTTTTCCGGCTTTCTTATTTCTATATAAGCAATACGCCATGACATAACTGGAAAATGGCTGAAAGTGGCTTAAACACTAAATGTTAAATAACTACACAAAACACACAAGAATAATCCTAGTGCTTTTATTATAAGCAAGTGGTAACCCTTATAGACCAATTAATGCAGTTTTATTCAGTTCTCGTTATTTTAACACTGGCACAAAAGGGTGTTATATTACACTTTCCCTACATATTACCGTATATATTTCCTTACAATGGATGTCATAGGGTTCTTTTAAAATAATCATGCATTATGCTGATTAATTATAAAAATTAAGACAATAGTATAATTCTAAATATTAACTTACAATAAGACTTTAAGGAAATGTTCCTTTTCATCCAGAACATCTGTTCAATGGTTTGCTTCAAGCCAATATTTTTTACTGTTGACAATGCGTTACTGGGGCATCGGTTCTTGAATAGTTAAAAGTTAAGGGTAGTTAGTAATCTACCATTAATCGCGTACATGTCAACACAGAATTTGCCGTTTGGGATCTAACTTGAGGCAATGTGTGCTGGACTCATAATGGACAAGGATTAACTGCTCTGGTGTTTTCTCCTGGTTTTCCAGGTTGCGCAATAAAGCTGGACGCTTTAAAGATGAAAAATGCTGAAAATGGCATTAAACGCCTTTAAAATAAACAAAAACAAACATTTCATTACTATCGAAATTCACTCGTAAGTTCCGTTAAAAATCATAATGAATATTTATCTTTTACACTTACGGATGTCGCGTAGCCGACATTGTCAAGCAAGGCTATTTAGATTGGTAAGCTGTCGAGGTATACGCATGTCCACGCGTTAATAGTCGACAGGTCTGGTAAGTGTAGGAGAATAGCTATAGTTTCAGCCACCTACCAACCGTTTGCCTGCTTATTAATGTATCTGTAATCGAGCTTCGAAATCTGTTTGCTAGCTTAATGTTTTACTATCGACAGGTAGAAACTATACTTTTTCCACTGGTATAAAGTTATCATCTGAAGAAATTTATGTTTAAACCTTGTTATAAGAGACAAGAAACCGGAAATAGCTTTCAATTTGTTATAGATCTTTCTTTTTATTTTTAATTAATCACGTTATTATCCCAAGACTGGTAAACAGAAACAAAATCAGGAGAGTACTGAAACGATAAAGAAAGATGTTTATTTATGTTTTTATTCAGCAAATTACGCTTGAACAACCTAGGGTTCAAGAAATCTTGTACTTAAAAATGGATTAAACAGAAACTTCAGTAATTTTTTTGCAGTATTTTGGGGCATATGTTTATGTGTATCTAATTCCATTTTAGTATTTTGTAGCTGTATTATGATGACACTAAGGAAAAATGCACTATGTATTGTAAATAATTTTCTGCGATGTTGGTATATTTGAATGTAGATACGACTCTTTTAGTAATTTTTCTTCCAACCAGTTTTTATTCGTTGGACGAAGCAAAACTAGCTGGTTAGAAACTCCGACAATCGGCAGAAAAAGACGCTTGTCAATTAGTTCTGTTTTTGAGCACACCTTGCTCTGGTTTAAAATCAGTATTGATACGCCGGTGTTCATTATGTACTTAAACGTATATGTTGTTTTGGTGTTTCGACTATTTTATAAGGGCATTGCAGACGAAAATGTAAATCTTATTCCATTTTTCTGACAAACTACATTAATATATATTTTTAACCATAAAATATAATTTTAACAGAGAATAGACATATTGTTTGATGTCGTCTGTTTTATATCTCGGGTTTTCATGCATCTTGAAGATAAGCTCTTAGGGTCTGGAGTATGTTTTGAAACATTACTGACATGCACATGGTGTGATTGTGGGGACTGTCTTTATTGAAACGGTTGAATATCTGTCACAAATCATGGCAAAATTGAAAAACATAGTATTGATTAATTTCTTATGAGGTTTATTTATGATGTAATGATTTTATGCGCTAAGGTAGGTCGTTTTAAATCATTTTTATCTTTACCTTTATTAAAAGCAATAAATTTAAAAATCTGGGTATTTAAAGTTGCTTTACAGACATTCCCAATTTTTGTGCAGAAGTACGTAAATACGATGGTGTATGGATTTAAAATAAAGGTAAGCACATAGAGAACGTTTCTATAAACATAGAACGATGAATGATCAAATTATGGTTTACTATACAAAATTCAACTTTCATAGTGTCATTAAATGTCTGGAATTTAATATATATCAACTTTACAACAGCTGGTAATTTCGAAAATCACGTAATGTCTCAACGCACGCTAACAGTTTTAAAGACCGCGTGCGCATGACAGCAGCAGTTATCTGTAAAATTAGTAGCGATGAAATATGGCATGTGGTGAATATATGTAAAAATGTAATCTAGGTAACAACAATGTCTTCTTTTTTATCAAGAAGAAAACCGTAATGTCGCAAATTCTCAATAAAAATCCGTTTTAAATATTCATTATATGAATTAAGAATCTATTTGATTTAGGTAAATTGCAATTATAAAGTATTTAAATGATGCAATAATGAGTCGGGTGGCAGAAATACCTCTTATGGCATATAGAGGTACTGTATGAAACTGTTGAAAGCGCTAAGACTTTAATAATTTGCGATGCCATTAAATTAAACTATATGCGAATATGATAAAGTTTGTGAAACTTGTCCTGCACTGAGTGGTGAAAAAGCTTGATTTCGTTGTCTGACTTATATTCGAAAACCTCTTTCTCAACAATATCTTTCATCATGCATGACTAATTCCAGAACATTGGTCGTCTCCGATCATTACAAATATTTACACAATATTATTTTTGATGATAACATCGTCCACGGTTCAAACGAGACAAACACATTGAAAAAAAATTTCATCAGATGAATTATATATTGGTGAAAATTAAATACATTTTTATATTTAATATTTGCATTTCTAAGTAACCTGAATTCTGTTACAAATTATCTCCATCTAGCTATGTCCGATGCTAGGTCAAACATGTCCATGTCGTACCAACATCAGCTTTATGATTTCAATTCCGACAAGATGTGCTTGACTTAAATGCTCAAGGATTTCCGATTGGCTTATGCTTTTCCGTCAATAAAAAGTAACGTATTGATAGCTGAAAGTGAAGTTAAACCTTAAACAAACAAACCAAAATACTGAAATATAACATAATACAAATTATTTCATTAACTATGGTAAAATATTTTATAGAATTTCAACAAACGTTGAAGTCAATATATGCCCATACATTGCTTGTTTGCATGTTTTATTTTAATTGTGTTTATCGGCACTTTTAGCATTTTTTATCTGTCACGGCGTCCAGTTTTATTAGTTTTATTAAAGTAGGAAGTCCGAGTGCTGGAGAAAAAACACGACTTTCGGCAACTATAGTTTCTTTTCAATTAAGATTCGATTCGAGCACACACTGCCCTCAAACTCAGTTTTTGACAGGCACTTGATCAAAAGTAAACGAATTATCTTTATCCGTTGACTACCGATTCCCCTCCCATAGGTCCTGAATGTTGCGTATAATGCAAAAAAAAAAGAAACTCGGGCTTTAATCTAACATATCTGGGAGGGGAGGAAGAAGAATAAAGGCGCGCAAACGTCTCATATACAACGTTAGTCGAACACTCAGGCCCTTTCTTCAAAAATACAATGACATCGCTAAAAACAAAAAAAAACCTCTAATTGGTTCAATGTTAGGTCTCGTGCGAGCTGGAACACACTATTGATTTTTTAAATAGCAAGAGTAAAATGACATTGCTCCATCGATGATTACGGCAACACCGTTTAATTTAGGACGTCCATCTGTTTTGGGGAACTTATACAGATGTCAGAGAATCACATCCTCTAAATAATTTAAATAATAACCAGTAAAATATCAATAATATTGAAAAAGGCCTATGACCAGATACTATCGCCTACCTATAACGCTTGTCCTAAATATCAAAACAAATTGCAGGAAATCATTTTTCAGTTAAAATAAATTTTTAATGCTTCTTTAGTATCAGACAACTGATTGCAATATTTATGCTATGTGAGAGTAAATGTTCTTTTCAGCAATATTATTTTGAAAAACACGATGCTCTTGCATCCTTTCTGCATAGTTGGTTTTAATGTGTAAGCGGGTTTCTGAGATGCTTGTATGCTGTTTGTATGTATTCAGCATATATAGCTTTTTTGAAAGCTATGATCCACGGTGGCACCCATTTTTGATTTAATAATCAATATCATATAGTCAGAATCCGAAGAGTACTATATGAAGTACATATTTATAATATCACGACTCAGTCCTTAAATGTCATAATAATACAAGTTGAGGCAGCTAAAACACAATAAACCGTCCTGGGAGACCTGTTGAGTTCTTTTTAGAAATTAGAATTTCGATTTTTGCATGCCTTCACCCACATACGTTACCTATCATAATATTAAGGTGCAAATTTGTGTTGCTAATCGCATACTAATATTTATTTTCATTGATGTTTTCAAGTTCGCTAGAACTCATTATTGTATTTATCCTGCAATGTCATTAAAATGGTTATAAAATTATACTAAAAACAAAAACATACAAAAAGCAACAAAAGAAAAGAAACAAATAATGATATACAACTCATTACATTATGATTGTCCATTGATATCGGGTAATACGAGGCTGTTTATTTGGGTTGATCAAAAGAGATACCCGTTTTGTCTACCCGTTTAGAAATATTGGATCATGTTGTCGAGTTATGCCACGAAAAACTTGAATATTTGGTAAAGTTTAAGTAATGCTTCGAAATAAAGTACTTCTTTTGTCAATGGTGAATCCAGAAGATGAATTATAGACGACAAAAAGCCAAAAGTATTCAATAGCTTTCTCTATAGTTTTATTGTGGCATTTAAATGTGTCTGTCTTTTGGCTCTTATCCTTTTCACAATTGACTTACCTCTTTCAAACTTGTTTTTATCGTGATTATTGGTTACATGTTTTTGCCAGATGTATGGAAATCAATAAATTAATCCAAATACACAATTAAATGAAGACACACACACACACTACACAAATTAAAGAATAAAATTCGCCACAAATAGAGCTGATTTAAACAATAAAACATACAGCATTTTAACAAAAATTAAGGGATCGCTTTTTTATCCATGTAATCAGAGAAGAAGGTAGTCTATTAGAGGGGAAAACAATCTTACAATGTAGCTTTCATGTTTTGTTTTGTCTGTTCCCTCACCTTTTCCTCGTGTCTTATTTTAGTCGATAAATGTCAAGCCTACTATTTACGTGTTTATAAAACTACAAATACAGACTGCATATCGATTATATGTCATTTAAAATTTGAAATATATCTCGTTATTTTATTATTCCTATGTACAGGGACAAATACTAGCAGTCGAGTGCATATTGCTTCACCAGGTTGATCTTCAAAACAGAAAAAAATCTGGTCTAGTTATTTTTACTTTACTTGATGTAACAATCGATTTGTTATATTTTTTATAACGCAAACATTGATCTAAAATTCTATAGAATGGAGAACAGGGATTTTCCACTAGTCAATATACATGTATATCGTAGAAGCTATATACTTTTAAATGACGTTCTTGGGTTTCATTTCAAGTATTCGCATATAAAAAACTACTATACTACAAATCATACCCCCGTGGAGTGCGTTTTTTTGTTAGCATTTTTTTCTTATTCCATATTGTACCTGTTTATAACGACAATCCAGGAAAAAAAATATCATCGATAACCTATCCATACAGTACATATAGTACAAATATATTGTCAATAGTAGACACACAGAGATCTGCAAAAATATTTTAAATATCGGTTAAAGTAGGATGTTTGAGATGAAAGTGTGGTCTTATTTCCGAACAATCTTTGTCAATCGGCCTTTGCGTGCATGACGAATGCGACGGAAATACTCGGAACACTCTTTATTTTCCATTTAGTTTCAACAGTGACAAGCAGGCATTGTTTATACATTTAAATACTACAAAGAATCATGCAATGACAATCTGCCTGCAATTGGACAAAGTTATCTTATTTACAATTGTTACGACAAAATTCTAAACGACAATAATTAGGTATTAGGTAGGAAACAGCATTTAAACCTTTGCGAGTTTTATTTTCCCACACTAGTATCTAACCAAACACTCAATAGGTAAAATATAGATTTTTTTTAAAATGTGGCTCGTAATTTATATTCGTAGTTATTTGGTGTACATGTAGATTTAGTACATCTTTAAAGTGGTACAATACCTTCAGCAAAGTTCTTCATAATCAGACAAATATACTATAGGTACAGCATCTTCATCTAAACCAAATACAAGTTTAGACAAAATCATATAAAGATCCCGTTGTTTACATAAAATACACAAACAGTGAAATCAAACAGTTTATACTATTGCTCAAATCTAAAAAAAAAGCTTCCGGTGAATAGTATTTTGAGTTTTTATTTGGGATTATACACAACCAAAAAAGTATACACAAATGTATTTGACTAAATAATGATAACAAATTTGGTTAGCTGCATATATGTTTTTAATTTCGTTTTATCTACAGCAATAATACGAATAGAAGCTCTTTTAAAAGTTTTGTTTTATATTTTGTAAAGTACGAATCAATTTGGTCCATCAGAAAGTTTAGTTTCTACAAATATACAAATATCATGGTTACATAAAAAGCCAATGAATTCAGGTTAAAACATTGTTTTCTTATGACCACAAACATTAAAAAAGCAAAATTTTATCCGCATCTGTGCTTGTTATATTTGCACCACCCTTTTTAGAGGATGAGGGTAAATATTTTGGCTTAGAAATTTAAGAAGAACAGTGTCGTTGTCGTTTACTTTGTGGGTTAGATAGCTGACCTTTACTGCTGTATTGACTTTTTTGTTCAGACACCATTGTAATCCTTCATCACCAAACATGTTTGAGGTACAAATGTCATAGCAGATCATGTCAATATATCTATTATCTTCCATCATCGAATAGAGAAGTTTCCGCTAGCACTTTGTGAAGACCGCTGAAAATGATACTATTTTTAATCGATCTACATTTCATGTACATGACAGCCTTTTTGTTTACAAATTTTCTCTATCTTCTAAATTGTGAAATTGATATTTTAAATTCATCTAAATTAGTTGTGCATCAATGAATTGAAATAACCAAGTAAGGAGATATTTAGAAATCGTCACGTGATTTGTTTCACTTCTTTAAAAATTACCTTTCGAAGCTGAAGTAATCAAGATTATCTGATATGTTAGGCAGTACCTGCAATTTATTTATTTATTTATTTATTTATTTGTATCATATTGTTTTCCGGACTTTAGCACTTATTTATTTAAAATGATATGACATCAATTTCGTACGTAGACGTAAATGTGGTATTAAGCATTGAATTATATTAAGAATTATGTTACAGTCCTTCAATATTTTCTTTGCTGACGTAGTAGAAATGCACCGTAGGCGTCACGCATTTGTATCTCTTCACTTGTAGTTCTTTAGTTTTTAATGATCATTTGTTCAATCCTGAGCTTAAATAATATGGCAAGGGGTTAGCAAGGTGATGTTGAGAGTCAAATTTACTTCTGATAAGGCTCTTAATGTGCATGGCATATTACTTCACTAACAGGTGGAGAAACTTTAATGTCGTTTATCCGTTTGGTCTTCGTCGTTACCTCTGGACCGCGGTAGATGACGGGTATATACATTTAAAATATTTTTATCACATCATCAATGCAATTAAAAATCTTTTTTGAGTTTCAATAATTCTTTTATATAGTGCAACATTGTTCATAATTAAAAATTAAAAATTAGAGCTAATTTTCAAGATATAGATGATAATTGTTTTTGAGAGAAAAGTAGAAAAACGAACTTATATTTCTTGTTTATATTTATAATATAATTTGTGTTTTATTTGTTCAACAGAACGACAAAAATGGCTGAGTCAAGCACATTACAGTGCGAGTCTTGTCAATATAAAAATGTTTCTACATCAGCAAGCATATGGTGTACGGTCTGTAAGGAAGGTTTATGCAATGAATGCCATATGAGTCACAAAGCCCTCAAAATGTCCAGAAATCACAACGTTATAACAGCAGAAGAATACCAAATGACCAAAAAGTTAAATATAAACTTAGAATGTCCAGATCACAGTAAACAGTTCGATTCCTACTGTCCTACACACGACACAGTTTTGTGTGCTGTTTGCCTCTGCTTAAATCATAGGGGTTGTAAAGATATCATGCAGTTAGATGAAGCAGCAAACGGTGCCAAAACGTCTTCTGCCTTCACCAATCTAGAACAAACTATCGATGGAATTCTGCAAAACATTGTAAATGGAGTACGACATTTACAAAAAAATAAAAGAGATCTGAAGGAACAGGAAGATGTCACAAAGAAATGTATAGCAACAAAGCGAACAGAAATAAATAGGCACTTAGATCGCCTGGAGGAGAAGTTATTAAAAGAACTAAAAGACAAATCAGAAAAGGCAATTACCGAAATTAATTTGATTACGACTAAATTTGAAACTAAACGCAAAATTATTTCAGATTTAAAAGACATCGCACAATACATTGACAAATTTTCATCAAATCTGCAAGTGTTTGTAGGAATTCGCAGTATTCTGAAAACTGTTATCAATGAATTAAATGAAATCAAAGTCTTGGTTACCAGTATCCCACACCTAAGTGTAGCAGTTCATATCGACCCTAAATTTGACACATTCCCTAAAGACTTCGATTATTTAGGAGAAATAGAACTTACTAGTAAAGAAGCAGTAGTTTCATTTTTTGAGCGACTGGTTATAGACGCACAGTACCAGAGTTCGTCTGAACCACAAGACCATAAATTAGACAATCTACAGTTGAGTCTAAGAACAATAATAAAAATGGGTAAAGGAAACGATTTCTCTGTACATGTAAACAATTGCTTGATATTACCAAATACATGTATTATGATTGCAAGATGGAATACAACATCTCTTACTGTTTTAACGGAAGACGGATCACATGACTGTGATATCAGTCTGCCACATTCACCTGATGACATCACAATATTTGATGATCAATTAGTTGTAGTTTTGCACGACAAAGAAATCTGTATATCTCTAGTTAATCTTTGCAATCAATATGTGTATGAAACAATAAGTCTGAAGAATTTATGTACATTTGGGATCTTTGGCATCACATGCAACGATAGAAAAATTTACATTATTTCGTATAATGAAATCAAAGTAATGGATATAGAAAGGAAAATTATCAAAACAATACCTATATACAACAAAATAAGTCTAGGGCAAAAGATAACAGTAAAGAATGACAAGATTTACTTCTCAGACTTCTCAAACTATAGTGTACACTGTGTAGATATGGAAGGCACAGAAATCTGGTCTTGTCAATTAAATTCATCGGGCTCCAATCCTCATCGATTACTGAGTGTATTTTGTTCTTGTCCACCCATAGCCGTTGACAATTTTGGCATCATGTTTGCTGCTGAATGTAACAACAATCTACTTTTTGCCATTTCTAAAGACGGTAAACAACAGAAGGTTCTGCTGGACAGTTCTGATGGGCTCCAGTATCCATATGTTTTGAACTACGGCAAAGACAGTAAACGACTTCTTATCTACAATTATGAAAACGGAGAAGCTGCGCTATATGACGTTATTTACTAACAATGATTTACAATGATTTATAAAGAACTTAAAGGCACATTATGCTACAGCGAAAAACATGTTTATAGTATGCTAGATTTTCTGATCGACAACCTATTTGTAACTTTTAAAAGATGTGTTTCTCAGCCGACAATCGGAATTTCAATGGGTTCAAACTCTGCCCGACTCCTTGCCAATATGTTCCTGTATTCTTATTCAACTGAATTTCTTCGACGTCTTATTAAAGACAAGAAGATAACATACGCGAGGTCATTTAATTTTACTTAAAGATATATTGATAATGTCATTTCAATTAACAACCCTCAATTTGCTGAGTGGCTTCCGTTAATCCGTTCATATATCCCTCAAAACTAGAAATTAAAGAAACAACAAAAACAGCTTCTTCTACATCATTTTAGACACACCTCGAATATGACAACATCTTAGCACAAAAAGTTACCACAAACTAGGCGGTTTTAATTTCAAAATTATAAATCTTCCTCACCAATTCAACAATATTCCAACTGCTCCTGTATACGGTGTCTATATTTCACAATTGATCAGGTATGCAAGAGCTTGCAGCGAGTCTAGAGATTTTTGCTAACGTCACTTATTTCTTCTTGCAGATAGTTTTCCCAATTTTTGAATTCAATGTTTAGTGAATTTGCTACGATGATTGTTGGATACACCTATTAGTGACTAGGGGTATATGATACCCATCTAGTATTTTAATCAGCTAACCAACTCAAATTCTACAAAATATAAGCAGGAGGTTTGGCATGCCATAAAACCTGGTTTAACCCACCATTTCTTTTGAAATGCCTGTACCAAGTCAGGACCTTTGCTGTAGTTGCTGGGTTTTTGGTTGTTCTGTATTTTGTTATTACTTTCATTGGTGGTCAAATACTGAAACTGGTTTCAATCGCAAACCACTGTAATTGAAATTCGCAAATGTTTTAATTTGAATTGCTCTATGACTATTTCTTACAATTATATAGACAACCCAGGCAAATGATGTTTATATTTTAAACTTTCTAACGAAAATCCATGATTCAGACAAATGGCTGTGTGAATACCCATTTAGTTTTTGTCCGTCATCATTATTAACATAGCTTTTTTATTTTGGTTTGATATTTGGAGGTTTCCTCAAGAAGTAGCAAGGGCAACATATTGCAGTGCCCGCAAACACACTTTTTAAATGTGGTAGTCAAAGAAATCTTTTAGACAACCTTACTCAAGGATTAAAATGGCCAGATTAAATTGAATGTTTTGGGTATTGTCAATATGATAAAGGAATACACTTAACAAACCTGCACAGGACAATGATAAATATTAGTCTACATGTAAAATGCAGCCTTTTTTAATCAAATCGGGCACGAGCTTCAACCTAGGAAATAAAAACGAAAAATGAAATGAAGCCTAAAACGGCAACATGTCATTGCCGAAAAATCATTTCACGAACAACTGAAATGAACACAATTAAATTAAACGCATATTCATTGATGGAACCGCGACTCTTTACATGTATGTCACTTAACCATATCAGTCGGAATATTCTTGTCAACCTTTGTGTACTCGTATACATTAGAAGCGACCTCAGTGTTCTAGGGCTCATAAGAGGGGCACTTTTTCGCATATTTGCATTATATATTTCTCTGATTGGGGATGGGGCTTTTTTGTTGTTACTCTTAGAATAAGTGTTTCGTTCATGTTCTCTCATCTAATATTTAAAGTAAATTTTAACGATGTATTTGTACATTTAAATATATTAACTGTGAATACAAAATACTAATGTTTACAGTGTTTCAATCTTTCTGGTTGTTGTTTCAACAAGAGCATCATCGGATTTGCAATTTTCGGCATCGAATTTATATCTGCTCCGGAGATTTCTGTTTTCATTTCCTTTGTACTGGTTTCCACGAGTATTTCTACTCTACGCTTTTTTTACAGATTTAATGTCAGGCGGAAAACAACTTATAACCTTGGAATTGAGATAGAATTATAAATTAAACGATAGAGCCTGAAATCTTATCAGAATATGTCTTGTTTAACCCATTTGTAAACCTAGTATACTGCAGTTCTGTCAATGGATTTCCTGAGCGGTTTTAAAGAAAACTGTCCATCTGGTATGAATTCTGAGTAGATTGCATGTGTTTAGTATGAACATAATGTCTGGTGATTAATCCGTTCTGTCTTCCTTCTTTGTCCTGTATATAGAAAAAGGGACTAAAATATCTTCTTTGTAAAATATTTGATCGAATAGGCAGCTTTTGCAGATAGTAAAGTTTTCTAGTATCTGTATCTGTATCGGAATATAATTCTAACATTACAGTGTTGGATTTAACATACGTGTGGTACACATGACAGTTCTGAGAGTAGTTAAAAACCTTCAAATGAGAAACGATCACATAGTTTACGGTGCTGAAAGATTAATAAGTGATTGAGTCTGTGTAATCATGGTATAAAGACTGGACGCAGACTTACAGATTGGAAATGTGGTATATGAGTTATGTTAAATCAAACACTGTAAGGTTAGAATTAAATTGTAATACTGTCAAACAGTTTTGTTATCCACAGCGTATTCGAACTCCAACCGTTTAGACACTGTGATATATTCTGATGGGATCTTTGATGTCTAGACGTAATCCTGTATTTCTATTTTTTCTGAAATCTACGTCTCGATGAAAGTTATAAAATACTTGAAACCAAGGACATTGTCCAGCACTTCTTCAGGATTTTTAACAATTAACATATGATTGATATTATTTCGCGAATTATTCACTAAATAAAATTTGGCTGTCCCCTTTCCACTGCAGACAATATTGACAACTTCTTGGTAGAGCACGTATATGAGCCGGCTATGTAATTCCTTTATAAGGATTTGTTTGTTACTTCGGGATTCAATATATATGTAAGTATGGTAAGTATTTAGACTCTTTGTCGTAATGAATTTTAAAAAAAAAATCATGACGGAATTGTGGTTAGCCAGGAGTACATCTTTGTCAAATGCGATGTATGTAGAATTACCAGTGAGAATTATCCCGATGCCAAGCTGTTCAATGAGGCATTCATATTCATAGTAATGCGACTTGCATACGAACACAGTATTGTAAGAAGCCTTGTCTGCATCAACAACAACATATATGTCATGAAGAGAAGTTAGACACCTTATGACACGAAATCCTTTATAATATATACAAAACTGCTGAGTGAAATCACTGTCAAATTAATAAGTATTGGATAAGAAAATTCCATCGTCAGACGCTAGTTCGCAGTGTCTCAGCGGTGTGACAAATAACAGTCATCTTAAAATGTATCCACGATGCTTGAAAGTTTGTTACCCTAGGTGGTTGATGAAACACTTAAAATGCAGAACATGTGCAATAAATCATTAAGTATATCGAAAGCAGTCTATGAGATATGGAGCCTCTTATACCATGGGAAATTCGTCGATATTAAACTTAACATCAGAAAAACTTAGGTTTTTTTCTGACACAGTATTTATTTGATAACAGAATTGAAGGTGATCGTAAGTTCAAAATTCATCATTTATGCTGACATGCTAAATGAAACAAAAAAGGCCAGTCATGTTGTAGTACTTGTGTTGTTGTCTGATAAAAGAGAAGTCTTACATTAATATTTTTGTACAAAATTACTTACAAAATGTTTTTCTCATACAATTAGTTGGTTAGGTAGATAATGCAATTCTATCAAGTTGTTAGTAATCTTATTGTCAAGCAACAATTTAACAGGAACACTAACAGTTAAACAGAAACAAATAAACAGTTAAACAAAAACAAATTAACAGTTATGATAAGGTCAATCCTTCTTAATGCTCACAGTTGCCACATTGACCCCATTCGCTACAAATTATGACTCCTGGATGGCACCAACATCCTCTGAAAAATATTCTGTGGTCATGATTCTTGAAACAACCTTTCTACGGGCTTCACAGCAAATTTCTTCCATTTTGCAATTTTTTTTTTGTTTCACATTCTCAGTACCTGCTTTTGGTTTTAATTGTTTGCAATTTTAACTGGACCCTTATCTTGAGTTTTCTGATGTTTAAAGTCTTCATATTCTCTAATACAGATTTTAGTTTTCTATTCCGTTATTGCTTTTCCAGCAATAATCCTACTTATTTTTTCCTAGTTTTTTTCTACTCTTCTCCTGCCAAAGTGTCCTTTACTGTTTTTTTTTATTTCTTTGGAAACTTCCAGCTGGAATCAGTGGACTAGAATTGTAGATGCTAAACTGAAACTGATAATTGTTTTCTTCTGCAGTATTTGATTCTTAATCTGGTGTTTGTTGTTTTTTCTGATAATATATCGTTAAAGCTACATTACATGAATACCACTGAAGTTTTAAGGACAGTACAATCAATAGGAGATGAATCAGTAAGATCAATGTTTGTTTTTGAAATCGAGACAAGAGATTATCTAGACTTAATGACTTGTTGTATAGACTACAAACAACTTCACATATGTTGTATCACTGAATAGCCGAGGATGATATACATTTCTTTTTAAAAAATGGACCATACATGTAACAGGATACATCCAAAGGTTTATTGCATGAAATTATGAGCAGGTAATATAAATGTAAACAATGGAATATGAAGTACTTTTGCACAATCTATAAAACCTACAGATACAGGTGTAACATGCCCATACATTGAAAAGGAAAACATAATTTGGCGTATTAACCTTGGTATCTGACATTTTATTTTCAACAACTGGGTTGATACCCCTTCTGGTGGACTGTAAGTCCCCGAGGTATCTACAGCCTAGTAGACACACTTCGGTGCTTACAAGAGTATCATTAATTCTTTCGGTGATATATTCATTGTCTAAATTTACTGCCCTGACATTTCTAAATTTATTTTAATTCAAAGGTTTTTCTATTTTCAAGGGGTAAATAGCCTTATTTGGTTTAAAGTTTTGAAATTTTGTTGATAATAGATCTATAACATCTTATTCATTGAATTTTATATATTGTTTGGTTTCGAGCACCAATTATGAGTCTTGATTATAAGAAACGCGCGTCTGACGTATTAAATTCTATTACCCTTGGTATCTGTGATGATATTTAATTTTTAAACAGACTTTTGGTATGAACCTCAGAAATGTGTGTGGCATTGTCAAGTTTTAGAAAATATTACAGAAAATCCAGTCTATTCCAGAAATTTCAAGGGTTCCTACCCTTTCCATGATAGCCAATCCTGCTTCATTGACACATCCATCTGACTTTCTACTTATAACAGCTGGAGGCTGGTAACCTTTACACCAACAACAATAAAGGAGTGTGGTTTAGGGAAACGCCTTTTTACTCCACATTAAATATAAGATGCGCAAAGCATTTCAGATTTCATTTTAAGATGTTTTCAGATAATTCCTTGAAACACATTCCAACAACCTCGGGAGATTCTGATTTATCTCTGGCTATTTCAAGGCTACTCGGACCTTGGACTTCTTAAGCTTCATGGACGCAGCACTTTTAATTCATGTCATCTCTAAAGAAAACCATCTATCCAGTTTATTTTCAAGGAGAATTCTTGTGCGCCTGTCAAATTGAACGACGTAATCTTTGACAATATCAGTTACTTCTGCCAATGTTAATTTATATCCCAGTTCTTCAACACTTTTAATGAGTTTCAATTTCAACTTCATCAATGGAAAAAAGTGAAGCAGGAAAACACATTCCGGTCAATTTTACCTAAATTACGATCTTAGTGATGCTTCTCCTACTGACATACCATCTACGTCTTGTTGGTATGCATTTATAGGGAAAAACGAAAATTCTATATGAAAGCATTACTGGAATAAAAAAAGTAAGTGGACAATTCCTTCTCTAATCCCTATTTGTTTTGATATTCGATTGTTACAATAGCTAGTAAGTTTCAAGCAGCAGGAAAACTGCAAATTTCCTCAGTTAAGGTTGGAGTCGCGCAAACTGGGTTAACTCCTGTTGTTTGTTTCAAAGTCAGGTTCTTCTTAGTCTTAGTATATCCAAACGGAAATAAACCCGAAAATACTACTTTCCGTACACTGGTCACGATGGAAACAATCGTAGTTTTCACGCTCAATCAGCCTACAAAAACCCCAAAATATTCAATAACACATAATCGTTAATATAATAAAACATTTAGTACAACACTTATGAAAACCATAAACCGCTAATTTTACATATAATAATAGAATATAGCATTCATTACCTTATCTGGGAATTTATGGGGCTCACAAACGGTTAATTCGGGTACATTTATATAATGTTACAAGTCAGATTGAGAGATATAGTCCTCCATATCTCTCAGTTTATATTTAATACTGTACTATGTACGCTTTATAAGTGTCGTTGTGCCTTTAATTTGAAACATTTTGATATACCTTTTTATTTACCTTTCGAGGGTTTTATAGCGACAATCATGGGGTCCAAGTACGGTAGTCCTACACAATTTTCCATGTCATGTTCTGGGCCACCATTTCTTCACCTATATGACGCATTGAACTACGCATACGATATACGTTTTATTTTGCAATACAACGCAATCATTTTCGAAGTTTTCCCTTTCGTAGATAAGGCCTCATGGGACTTCCAAATGTCAGATGTTTTTACATGTCAAGTTGACATTTTTAGCCACGTTATATGACACAGTACACTATCGACACTATTTAAATTTTGTTTTGCCACCTACTAGAATTATTTTGATATACCTTTTTTCCTTAGATTTTCAAAGGCCACCGTTGGGATCAATATATAGTGGTAAGACTAATATATTTTGGCCCTGATATCTACCTTTTACATGACACATTGCACTATATAAATTATATGCGTGTTCTTGCGCCATATATCCAGATAAATTTGATATAGTTTTTACTTGCATAGGTTAGGAATAAAGGAGCATGTCGCGTTGACATGTGTTGCCCATTAAAGCACTCTGAACTACACTACAAATCAGAGGCCGTATATGATTTCGAATGTCAAGCTGAAATCTTTAGTCCCATTATTTTTGTATACGGGTTATGGGGTTAACCATCGAGTGAACATCTGATGCATCTATACAATTTACATGTCAGGTTGGCAGGTAGAGTATATACGTTGTGTCGCGTCATCTATTATACGTATTTAATATAGTTTTCATTTTCTTAGCTAAGTGTTGAGGGGCTTTCCTTTACTCAAGTTTATATGTCTAGCTGACATGTTAGCCTATATGTCTTTTTACACAAAATATGTAAACAATATATGTTTTGCAGTAAAATCAATTTAATATACTTTAATTTTCCTATCTCTAGGAGGCACTCTTTGTGATAAATTAAGTGTCCGTAAGTAAACGTGCAATTAATGTGTGATAATGCATTGCACTTAAACTGGAAAATGTTTTAGAATTTTCTAATTTTAAAAAGCTTATTCAAGGTAAGTGACCATACCCGAACAAAAACTTAAGGTTGGTGCGAATTGGGAAAGATGATTCATGCGGAATAAAAACTTGTATCGCATTATATAACGAAAACTGTAAACGGAGAACAAAACAAATAAAACATATGAATTGTAAGGTTCTTTTGACGTGGTTAACCTAAAGGTACTTGTTAAGAAACTAACTAAATGTTTGAAAATGTTGATATTAATTCAGAAATCGTCCAAATTATTGTATGGAAATACAGATCGCCAGAAAAAAGAACTAAACACATGTAAGGACCGTTGATCATCTGTTCTTCTGGACTTTTTATGAGTAATATGAAATTCCGTGGCTATTCATGTTGTAAGATTTGACGGATCTGATCCAGGGTCTGAGGCGGATGTTGACACTGGCGTACACGTTTTTTCAGCTGGTCCACTAGTTTCCAACCGAAATCATATTATGGGATTTTTTAAGCCATTATAGCACATTAATGTTGTTCTGCTCAAGATAGTCTCTTGTTTACCACGCTCTGTGAAGCTTCACATTGTCCTGTTGGAACAGCTCCCTCTGTCGGTCAATTACGTTCATTAGGTGTATTGGCAATTTTTTTCTCTTTACCTTTGAGACGTTCAAATTGACATGTAAACTTCTTTTATTCGGTCATAAGGGATCCACGCCCACATCATTACGTTACCTCCACCGAGGCGTTCCACTTGCAGGACACCAGATTCTACGCCAGTTGCAGAATGTCCAGCCCCTTTAACATCAGACTTTTTCTTGTCTATGAAATGGTGTCTACACTGCTCGACAATAGTTCTTCTGGGTATAATGCCATATTGTCGAAGCCTGTTGCAGGCTGTCTTCGAGCAGACTATTCTACATCTAGGAATTCCGCATCAACGTTCGATCCCACAGAAAAAAGAACCGGATGAAGGAATCTTGATCAACTGTTATTAGAGGTTCACAGGCTAGAATCTGTTCCATAGCCAAAATAGTTTGCTCTGGTTGACGTTTTCAGTGCAAAGGCCGAAGACGACATTACGAGTAGCAGGGTCCAACCTTGACATTATCTTAACGTGCCAACTTGTTATACTTGTTATGTAGGACGGAATAAATCCACAATTGTTTTCGCCGATTTATTTATTTCTTATAAAATAATCTCAATTTTATAGCTGCAAATAAATTCATAAATTAATCCCATTTGCAATGGCATTAAGTCATTGTTTAACAGTACAAATAAAAATCTAACTATAAAGTATGATTTATTTTCCTTCAATCTTTAATGATTTGTTTTCCTTTTTTACACTGGACTAAATTATTCCTACGACATGGCCTCATTAAGTGCTATTTTTTATAGATCATCTTTTTAATATCACGAAAAGAACCACGAAAATAAGAACATAGCCATAGAAAAAAATGGCAAAGAATTACAGCATTTTTTGGAAATACATGCGTTGACTACGAGAAGCAAAGAACAATAAACGTTCGGATAGAACGCTGTTTATTTTTGTTACTTGCATTTTCTGAAAACCATAAAACACTTTTGTTAAGAGACTACAGTTCAAACTTAAGCGGAAAAACTGTAGCAAAAAATGTTTTCTACTTTACTATATTTTACGAGGGGCGTCGGTGGCCGATTGGCTAAGGTAGTTCGTCTACTATTGATCGCTTAGTCTGTCAACACTGAGATTGCTGGTTTGAGTCTCACTGCGGGCAGGGTGCGCTCGACTGCAATCTGAACTTACAAGTATTGCCAGTTTAATTAATTTTATTGTTACTTATTAAGCATTGGGTAACATGCGCAAAAGAGAAACGTTTGTTAAGAAGAAACATGTATTATACGTTTAGCGACTTAATATGGGGACGATACAGATCAAATTAAAAAAGGGGTTTGATAAAATCATAGCTTTTATTATAATATTGTCATTCTAATTAATGTTCTGCGTATATACAAGCGGTGCCCATTTTCTATGTAAGCCACCATAATTTTGTGAAAATATGCTCTCGAAAGATGGTTTAAACTAATTTAAGTTACAAATCTTCCAGAGGATTTAGAGTAGAAGAAAACTAAGAAGTACATCATCAAGTCATGTAACTCAAGTGTAAATTATAAATCCCGACTCACACTAACGTATACAACAAAAATAAGAAAACCAAAAAAAACATCGATGACAAATTGAATCCAAAAAGAGCCATTTGCACACTCGGGTGCTTCGTAGTATTGCCTGCCTCTAATTATAATAAGTTACTCATGTCTTTGGGAAATTAATGTCCAGAAAGAGGAACAACAAGGAATAGAATTAATTGAAAATTATTTGAAATAATTATAATCGGGATGGAGGAGGGAAGTAAAGTGTACCCAGTTAAAATCCCAGACCGTCCACAGAAATTTTTTTTACATTGAATGGCATTTAATTTGCACTATAGAATAGGCACAACGGTTCTGATTTTACATGTAACATAACATTCTAATAGCGTACTAATTGTCTGATTAATAAGCACAACTTGTTATTGTCAAGATTCTTCTTGGATTTATGACTGTGTTGTTGTCTCAATCCGAATTTTCTAACTGTCCTTTAATAGTTTATTCATATAATGCGATTTTTTTCTTACCGTTTAATTACTGTCTTACGAGTATTTGTTCGCACACAATGTCGTGACACGTATCTGCTGAATGTCAAAGATATTCCAATATTCCATTCATATATTAACAGAAAAGTTCATTCGTGCAAACAATCGATACATAACTTTCTTTATTTAACCACTTACCTTTAAATACTAAAAGTCTGCACTAAAAACAGCACATATGTGAAACTATAATTTATATTTTTATATTTTTATAAATATCACAAAGAATTTATATCGCTTTGCATAACAAATAGCGCATAAAAGTAATACATTTTCTTTAAAATTCATATTCATTTGACTTTTAAGGGCTGCCTATTTTAATCTAGTGGTGCAAAATAAAACAAAAACATAAAAATAAATTAGTGTTTACTCATGGAATGACCAACAAGGTTATTCCGACAGGATGACTTTAGGTTTATTTTTCTTTTTGACAAAACATAATCACGGTCTTTATTATTATATTGACATAGCTGTATCTGAGCCTATTGATAATGCACATTTGCACAACGCTCGTGTTTATTGGAATGTATAACAATTCATATTGTTGATTTATGGTTTATACTTCCGTTTCCGTATTCATTTGGCAACTTAATGACCTTTCTAATTTAATTTAAATAAAAGAAAATAAAAGAGCACTGCATTTATTATCATTACAACCTTTGAAAAGTGAAGCAAACGCTGTTAGTGGTATATAACACTATAAAGAAGTTCTTTTTTTCTATTTCTTTTTTTTGAAATATTCTTGTTCATACCGTTTTAAGCTTAACCAAGAAAAAACCTTTTGATTAAACTAGCAATTGTAATACAAAAAAACACTGTTGAACGAATAGTCTTTTAAACAGTATCACGTGACTTTGATCTACAACTATTGAAAATCGGGAACACATATCAGTGGTAGAAGGTAATTCAGATTGATTGATTGATGGTTGTTTAACGTCCAGCATGCAATATTTCAGCTATGTGCATGACGTCAAATTAATAATAATTTGATTATTGAAACATTTTTAACAATTCATCTCTCCCTTAGTTCTAAAACATTATCTCATACAATAATATAAGCATGTATACAGATAAAAGGTAAGTAAAACAATAAAAATATAGATCACAAATTGCCGGAAAAATTAAATTTTACTGTACAAATTAATTTCCTTTAATTTAAAAATTGTGTCGCCTGCGAACGTTGTAAACAAACTACTGTAAGTATTTACAGTATAAAAACGTTCACGAATGTGCGCCACGTCAATGCAGTCCATCAAGATATGCTTGATAGTGTATGAACTGTTGCATGGCACACACTCGGGGCGCGGCTGCATCTCGTGAAGTTTATTATGAACTTGGAGATTCCAACCACTCTGCCACAAACCGGAAATATATTTAAAAATTATTGGTTTAAAATCAGTAAAAGGAATATCACAGTTTATGACATTATTATTCAGCATTATTATTCTGACGAAGCAACTATTTTCATGGCAAGAAGAATAGCTTGCGCCTCAGCAGTAAATACGAATGAGACAGACTAGAGACGACGAGTTTCAACACGCTCTCCGAAGACAGAGGCTGAGGCAACTTTATCGTCGTCTTTTGACCCGTCTGTATAAATAGTACTATAGTCAGGGTAACAAGATTTTATTTCTGCAAAATGCTGTTGTATTATTACAGGGTTTGTGTCTGACTTTTTATGTTTTTGTAAATCATAAATAAATACCGGTTTGGGGTTTAGCCAAGGGGGATTATGTGGAATTTCAATTTTATCGAAATTTATACCCGAATTTTCCAAATACGAACTAATTCGTAGGCCAAAAGGTTAAATTTGTTTGGATGCTTTTCGAAAATGTTTTGGTAAAGAGGTTTGAAAACACAGTCGTGGGCGGGGTTGCCGATTATGCCTTTAGTTTGGTTGCATATTGCAAAGCGAGCTTTAATCTTTGATACAAAGAAGGCTCGCCTGCTTCTGCATATAAACTTTCAACAGGTGTGGTTCTGAAAGCTCCAAGGCATACTCGCAATCCTTGATGGTGTATTGTATCAAGGATTTTGACATATGACTTGCGTCCTTGATGGTGTATTGTATCAAGGATTTTGACATATGACTTGCGAGCTGAACCATAGATAAAACAACCATAATCCAATTAAGATCGAACCAGCGATCTATATAGATTAAGTTAAACATCGCACTCAGCACCCCAGTCAGTGCTAGCTACAATTTTTAAAATATCTAATGCCTTTAAGCATTTATTTTTTAACATTTTGATAAGGGGTAGAAAGGTTAGCCTTGATCAAATATGAGACCAAGAAAAGTAGTTTCCACAGCAATTTTGATGGGATTATTATATATTATATAATTTTAATTCGAGATCAGGGTGCTTCTTTCGTTTATTACAAAAATGCATTCCGACGGTTTTTCCAGTTGAGAATTTAAAACAATTTTCCATTGCCCATTTAACTGCAGTTGACGTTCAATATTATTCATGTTTTTTCCTCGGTGACATATTAGGAAGTCGTCAACATATAGAGAACCATCAATATTATCTTTTAAAACTTGAGCAAGGCTATTAATTTTAATACTAAATAAAGTGACAGAAAGGATGCTTCCCTGGGAAACACTCATTTCCTGTTCAAAAGGGTCAGATAAGAATTTACCCTAACTTTAAATTCTCTGTCAGATAAAAAGTTTGTAATAAAGGTAGGAAGTCTACCTTTCAACCCCATATGAAAAAGATGTTTTAAAATACCATATTTCCACATTGTGTCATATGCTTTTTCTAAATCGAAAAAGGTAAACACAACATGTTCATTTTTGGCAAAGGCGTTTCGAATATACGTTTCGAAACGTACAAGATGATCTGGGGATATTTTGCCCTTGTCTGAATTCACATTGGATATTTGAGATTAAGTTGTTGGATTCTACAAAGACAGCGTGTGAGGGCTATAGACCGATAGTTTGACGCTTCAGAGTGATCTTTTCCCGGTTTTGGAATAGGCACAACAGTGGCCATTTTCCATAAAGATGGTAAGTCACCCGTTTCCCAATTGTTAAGAAGATTCAAAAGGCATAGGAGAGAAGATTGTGGCAGATGTTTGAGAAGTTGATAATGGATGTCATCTTGACCACATGCTGTATCGTGAGATTTGTTCAAAGAGGTTTTTAGCTGTTCCAAATAAAAAAAATGTTAAGTGTAATCTTCTAGATTTTTTTACTGGAAATTATGTCTTGATTTTTCTTTTTGAGTTTTGATACGCTGAAAATCGGGATGATAATATTCAGCAGACGAGTGTTTTGCAAATGTTTCGGCCATTTTGTTAGATATATCCGACGTTGATGTTAACAAGTCGTGTCAATCCTTTAAATGATTGACATTTGCTTTACTGTTTTTACTTTTAATTTGACGAATCATGTTCCAAATTTTATTCATGGGGTATGGTTATTTAGTTTAGAAACTAAGTTACGCCATGAGGTGCGTCGTCTTTGTTTCGTTACCTTGCGAGCTTTCGCTCGAAAAATTCGGAAATGGTTAAGATTATTTTGAGTTGGGTGTTTATTAAAGCGTCGTTCGTCCTTTTTCCGGTCTTTAATAGCGTCCTCACAGCTGTCATCGAACCATGGTTTACTAGGATGTTTTGGATTTGTCGAGGTCTAAGGAATTGTTTCTTCAGCAATTGAAAATGTGTTTCATTGAATATTAAAATTTGATCAGAAATAGCTTCAAAAGCATCCGAGTTAAGTCGCTCTATTCAGAGTTGTTCAAATAGAGGCCAATTGGCCTTGCCAAATTTATACCGAGTGACTCGTTTTGTGTTTGAAGAGTGTAAATAAACACTGTTGAACAAATAGTCTTTTAAACTTTTAGCAGTATCACGTGACTTTTATCTAGGAGTATTGAAAATCGGGTACACATATCAGTGGTAGAAGGTAATTCAGGTAAATACACAATATTTTGTACTAGTATTTCATGTATAATATTTATATTATCCTTCGTATCATTATGCTTGATTTTTAAAACTTTTTATCAACATTATTGCAACAACAGTTTATTTGTAAATCAGTTTATAAGCTTTTAACAGTAGTAGTGAGAAAAATTCCTGTTTATAGAGTATGTCTTATTATTTTTTCACGCCAAGTTGGTTTTTCGACATTATAGATTTTATTTAACGACATGTCTTAAAGACATTTTGTACCATGGATTTATTAAACATTAAGCTTTAACAGTTAACCCTGGCTCAACGAACGCTGTGTATTGAGTTATAAGCCACGTCACACAAAAATGTGTGTGAAGATCAACTTTAAAACTTTCAAGATTTCGCAATTTAAATGCTTCAACGTAGTAATTGATCGGAACACTTTGCTACATTTCGCGCAAAGAATTTTGAAGACTCGCTACATGTATTATTTCCCCTTTTGGTTGTACGTATATCTTGTACCATTGTAACTCAGGAATGAGATGGAGACTTAAGGTTTTAGCTGTTGGTCATCATTGAACATGACCTTAAAAAAGCTCGCAAGGTCGAAGGTCAACATCACATTCTAATTATGTTACCTTAAGTTGTGTGCAGATCCCCACATTAAGCATAAGAGGTATACAACTTAAACTTTTATCAAATTGTTTATCTTGTTAATGTCTTGAATAATCATATATTTTGATTGACAATAGTAAGAGTTATGTTGACTGGATCATTGACATTTATTGCAAAAGACTATTTTGCAGCAACTATAACGTTATAACTAGATATTGACATTGGATCCATGTAGTATTACAAAATGACACGCGAGTTCTTAACGATCTTTCTCTCCAACAAAATATTAGGAAGTTAATTGCTTTGATGTACCTTTTGTATTTATACAATTGAATTTGTTAATGTTCCAATTTATTTATATTTCTTATTAGGTTTCCTTGTAGTATTGTTTCAATAGTGTAATGTTTCGGTCTTTTGTACTGATTATGTATTTTGCATCGAGTATTTTACATTGTTTTATCTTATTTAAGTGTAGATTTTGATGTCCATAAGGACAGCCAGTTGCTTTCATTTATATGTGGAAAACCAGTTTTTCAATAAAAGTGTGCAAAAAGAAAACGTGTTCCTTTAATCATTATATCCGACCTCAATGGGTATTTTGTTTATTATATAATGATTTCTGTATTGACCTAGTCTGCTTGAGGCGCAGCTGAACGAAAAAACAGCAAGCCAAGAACCAATAACTAGGCCAATACAGAAATCCTCATGTAATGATATCTTTATTAATCAACTAGAAGAAAAACATTTAGTTCAGTACAGGTTAGAATCAGGCCAATACCGATATTAGACTAGTTTATTCAATATTGGTTCAGCAAAATATATCTTATTAGCAATTTTACTGTTATCTAAGGGAATATTACAGAAGTTAGTAAATAAATTCTAATATTTCATGCTTTTTCTGTAATGTATTCTAATATTACATGCTTTAATACCATTAAGACCATAACGATGGTACAAAATGATTTATGTACATGCACACACGACCAGTAGTCGATCATTGTGATATTTTAGCGAAATTGTTCAAAGAACGTTCTCGTGATGACCAATTTAGATAACCAGTACGCAACATTGCTTCAATAACCATCTAAATTATCAGACCTAAACCAAAAATATATTTCGGGTCAAAGAACGTTCATTAAGACGTCGTCAATATCACCCCAAGCTCCAAAACGCTGTTGCATGAATATGAGAAAATCTAAGAGGACCAAATAGAGTTAATGATTCTTATACAGGAATCAATACTATTCCATATTCTAATAGTTGCTAGAATAAACGATTGATTTGTTAGAGAAATGCTCACGAATGGCAACATTGTGTTGTCACCATTCCACACTAGATAAGTGCTATGAATTATGGTGGAACTATTCTACTTAAATATTGAGGGGAATTTTGATTTTGTATTTTGTACATTTTATAAAAGTTTTGCAACTTTCTTTTCTTTTTCCAGAAAATTCCCAACCACTTTTGCCATAACATGGTCATAATTAAGTAAATATACGCAATTCTGTAGCGATTATAGCTGCATCTGACTGGAGTAGTAAACGTTTTGAAGCATTGCCAACACCGGCAGATCACAGGCGCGTAATCAAATATTGTACATAATGTGTAAATAATGTAGAGTTCTACATTTGTTTACATAAAGTAGACACAGTTGACATTTTAGTTTCTTAAATACACTTGTACATATTAAATAAATTATGAACAGAAGAATTCTTATTTAAAACCTTAATAGGTATTCATATATATCAAAGTAATTGAGACAAGATTGTTTTAAACATGTATATGTATGATTCTTTCCATGACCTTACCGACAGAGCTTATAATGAATCTCTGTCGGTAATTTGAAGATAATGATGATTTTCTTTTTAAACAAATTGGTATTAAGTTTCCAATTGGAGGTAAAATACGTTGCTGTAGGTATCTATAATGCAATATTTTAAAATGAATCGTTTTTTTCCGGACACAAATTTTTTAAGATTATGTGACTTATAAATATAGTGACGAATGTTTGTTTCGCTTTAAATGTTTTATAATATCAATTTTTTTCACTTATTTTTATGGCCATTATTTTGTTCTATGATTAAATTTATGAACGACCACTTTCATGTCATTTGTCTGGAAAATCGCTAAAACATATTCCTTTTAAATCGTACATTAACTAGTATCATCACATACAAAAATATCACTTGTACGATCAGAGGATACGTTTCGCAGTGGTGGAATGTACGACGATTTTGTCTTCGACATTTTCAATATTTTCCAGTATGATTTAGGGATCGACCGAGTTTATGTCGATTTTAGTTTTTTTTACTGTAAGCCTAATCGATATGGTGTTTTCCGTGTCGCCATCTGAACGGTATTATATTTAATGTGATAAACTTTTATTACCATGAAAGTTTAATTAGGCAGAGAAGTTATAAATTTAAGTAAAAGTTATGCGCATTTACGTATTTAAAGTCGTTTAAGTAATTTGAAAATCAGTTTTTGCATGATGCGTTTCCCTTTTGTAGCAGTCTACTTTCTTATAATTTGAAAACATTCAAACTGTTCATTTAATTTGTGAAGTTAATCATGTGACTTTTTTAAAGCTTATTAAAACAATGGACTAATTTTGAACAGAAGGGGTTTATTTGTAAATCTGCCGAGTCGATTACATTACAGAAAATTAAAGAACTATGTATTGGTTTCTGGGTATCAGTTATTAAATACTTCTTTTAATGTTGAATATGACAACGAAACACAAAGTAAGCAAACATTATTTCTGATTTGCGGTCACATGTGACAGAATTACTGAAATTTTCAAAAGATGGGTTTGAGTCATACGCTTAATTTTTCCATATAAAACTTTTTTAGAGAAGGAATTGCAAACAATGCAAAAAGTAATCAATAAATTTTAATATTTCAACTTGGATAAAATAACTACATTATAGATTGTCATTTTATTTTCGGACATTATGAATCATTTTTTGTATTTGTTGTATTTGTATTGCTGACGTTTTTAGGTGGTGATTAGAGCTTCAATCTAACAGCTGCATTCCGCATGAATGAAAATGGGTTTGATTCTGTCCACATATTTAACGTTTAAAGATCACCAAGGTGACAGGTAACTATCACATAGACAAAACTTTCTATAGTAGAATAACTTATATATTGTGTAGGTCGATTTCATAGAAACCTATGACAGCAGAAATAATAATTAAGAATAGAATACTTAATCAATAGCTTTAGAAGAGATATAAATGACGTCTCATTTTTATGGATGACCCCGCATGGCCAATATAATAATATATTGCGTTCTTTTAAAAATTTTGTCGGCTTCTTAACCTACCACTGGTTACAAGAAGAACTGCAAAACCCATATTACACTTAATTGTCATGGTTATCCTTTACGTGTTTAATTGCTTACTTCCAAAAGTAATGTGGTACATAGAGCATCAAAGAAGTCTCCAATTTGCCGTTCGTTCCCCGCAGTGGTTGCATGCTTTCATCTCTGCTTCAACTATCCGCTTCCATCCATCTTGTTGTAATAGTGTTCCTGGGCTCAGAACAAAGCCAGTATCATATAGGGTTCTTTATTCAGATGTTGTAGAATACATTCAAAATACCCTGTAATAACAATTGCAACATTTAACATATAATCTATATTTAACAATATTAAAGATAAAATATTATACAGACACAATTACGGAAAGTTTATACTTCTCCTTAGGCTTTTAAAATAACGTATACGATATAGCTGTCATATTCATACAAGTATTACATGTATCATATTAAATCTTAGTTCAATATAAATGTTATTATATACAAAGTTTAGATTCCTATATGCACTTGTAAAATATGCATATACTAAATGCTTTCACAACTATTTGGCTGTGTAATACAATATTAATCAAAACGTAGTAAATAAAACAACTGCAAGCAATATTATTAATGCGCACAAGACATTACATGTTATTATACATTAAAAATCTAATAGACGCTACAATTAAGCAAAACAAACAAACATACCTCACATGTAGTGTAAAGGCTGTTTTTTCTACTCAGTCTACTTCATTTAAAATTATTCAATACCTGAAGTACAATATTTACTTTCATAAATATTTGAGATATATATAAAGTAAAAATACGTAGTGCTGCTACAATATAGTTATCTCCCTTTAATTAGCGATATATTCAATATGTTTTACCATTGACTTTATTTAACTTTAAAATCACACTCTCGCACTTATACGTTCTGTTAAAATAGATCTTTACATTAAATTGATATTTTAACTGTTTTATATAATTTTATCAGTATTTTATGCAAATCAACTTTATTTAGTTCACTTCTACATATTAAACTGATATCATCATAAGTTTAAATAAAATTTACCAATATTTACAAAACATTCATATCAATCACACACACTAATTAAACTTTATCATTCATTTACGCACCTATGAAACAATCACACGTCTCAGTCATTCTAAAATGTTATTTAATGAAATATTAATGTATTTAAGTAAATTATTAAGAAACTGACCTTTGAAATAGAAACAGGATTTTCCCAACAAATAGGTAAATTTACTTCAAGTTGAAAATATGACCAAGACCATAAATATGTCTGCCAACATGAAGAACAACTAGTCAAACATACCCAAAGAACAATAGATTCCCGCCAAAGTTACTGACCAATTAAATGACCACAGAAATGACCAATAGTAAAAATAAGATACAGTTACGCCTGAGTAAACTAGCAGACTACAAATATACTGTTAATAAAATATATTAGTCAGGTACTGAAAACCAACAAATAAAAGCATTTTAATTACGCTGAAAATAGAACTTGAGTATAATTATCAATACTGTAAATAAATAAACTAATAATCATAAAATATAGCTCTACCACATTGTTGTCTGCTTTCCCTCTTCCACGTTCCATCAGAGAGTCAGTTAAGTGATGTCTTGATAATAATGTCGTCTTCTCACCTAAGTATATGAAATATTCATTGCCTTCTTCTTATCTTGGTTGAAGATTTTGTTGGGTCAAAATATCATCAATATTCGGCAAAGTTTTTGGTATATAAGGTGCTAAGATTTGTAAGGATGTCATGTTGTGTCATTTGACAGCGCTTGACTCAGTAAGATACATGTAGTACCTGATATAACAGAGCTATTAGAAAAGGATAAGTAGACTTACATGCGTTGTTAATGCTCATGAAAGTATTCCTTGCTTTGTTTAGTCTGTTCTGGATGTTCTTTCTTGCTGCTTTCATTTGGAGTGATGATTATCCCTAGATAGGTAAGTGATGTTGTATGTAACTATTAGACCCTCGCTGTTGACCTCGATGAGGGTTGGTGTAAAGATGCTCAGTTCCGCGACTTCCGATTCCATTTGGCTGACAGACGCTTAATTAGAACTCAGTTTGTCCATCTTTTTGTGCTTAAAGAGACAAGAGCACCGGATCATTACAAACGTTGAGATCTTCGAGTGTGTAAAAAATCGTCCTGTCATGCGCCACATCGACAAGTCTATTGCCAGATTGAAGAGTAGATTTGATTTTACACAGCCGTCTTTATCCGGTTTTTACCTCAAACCAGATGTCGCTTTCTAGAACACAGCAGCTGTAATTGTTGTAAATCCCTTGATAAGTCGAACCATGTGTACTAGAATCCCAAAGGCCCTCAAGATTCTGCACAAGTTGTCTATGCCCACTGTGAACGGCGTTTTAGTGTATACCCATAATTAATCATTTATACTGTTCCCCATATATCCTACTATGAATCAGATTGATACTAAAAGAGTAATCTTATTAACGGATTCATCGCCAAAGTTTAAGTTTGAAATAAAACCATATTTTTATGATGTTTTAATACGTGTATTTAGAATTTTGAGCATGCAAGGACTTGTACATGTAAATACATTATTTCCATTTAGAATATACTTTCATCTTGATATGGCCTTCAACCTAAAAAGCGACCTTAACCTTAAAGCAAACTTGAAATATTCAATTGATGCTTTATTGCTCACATTAACAATTTTAGTTAAAATCTAATATATCTTAAAGACTTCATATTTCCTTGTTTGCTTTGTTTGCTTTGTTTAACAAGTTTTCTCCCATTCCGTGTAACTAACAAACATATGACCGCTACAAGCATACTAGGTAAATTCTTAGATTAATACGACAACAAACAACAAACCAGCGAGCATTTTTTCCGTCAACGTAACGGTCTTTAGGATTGTGATATTTTGAGTTCATAATCCTCGGAATATTTAACCTCCGAAAAGTTATTCCTGGGAATATGGTCATATGGACACCGATTTTTAGTTTTTGAAGGGAGCCTTGGGTACAGAGTGGTCAAATAATTATTTATCCACTGTAGGTGACGTACTTCCCATAAGTGAGGTTACTATCCCGAGTCTTACTACTCGCTTGATTCTTTATTGATAAGGCTGAAGTTTGTTTTAAAGAAATCTGGGAATTTCACCGAATATTCCATATTCTCTCCCAATACAAGCTGGAAGCCATGATAATGCTTAAAAAGCTGTTCAAAATGGCGTTAAATGCCACTCATGCAAACAGAAAAGTTGTTCCTAGTCACTATATATATAGAACGAATAATCAAACTTTCGGTTTTGGCTAAGGTACGAATTTATTCTTTCAAATGAAGATGAGCACAGTACAACACTACTGACTTTTTATGTAAAAAGGCAGTTGCATATATAAGCTATGTACAACCTTTATATAATTTGACAGTCACAATTTGTTATAAGTGGCATTTAATGTCATTCATGCGAACATAAAAGTTGTCCCTGGTTATTTTATCTATAGAACGAATAATCATACTACGCTCGCTTTTTGGAGAGAGTACACATTTAGTCTCATTACTCGAAATGTAGCAGAGCGGGAGTGAAATACTACCGGCACTTATATGTCAAAAAGCAGTTGCATATATAATCAGCCCTATACAATCATGATATTATTCGACAGTGTCACCATTTTTTATCGGTATCATGTTTAAGATCGATTTTGTTTGTTTGTTTGCTTTAATAGCTTTTAACGCCACCATTGCAATTTTTCAGCTATATCATGGCGTCCAGGGTTTAGTGGGGGAAGAGGCCGGAGTACCCTACTAAAAGCCTCACCTTCGGTAGGAAGTCTGCGATCCTTGTCAATTAAGATGGGGTCAAGTAAACCCTGCCCGCAGTGAAACTCGAACCCGCAACCGCAGTGTTTATATACCACGTGATCAATAGTAGACGAACTAACTTAACCACTTGGCAACTGATGCCCCTGTTTTAAGATCGATCTTCATAATACATGACGATACTGCGTTTTGTCTTAAATGACATCCTGACTTTGTTCAATTACTTTTACTGCCTTAACCAACATTGCGTATCACAAATGCTGTATTTGTATATGTAAATTACGTTCTATATATGGTAATTCTTACTACGGAATGTGTGTTGTAGTATGCAAATTCGCACGATTTTACTACTATTACGTCACTACATGTATTTCCCATATATGGAAAAGTGATAAACGACTTGTCGAATCATGGTGGTTACAAACAACATTTAAAAAAAAAAGAAATTTCTCCAATAAAGACTGTTTGTCGCTAATTTACCATGTCTGAAGAAAGCAGCAAAGAAAACCGACCGAACAACAAGAGCCAAAAGCCAAGGGACAGTTACAAATCCGGATATAGACAAACACAACACAAAAACCAACAATATAAAACACAGAAAGAGAATAACCCGAACACAATATAAACCATGGGTGCACTAACGTAAAAAGATGTATATCATGTTTGGAATTGGTATAAATATATCAAAGTTCTAAATTCTGCCGTAAATAAAATTGAAATTGGATTACAATGGCAGTAAAATTCGTCCTATTTTATATATAACTATTATTTTTATACATTGTGTCTAATAAATATACCAACATCACTGCACGTAAAATCTTCAGCTACAAACAAGCATTGCAGGACCTAGACATTGAAACATTCTTCAAGCAACCTACTACATCAACGACCAAGAGAATCTCAAAAACAATATTTCTCGTGGTCCAAAGAACATCAGCAAGTAGACTGAAATATGAATTTTAAAACTATTGTGTATTTAGTTGAAGAATACGCCAGAGAATGGATTACGGGAACAAAACACAGAATAAGATCTACTGTCTAACTGGGTAAGGACAATAGGGTCTTTGGTGCAACGTCGAATCCTAGACATTGCGATAATGATCGACCCGCATTTTTATTGAAAGACGAGAATGATTTGAGGTGCCTCGATTTCCTTCATGACAAAATAGTGTCGTCCTTGCGGACAAGTCTTCTAACAACAATGTGTTTGTATGTAAGTCAAATTACCATGAATGCCACATTAAAGAACTAGGCATAAAGGATAACTCTGGTAATTCCACATACAAACCTACCACATTTGACAAACCTTAAATCCTGTCTAGCCATAAGTTTTTCGTGACTTACTTTAAAATTAATTACGACAAAGAGTCTGAAGTCTTACCATACTTTTATTGAATTCATAAATTACATAAAACTCCTTAGAAGGAAAGATACATGACGGGCTCATCTACATGCTCTACCAAAGAGTTGTCAAATCGTTTGACTTAGATATTGTCTGCAGTCAAAGACAGCAAATATTGTGAAGCTGTTTATTCTCGAAGTAATATTAATCATTAGTGGATTCTTCAAAATTTAAAAGAACTTTTGGAAAATTTTAAGTCAAGATCGATATCTTAAATTTCATCTATTAGAACCTTCGATTTTTCAACTTTTTATACTACATTGCTGCACGAAAACCTAAAATCCCGTCTTAAGGAAATCATACAAAAAGACTTCGCTTCCACATATGCCTACAAATATGTCGTTTCAGGTTACGATAAAACGCTTTTTCTACTAAAGAACTAAACGGCAAATTATGCTACAGCGAAGACCAGGTTTATAGTATGCTAGATTTTTAGATTGTAACTTTTAATGGATGTGTTTTTCAGCAGACAGTACGAATTCAAATTGGTACAAACTGTGCCCCACTCCTTGCCGATATGATTCTGTATTCTTATAATTGAATTTCATCGGCGTCTTATTAAACACAAGAAGATATCAGAAGCTAGGTCATTTTAATGTTCAAATATAGATATATTGATGATGTACTTTGAATTAACAACCCTCAATTTGCTGATTGAATTCCGTTAATATATACTTCAGAACGAACTAGAAATTAAAGAAACCACAGAACTGCATTATTTTTAGACTTACACCTCGAATATGACACCAATGGTCATCTTAGCAAAAGAATTTACGACAAACGAGACGAATGTAGTTTTAAAATTAAAAATTATATTTCTCAATTAATCAGCGATTGGCTTGCAGCGAGTATACCGATTTTTGCAAAAAATCATATATTTCTTCGGGATAAACTTATGAACCGAGGTTACAAAAAAGACTAATCTGTGCCTTTAAAAAGTTTTACTATAGATACAACCCCCTGTATCTTGATTGAAAATATGGTTGCGGGGTTGCAGAAAGTTTTCCGAATCTTTGAAAAGTGTACAGTGAATGTGCTACGATGATTGTTGGATACACCTGTTAGTGACTAGTGATATATGATACCCATCTTTTTTAATCACATAACCAACTCACATTCTACAAAAATGGAAGCGGGAAGTTTGGCACGCCATAAAACCTGGTTTAACCCACCAAGTCAGGATTATTGTTGTAGTTGCTGTATGTTTGGTTATTGGTTCCTGAGTTTACCGGTTTCTCTGCCATTGATTTGTGAATTGTCTTTTTGACAGTTTTATTGGTGTTCGTTTTTTTTTGTTATTACCTTAATTCATAAAAAATAATAACTTAATTATTCAACCAAAAAAATGTAATTTATAAATAAAACAATACTGGCTTTTAATATTAAGTATGGTGGAGTTACTATTTTGAATTTTTGTGTCGACAATTCGTTTTTTATATTTAATTTCTCATTGAATTAGTAAATATGAACAATGATTTAATATGGATAGCAAATGTATTAATTAACCTATATATAAAGTGTTTATCTGCTTGACAGGTTTTTTCTTAAATTAGTAAATGAAACTTCAGGTAACAAAAAAACATCTGGGCGAGAATTTTTTAATGACTGTAAATTTGTGTGGACACATCGCTAACAAAAACCCATTGACAATCAGCATATAACATATACATGAGCAAAATTTTAATAGTATGCGTACTGTATTTATTCATGGACGAGATGATAGATGTCAATACTGTTCATCATTCGTATTCCAGGCCCTACTGATTACTTATTTCCAGGAAAAGAAAACATTTACGAAAAAACATTGCAAAATGGCGAGAATTGGTACATAGCAAGTATTGTTGAATTAGCTTTAAGAAATTTTAACGAAATTTCCTTATCATTACGGAATTCTAATTCTGACAGAAGCAAGATATTTCTTGCTTTTGCCTATTTAATATTTCTCTTCTTTTTTGCAAACACAAAAATTTACATTTTCAACCAACATATTGATTTTGTTTACATTTTAAGTCACGAAAAACCCATCTTCTACATGTTGATCCTTTGTTAGATTTTCTATTCATGTAGTTTACTTTTTTATACAAACGATTATGAATAACTTGACGCGTGTGTTGCAACGTTTACTTACATAGAGCACATCCATTTTAGGGGAGTGTCGGATACTTATTACTTTTTAAACCTTATTTAAGCAAAACAAACAAAATAATAATTATTATTTCCTTTTTAAATTTATTAATTTTGTATGTTTCTTTGTTTTCGTTTTAGGTTTGTTTCATGTATGTGTTTCTTTATTTTTGTCCGTCTATGTATCTTTTTTGTGTGTCTGTTTATCGTTTGCAAACGTTTTGGTAGAAACTATGTTATCAAGTTAAAATACTCTGATACAACAAAAACATAAGTAAAAATTTTTAATAAGGTGACCCGTCGAAAGCGGAAAATGATCGTCATATGTAGGACCAATATGCCTATTTGCTTTTCAAGCAATTTATTAATATTAATCACACTCAATAGGCGTTTTCGTCACTATAATTAGATTTTGCCTTTGCGTACATCTTAAAAGTCACGGAAGTAACCTAAAAGATTTCACAAACGTTGTATTTACGTCTATAATTGTATTAACATTTTATTATTTTACAGAACGGAAACCGCGGCGACTGAGTCTTGCGAATTACCATGCGAGCCCTGTCAATATGAGCATATTACCAAACCTGCGAGCCAATGGTGTACAGACTATGAAGAAAGTTTCTGCGCAGAATGCTGTAGGAGTCACAAAGCTCACAAAATGTCCAGAAACCATAATATCATACCAGCGGTTAAGTACCGAAAGAACAAAAACTTACATATAAACTTAAACTGTCAGGATCACAATAAACGGTTTGATTATTACTGTCCTACCCACGATACAGTTGTGTGTGTTGTATGCATCCAACTAAAGCATGGCGGTTGTGTAAATCTTATGTCGGTAGATGAAGCAGCGAAGGATGCTAAAACATCTAATGCACTAAATTACTTGGAACAAATCATCGATGATCTTCTTGAAAACTTGGAAAAAGGAATACATTATATACAAGAAAGTAAAACAAATCTGAATGAACAGGAAGATACCATACAGAAGTCTATCGCAACAAAGCGAGCAGAAATAAATAAACACTTAGATCGCCTAGAGGAAAAACTATTAAAAACTGTTAAGTCTAAATCAGATAAGGCAATGAAAATAATTTTTTTCGAGACGAACAACCTTGAAACAAAATGCAAAATCATTTCGGATTTGAAAGACACTGCACAAAACATGAAACACTTTTCATCAAATTTGAAAGTGTTTGTTGGAGTTAGGAGTATTCTGAAAACTGTTGTCAAGGAAATAAATGAAATTCAAATGTTGAGTAGCCGAATTCCACAGATAAGTATAGTGGTTAAGTTGAATCCTAAATTTGATACATTCACTTTAAATTTTGCCTCTTTAGGTAAAGTAAAAATAAAATCTAAAGAAGTAGTTCAACATGTCGAGCAACGACTGAAACACGCACAGTACCAGATGCCATCTGAACTACCAGTCTATAAATTTGCCAATCTACAGTTGAAACTCAAAACAATGTTTAAAATGAGTGACACGAATTCCGAAGTAACGAACTGCTTAATATTAGCAAACAAGTGTATTATGATTGCGAGCAGGAATAAATCATCTCTTACAATTCTAAATGAAGACGGATCATATGCCCAGAACATCAGCGTTCCATATGATCCTTATGATATCACAATAATTGATGACCAGAGGGTTGCCGTCTCGTATGTATACTTAACATGTATATCTATAATATTATAGATCTTAGCACTCAAACTACGGTTAAAACTCTGGAGAATTTATGTAAACATTGGATCTGGGGCATTACATACAACGATGGCAAATTATATGCCGTGTCATTTGACGAGGGAATCAAGATAATAGATCTAGATGGGAACATTATTAAAACAATCCGTATATACAACGATGCCTGGAGCACGTACAAGGTTACAGCACAGAAAGACAAGATTTACTACTCAGTCAACAACGGGACTGTATACTGTGTAGATTTGAACGGAACACAAATCTGGACGTGTCAGGATGATCGATTAAAATCATCGCACTTATCTCCTGTCATAACAGTTGATAACTATAGTATAATATTTGCAGTTTGTTATAAAAACAATCTACTTCTGGCCATTTTTCCAAACTTCAAGCCACAAAATATTCCACTGATAAGTTCTGATGGACAAGAGGGACCAAATGCTCTGTACTACGACAAAGGTAGTGAACGACTTCTGGTCTGCAATGGGGTATATGGACAAGTTGTGTTATATGACGTAATTTACTAAAAATTAAATACAACTCGTTATGTTGTTAAATTACGAAAGTTTTTTTTCAAATCACGTAACAGTGCAAATGATAGCTGAAATTGGTAAATTGTTGTTTGTAAGCATTTTGATTTGTCTTCTGACACAGATATTTTTCTTATCATATTTCAGTGCATAATACAGCGTATTAATATTACATTAGCTATCATAATTATTCAATAACTTTATAAAATGTCAATTTGTGTACTAGACGTGGTAGGACATCAGCGGAAAAAATGGAGAAAACACATACATGTTGATTTTTTATTTGTGTAACACAGCGGAAACGTACAGCTGGAGAAAATGACTGTAAATATTACTATTGTAATAAACTTTTGTCCGTTCTATGATCCAGCAAAACGGCTGTGTGAATACACTTGAACATGACTTCTACCCAAATGTGGCTTTTTGTTGACTTTACTAAGCAATCACAATAAAGTTCATCTATTAAAAGCCAAAAATGTGGCTTTTTTGTTGACTACTCAGTTCTTTAGCGACCACAATAACATTCAACTATTCGCCTTCTAACTCAAATTGCTAAATTCGTACAATGTTCGTGGAAAAAAAATAAAAATACAAGTAAGGAATAGCTTACATACCAAATGATTACAAATAAACAGATTGAATTAAATGTTTACTAGCATTTGCACTATGGTAAACGCGATGCAGTTGTAAAACAGGAGCCTTTTCGCATATGATATAACGTCTATCGTTTGTAATACAGCAAGTAGTACAATAATACAATCTTGCATGGCTTTACCTAGCGTGTATAGCGTGGATTATCGTATGGCTTTTTTGTAAATTCTATTGTTTATCGTATTGTTCATGATTCATTATATCGTTCATTGATGTTTTTTCGTTTAATGTAATGTTCTTTGTATGGTGCATGCGTTATATGATTGTATAATGTTTCAAAACAATGTGAAGATGCAGTAGAGTGTAAAATTATAAACAGCAATTACGAATAATAACGAAAATTATGCCCAGTAATTCTTTTAAAGCATAATGTGTAGCAATTGTACAAATATCGTTACTTTATAATAACGAAAAAAACTATAAAAAAGATCTGATATGTGTTTTTAAACTTCAGTTAAACCATAAGTCAAAATATTAATCGAACAATTGATAGCCTTTGTTCTCAATACATTTAAAAAGAACATTATCTAGCCATGTTTATCCGTATTATGATGTAAGCACATTATAAATAGAAGTATTTGCATCAGTTAAAAGATAAAAGGTAATTATAACGCATTATGACATTTTTTAAATATCTTATCAAATGTATTTAAAATAAATCCACATGAAAGAAAAAAAAATCAAAATATCTTTCGACAAAAATCTTCATGACTTTGATTACCTGGACAATTGATCATTTGATTCTATATTACATTATTAAGGAACATTAAGGATTTATAAGGAAGTAACATTTAAAAAACATGGAAAATACTAAAGTTATAAAGTTGTTTTTTACAATATATTTATAATATATCAACATTGTTATTTTGCGTTTTATTTTAATTGCATAATTGCACAACATCTCAATATTGAGTTGCTGAAAATCTTATTTTAGTCGCGTTAAAATTTAAAGCAGTCGGATAATCTCTATTGCAGTTTGACAAATATTCATTGAAGCACTTAATCACAAGATAGGTTACCAAAATGTTGAACTATTTCTATTATACACGTGTGATTACCTTTTTTAACCAATCAGTAATATGCATAGAAAGCCTGTGCTGTAGTTAAAGTAAAAACAAACAAACAAAACAAAAAAGGAATGCTTTTAAACTGAATAATTAATCGAACATATGCCAAGACATGTACCAGCAATGTTACAGTCTAAAGGCGTAAACAATAGATTTTGATTTTGCTGATTTCTGTATTTTAACATTTAAAATATATTATATTGTTGTTGGACAGATTATATTCCTTTTAAAAAACGTGACAACAATGTATTTGATTTTATTATACAAATGTGTTATTTTAAAGGTTTTTGATTCAAATTTGATAACATACGTAGAACTTTCTGCTTTATCACAAGGTAGTTGAGTATATTTACTTATTTAATTTGGTTTTTAGTTGGTAAAAAGTATGACTGGAAGAAAAGATGGATGACTAATTGTTACCTTGTCGGTTCACTTAGGCCTTTCAATCAATGACGTAAATTAAGACGCAAGAAACATGAGTCAGTGATCAATCTAACAAAAACCACTGTCTAAAATCAACAATTTAAAATTATGTCTTATCAGGACAATAACATAACACCGGATTTTGTCCGGTCAGAAACTGATATACAACGTTTTCAACGAAATTACCTTTATTTGCTAACGTAAGGCCATACAATCAATACATCAATTAAATAGGTTAAACAGCAATATCTTTTAGAGTGCATTGGGTAAAACAAACACTCACATGTACGTATTTATAAACTGCAAAATCGCACAACGTATTTTAATATCAAGGCCATGTTGAGTATACATGCAGAAGATATATACTGTACAAAGCAAATTGTTTTACCTGTACCCATAGACTTATAAACTAGTTTATTTAATTGTCTGTTGCCAACTGTTGATATTAAATGTCTATATGAAGCTTTCGCACGAACGTTTGTTTGTTTGAATGTTCATAAATTTTTCGGCTATTTCATGGTTTCCAGTTTTTATCGGGGGAGTAGGCCGCAGTACCCGGAGACTACTATTGACTACCTTAACCACTCGGCCACTGATGCCCATCGCACGAACGTAAAACGATGTGTATCAATAATAACCGAACATTGTTAATAGAATGTTTTAAATGAGATAGGAATAATGTGCGAAGATATTCGTGATATTTGACATAAGATCACTGACTGCTTGCTGTGTGATCAACCACAGAAAAGTTAACTTCTAATTTTTGTTTAGTTTTCAATAAACTATTTTCAATTCTCGTTCTTCGTGTAAATACTTTTTATGCGTGAAACCAGTATTTGAAAAACAAACAAATGCACATATCCAATTTTTAAAAATCCTAAATATTTGGAAGGAGAGCTTAATGCCAAATGACGCGTAGAATGTAACATTTTCACTGCACAGACAATATCGTAAACGCATGCCAGTAGAAAGGTAGAAATGAAGCTCAGAAGAATATAATATAAAATTCTAATTTTAAACCAGGTAAAGCAGAAAATGTTGTTATAGCCAATGATAAAGTTACTAAATATGTTATGTCGAAAATAAAAAAACTAACCCAAAATGTCGGATATAAAAGAGAAATGAAATGAAGCGTGATTGATATACATAGCATGTAAATTCCCTCGTGTTATTTAAGATATAATAAATAGTGTTGTTTGTTTATTATTGATTTCGTTTATCTAGAGATTTTGCAATGCTATATACATAAATAAATTATCCTTTTAAATACGACCTTATTTTGACATATCAGGAGCATTTTAACACTGCGTTGGTCTAAATATTTTTGTCAGGATTGAAGAGGCTTTGACAAGGAGAATGCGTTTTGAATTATGTTATGTTTGGAAATTTTGTGATATAATAACTGCAGTATTGTCAAAACAGATTTATAGAGTACTGTTTAGATGCATAGATCGACAAATAATTAACAACTAACTAAATGTTAGGACTCGCAAGCAAACCAAGGTATAAGCAATTCCCGGCAGCAACATGACGTAAAACAGTGTTCGCATTTATGTCGTTTTCTTGTCGTGACGTGATATAGCCAGTATGCGACTTGTAAAACACGTCTGTTTAGACGTCTAAAAAACGTTACAATCTTACGTTTGATAAGCTTGATCGGTGTACACTGAAAGAAAAGGTAAAATGTATCAATAAATACAAGAACGTCCAGGTTTTCATTTCTCTAAATGTGATATGGTTAAAATAAGACTTGATCTTCTGTCGTTTAAAATAAATTAAAACATTATATTTATTAACTTATGTTGATTTCCAGTCAGAGACAAATTTCCTGGATTTGAAAAAAAACCAGTGATATGTAAACAAATGTCAGAATATTTCGGAATTTAAAAGAGAAATAAGGTAAACAGCATTCAATACAAATATTTTATGTACGAAAAAACACGAATTGTCAAATTTTGATAATCATCCTTTCCGAGATAGTTGCAAAAGGGTTGAAATAACACTTTGGAGGGTATAGTCACGTGTATTATATCGGAAGCTTGTTAATTTTTAGTTTGATTTTCAAGTGTATTACTACTTCGTGTTTATATATAGATCCCCCAAAAATATGTGGTACAACAAATATGTGTTGCGCTGTATATGTTTGTCTCTATCCGGATTTGTAATTGTCCCTTGACTTAGGGTTCTTGCTGTTCGGTCTGTTTTCTATGGTATTTTTTAAAATAACAATGCCTCCTAAAACTCAAGTACACTTTTCATTTATTACGTGCTTTTTTAGCCATTTTTCTTGTGCCTATATTATCAATATATATCTCTCTCTAATTGTAAATTAATTTGTCGTCTTCACGATCTAGAATAACAATGAACGAAGTTCACTGACAGAATGAAAACTTTCGAAATCACCTTAGCTCACCATACTATATACTTTTAAACTTTTTACATTTATGTATAGATTGATGTTGAATCTAAAGAAAGCCATCCGTTGATCGAACATTTTAGCGTATTTATTAATACATTTGTTTTAAAGTAGAAACATCTCCATTTGTATCGTTGCATAATCTTCTAGACTTATATATATGATTGATGTTAATTAACCCTGTATTTCTGATGCTTCAGAAATCCGTTGGATAAATATATTATATGATTGTCACAATACTTATGCGCTTATAATTTACTTACTGTGACTGTATGAAAAGTAACTTTGTCATCATATATACTATATACCAAAATGCTGAGTTAGATTACTGTCAGATTAATACGTACTGGTTACGAAAAATTCCATCGGCACACGCTAGTACACATGTACTATGTCTATGTCTACGATTCACCCGGTTAATAACGGTTATAAAGCTATATTTTTATATAGCGAATTTGGTCAAGTGATCAAGACCGCTGGGCATAATGCAGGCGAATGGGTGCAAATTAGCCATAGTGTCACAACTGTGTAAGTTCGAATCCCGCTGAAGGTAAGCAAAAAATTTGACAGTATAAAAATCTAACAATGTTAGGCTTGATTTGTAGACGCATATATATATTATAACAATTTTTTTAAACCATGTCCCATGCTCAGATTTAGCTACTGGTTGGTAGCTCTATATGGTCCTTTTAGAAATTGTTTGATCCGCCAGATCAGACAATTTACATGCATGTACAAATACGAATAAAGAGCACTACGAAATCCCCATCACGTTTATCAGACACGGAAGAGTGTTGCCTTTTCATTTTGTCAATATACTTGCACGTCGTAATTTAGATAGCTTTACTGGGATTTGGTATAACGTATTAGAATTTTTGATTATAAAAGCTCTACAGTATCTTTATTTGGATATTAAATATTGTTTGGGATTAAGTGCTACCAATGAGTCTCGATTAGACGAAACGCACGTCTGGCGTATTAAATTCCATTTATTTTTTTATCTTTGATGAACATTTATTAGGTCCTATAGCAGTAACCTAGTTAATGAATGAAACTTTGTCTCTTATGCAAATTTAGGAAAGTATTTGTGTACCTTGTATTTGTATGTCATTGAATCAAAGGTTACACTTCAGCTTTTCCCTTGGGCCCTGCTGCAAAAAACCGTTTGAAAGGAAAACACTTTCCACAGTTGGGGGTAAAAAGTCTATTGAAAGCATAATGAAATTTCAATTAAAAAGTGTATCTGATACTCTAAGATATACAGCCTTAAACAATTATTGATAGAACAGTTATATGTACGTACCATCAGTTTTGGAACCTAAGTTAACTTATGGTATATCAATGACGGTTTGAAAAACTCTTCAGGGCTTACGTTAATTATTGATTATTAAAATTTACGTCAATGTGTTTTCGGAAACATTAAATAAATCCTACCTTTATTTTTACTGTACTTACATACATGCTAATGACAAGAGGGTACGTGTATATTACTTCTAGTTCTAATCTTACTTCTACTTATATGTAACTTATTTAAATTTGGAATATTATCCCACCATTACGGGTAGGCTTGCGCGAGTTGATTAACATAATCCACTCTGAGATGTTCACTGGTACATCTTTTTTTCTTATTTATTCAATATCGAGATTGCAATTTTAATTTATTTCACATTACTTTTACGAACACATTGGCTTCCTGTTTCAACATAAAAACTTGCAAAAATGTAATCGTGTGTATAGATTTTGGTCTTTAGTTAAAATTAAGTAGATCTTATTAAAAAAACAACTTGGTTAATCAAAAATAGGGTTTTATTTGCAATGTACACGGACATGTGTACACAAGTAACATTTGCATCTTAATCTTGAATTTCGCCACCATTGCTATAATACAGTGGTTATGACTTAAATAACTTGCAGTGACAAACAGATGGGTACACACGGTTGGCTCAAAAGAAAAACTACAATGAAAAGAAGGATCAATATATGTAAAAGACGGAAAGAAGGAAAAACCATTATTACAAGTGTGATCAATCTTCATGCTGTTTTGCTCCAATCAAACCATCAGAATGAAATCCTTTTACCCCATCGTCATCAGATTTAGAAAACTTAACTAATTAGATTAAAAAAGGGGTGAACATTGACAAGAAAGGAAAATGAATAACAACAGGCAACTAGTACAGGGTCACTATGTAGATGATCCTTTGTACATTAAGATTTAAGGAGTATAATGTATTGGCGGGAATAACAAGACAAATTGAAACGCTCACATTTTGTTGAGAACAATAAATACAGAAATGAAACATTTTTGGCATTTACATATGTTAAATTGTACATACACTTTGGTCATACTCATTGTACTTGAAGTGTCTTCTTGTTCTCTGGTTGACATTACATTTTTTTAAACCACAAGATTTGGCTTACCTGTAAAGTGTGCTTTGGTATACTTAGGTGCACATATCATACTATGGAGATGCATTTCTTTGATTTGGAAATGTGATAATTCTTTAGTTTAAAAGTTAACTCTAATGTGCATTCTAATTTAGCAAACAGTACCTGTACATATACTCAAATTACACAATCATGTATGTTATGACAGAGCATATTACACATTGCATGGTAGAGATGTTACATGTAAAGGAATAGAAGTTTTTTATTGATGGTTTTTTTATTTTAAAAAGTGGGTTCTTAAGTGGCGAAAAAATACCTTTTTTAAGATAACTGTAGGGATAAATGTTCAAAAGTGCTACATACTGTATGTAAAAAGGTTTTTATAATACGGTATAAAGTTGATACGAGAAAGTGCGGTCCAATCTGTGAACACACTAGTATTTTCTGAAACAGCTCTTAAAACCATAATTAAAAACATTGTAGTTTTTTACACATTTAAAGTAATTTTTCTTGGTTTAATAGTGACAACAAACAAGTTAAAACCTCCTTTAACAACCATAAACCAAATACATAAGCAGTAGCAATACCTCAGTATAAAATCTATACACAAGTCTGCATCCCCTTTAGGGTATCTTTATATTAAGCTTTTTTAAAATGACTTGTCTTGTTTATTTCAGGCTAATGACTCATAAGCTTAAGAGACTATTAACTTAATAATGAAAGGCCGAATAGGGGAGCTTACTTTTATTACCCTCCAAATCTTAGAAATTGTTGTAAATAAGGTTTATTTATGAATCTCTTCAATCGAGTCATTGTCTGATCGGCGACATGCTGCATATCAAAATATTGCGGGAAGCCGACATGTCAACTTTGGTGTTACTTGACGTCACAGGCAGTTAAACTTGTTATTATGTAGGGATTTGTAAACTTACTTTAGCTAAGTGTTAAAGGTTCCTCTAATACTTTATGCATCTGTAATCGTCTAAATTTACGTTTTGTTTTGTCAAGTTTCACTTTGCACGTGACCTAGTCAGCCATGTTTATGTACTATTTTTAGGCGTAATGATTTCCCTTGTTTTGATATAAATACCGGAATTTATAGTCCGTTTTCAAATTCTGAACGATTACTCAAGCAGAACAGGTAAACAAATACACGTTGTCCTGATATCCCCTGATATTGAACGGATTGCATTTCCAGATTGTTAATTGCATTATACATTGTCAATATTTTATTATTGCTGATAATTATCTAATAATTATTTGGAATTTACAGACTTGTTTTTATTTATAAAACTATTTAGCTGAAAACACATAAAACAAGAGCTTCAACACAGACAACATTTACTAAACTGGTGGCAGCGGTGAAAAAATTTTCTTTTTTAAGAAAATTACTTTTAAAGTTTAAAAATGTAAATTATTTTTAAAGCCCCTTGGCCTTTAAAAAAAGGAAATTCATCAAAGAGAGAAGACTGACAGTAAAGATTGGTGAGATAAATTATCATATTAGCTACAATTCAATTAGGATAAATTTTTAATCCAGTTAAATAAACAAAATAACCCCTCAATTATTGTCAGCCAGGATAAATTTTAATCCATAGCTGATTTTCTTCAAATTTAAATAGGGCCACTATCGACAAAGATAAATTTTAATCTGAAGTCGATTCAACTTAAAAAAAAATTTTGCACATTATTAGGGTCATCGACAAAGATAAATTTTAATCTGAAGTCGATTTAATATAAACTCACTTGAATATTATAAGGGTCATCGACAAAGATAAATTTAAATCTGATGTCGATTTAATGTATACTCATTTGAACATTATAAGGGTCCGTTTTCAAATTCTGAACGATTACTCAAGCAGAACAGGTAAACAAATACACGTTGTCCTGATATCTCTTGATATTCAACCGATTGAATTTCCAGATTGTTAATTGCATTATACATTGTCAATATTTGATTATTGCTGATAATTATCTAATTTACAGACTTGTTTTTATTTATAAAACTATTTATCTGAAAACACATAAAACAAGAGCTTCAACACAGACAACATTTACTAAAGAAATTATGAAAGCTAAATTGAATTCAATATGGTTTTTTTTGTCTGAATGTTGTTTTAACGTCACTTTCAGCAATTTTTTTAGCTATATCGTGGTGTCCATATTTTATTTGGGAGGGAAGCCGGAGTACCCGGAGAAAACACCGACCTACGGTTAGAAAACTGGCAATCCTTGTCAAAATTAAATATGCAAGTGTTTCCATGTTTTTGTTTCTTCTAGAAAGCAGGCTGCATTATCTATTGAATGAAAATTTACTAAATTGACACTCATAAAAGTTTCCCTTTAGGTTTCAAGCAAATTATTTGATAACAAATCTAAATATATTCTATCCCTCATCAAATTGAATTTTTGTATGATTAAAAATGTGCTTGGATATTACCATTTCTCTTTTTACTTGAGGACCGGAGTTTGAAATACTAATTTTATTTCATTTAAAATTAATTTTGGGGCCTGTAGTAGAGTGGTTAAGGTAGTTTGTCTACCTACTATCGATCACGTTGTCTGTAAGTACTTCCTTACACAATTTTACTTATGAACTTTTAAGTATTAGTATTTTGTTTTACAATTAGTACGACATCTGCAATGCCAAATAAGCCATAAAAATTGTCAAGATGAATATAAATAATTATGAGCTGAACGTTCACAATTTTACAATATACAGTAGGCAGTTCAAACTTCATACGCCAATTTTTCACATTTGTCATTGTACATGGATTTATGCGTTTCATAATAAATAAAAGTTGTAAATCGCAATGTGTAATTTCAATTTTATACCGAGCGAGCCTCCAAAAGCAAAAGGAGAGTTGATATAAAACGATTTTCAACACTCACAAGTAATGAAATCGTTTTCTTTCATGATTCCGTACTGATAATTTTAAAGCAGTACGACACCCGCTTGCGCAGAGATTGTCCTTACATTTTTTTAATGACGTCAGTAATGAAAAACTTGCAACGTCACAGTCTACGAAAAACAACCAGAATGTATTAAAAGTGATACACAATGGGGGATCATCTAGTCAGACCACCGAGATATCCATTCCGCCTCAGCCAAGACCAAAACTTAGACTTCCGTCATTGCCGCCACAGATTCCACATATTGCCCGTGGTGCAGCCTAGTGCAAAACCAATAAATTAGAACTGTGTTACAAGTGGACGAGAAGGAGGCACTATTTTGTGTCCCATCAACACCAAACAACCTTAACATATCATGCCTTAATGTCTGTGGTTGATCCAAAACTTGTTAAGATTAATATGTGTTATAATATGTATTGAATAAGAAACCGATGGTTTAGCTGTATTACAACTACCCAAAGGGTACAATTATTTTGAAAAACATAGAAAAAAAACAATGAATGATAGAGTGTTCCTAGGATTGTGAAAATCTTTTGCTATGTGATGTTTCATAAGAAAGATACATTGAAGATATCTCAAAACCTAACGCTTATGGCTATAAACATATTCAAATGTGCAAACCTTTAAATATGTAATTTGTAAAGAGTCGGTAAAGATAAGTTCATTGGAAAGGTTACCTCTGGTGTCTCTAGTCTTATCGATTACTTACTTGTTTCCTCTGATATCTTCCCACATTTACGAGTTCGAAATTCATGACTTTGATCCATCATCTCTGATACTTACTCGCGTATTCTTTTATGCATTACATTCAATTCTGATATAAATGAACACGTTGACAATATAAATAAGTTTGATAAAACTTAAGCCGGTTTCAAAGATAGGTTAGAAAAAAATGTATATATAAACTATATTTCTAATCAAAGAGTAACTATTGATACTATTGTTAACGATCTTGACACGACAAATATTACTCCTCTAGCTTTGATAAATACAGCAAAGAATGCGTTTAGTAAAAAGTCATACATTAATAGAAGCAAATATTTCATGACTGGTTTGAAGAACGCTGCCACGAAAACGAAAACGGTTTCATAGAGCCGGGGAACCAGGTGAAAACCCGCAAACTTCGGTAGAAAACTAGCAATCCTTGTAAATTTAGTTTGGAGTCGAACACACCATACCTGCAGTGAGACTCAAACCTGCAACCTCAGTGTTGTCAGGCACGACATCAATAGTAGACTAACTACCTTGACCACCGAGACCCTAGCTCTAGATGAGTATGCAGAGCCTGCTTCTAATTAGACTTCCGTCAAGTGTTATCTTGCTTAAGTCTTTGAAGCTAATAACATTGACTTTTGACAATCTATGATCGACTCTAACCTTAAATGACAATGATTGCCAGGTTTCTCCCGATGGTAGCGGTTCTTATTGGGTTCTTTGGCTTCTTATTTTTATAAAAGCAATACGCCATGATATAACTGGAAAATTGCTGAAAGTAGCGTAAAAACCAAATGTTAAATAAATACACAAAACACACAAGAATGACCCCAGTACAATCGTGTTCTAACCTTTATAGTCAAATAAAAACAGTTAAAGTCAGTTTCGGTTATTAATTTTTAAACTGACACAAAAGGGCTTTATGTTACGCTTTTCCTACATATTGTGTGTAATAGAGTTCTTGTAAATGAGCGAAAGTCACGTGATAACAATGAATGATGGAGTGTTACGTAACTTTTTTTATTTCTACAAAAAATCATATTTTGGATAATTTTAGTTAGTGAAATGGAATAACTTTTCGCAAGCGTGAATAAAACTATATTTCCTGTACTTTCAAACATGTAATATTGAATTTTGGGAGTTCTTGAACCCGTTAACGATCATAGTGTACAGTCCTCACCATTTCCTTCAGGCTATACGATTAACACTAATAGTTCACAACAAGTTAAACTCGGATGGACTTTGGACTCTACATTAAATCGACTGTGGAACGTAGTAAATTTGATCTTTAATCTTTGTACTAAGAATACAAACGTGAGGGAAAACGTTATTAAGTGAAACTACTAAAACTTATTGAAAACAGCCGAAAAATGGTAGACGCATTGGAAAATGTCAACTAAAACCCAAATACAATACATGTACATGTACTACAGTTATTTCTTAAAATTGCAACAAGTCTTGACTTGAGCGTTAAGAGTATGGAATCCAACTTTGTAAATAAGATTGGAGGGTTTGAAAAGTGACTTAATCGGTATTCCTGCTAGAGTACGCACCCTAGGAAACACAAGCAAAGACTTTGCAAAACAGATAGCGGACTGTAAAACAAGTTGTCAAGTGGTTAGTCACTTTTCGCCAAAGTAAATAAACAAGTCTCGACAAACATTAAAGCATTATGAATATGATAGAAGAGTAACTACAATTGAAAAGTGTTTAAACATTGACCATATTCTGAAGGAACCATAGCGTTAACAGCTAGAACAATGCAGGAACAACCTACAATCGCCACCGTTAAGTTCATGTGAGAACAAAGAGCAATCGAACTCCTTAGAACAGATTTAGATAATTGAAAAAAATCTTTTTTTAGAAAAAACCTCTTAGAACATTCAGAGGAAGACATAGAAACAAGCTCAGAATATTCATCCACAACGAGTTAGGAATAGAACATTTCATAGATTTTTTAATTTTCCCATGTTAGGATAAGGGTGAACCTGTCGTTGCTAGATTCATTCATCACAAAGATCTACGTTTGGTACTTCAGAACGCCACGTGGCGTAAAAACACATCAGATGGGATAAACGAACATTACCCAAAGGAGATTGAGTTCAAATAAAAAAAACTCGTCCTTGTTTATAAACAGGCAAGACTTGAGCGTAAGAACGCAGTGCTGGTTCGGGATAAACATTTCATTGGTACAATATACTCCTGAAGCCGAGAATAACGTTGTTAAACAGCCGATCACCAATTAAATTGACAATGGCTTTTGAGACGCACTCGTAGTTCACCAAGACGAAAAAAATGTGAATTTCCCTTTAAAAGAGCACGATAATCTGACTCTTTATCGCCGGACAAAGATTGAACGGGTTTACTAGGACAACCCAGGGGGCAAATTGCCTTAAATGTAGAATCTACAAAACTTATAAGTAATATTGATTGTATTGTTAACTCTTATAGTTTTGTAAATTAACTTAAAATCACTGAATCTAATAGGATACAAACAATTGTTATATTGAAGCAATATAAATTATTTTGCGTATGTGTGTCACACATGCAATGGTTTAGCTGATCAGAATTTAATCAATTCCGAAAAGAAAAAGATTTATCATAGACATTCTGGATTATACTATCACGAGCATACACACATCTGCGACTGGAGGACTATATATATTTATATTATTGTACTGTTGCAATTTGAAATACCCACCCACTACCATCCATGTCTTAGGTTTATACATATATTTTTTCTCAATTATTTTATTTTTTTTTAATCCCACAATTGCATTTTATCGTCACTTATTCAAAATTTATTTCGTATCATTATGTAATATTATCTAACTCTTATGTTCCTGAAATGAATAAACGACATTTTCTTCAATATATTGCGTCTGTATTATTATGCAAACAGAGCTCGGACACCTTACATACTACGTTTATGTCGTTGTTGGTGGTAAAAACTAGGCTGACAAAAAATCTTAACCAAATGTGAAAGCATCTGGCAATAATAAAATCAATGCAAACCATTTAAAAAATTGTATCTGTAAGTGGTATAAAATTAAAATTGCAATACCCAAAATTTTGGAATTCAATTAGTAACCATGGCATTTATTGTTATATGGAAAGCAAGACTGACGATATTGTTTTAATTTAACTGGGTATGGTTTTTCCATATGAAAAAAGAAAAAACGTTTTAAATCACAAGTTAAGGGGCATTGTGCATCCTTTTAAAGAAGAACTAAGCGACTAAATTGAGTTAATAAATACTGTGGTTTAAATGTAAGGGTGATCTGTATACCACTAAAGCTCACGTTATTTTTTGGTATTGTATACATACCACCGGAGACTACAAGGTACTCTTCAGAAAAAAAAACACTTCATTAAATTGAATAAGAATGACTTTCTCTATCACTTAAAACCCCAAATGTTTGCATAACAGATGACTTTATGCAAGGAATGCGTCGGATAAGAACTTTGTAGACATCGGTGAAAATGGGAACTCTAACGACCAAGGTTTTAATAACTATGTAGATAATTGTGTAAGCATTCTTCAGAACTTAAATATACCTGTCAATAGAACAAATATGGATATTGCAAAAAAGGTATGGAAAAGTTTGTTATGGTTTTGCAAAATGTAACAGTTTATTTATTGTTAATAGCTAGTAGAAGGTGAAGAAAATTTACATGTAAAAAATCTAGCATGAAAGACTTGTATTGTAAGTCCACAACTTTGTAAATGGTTAAACGATTTGAAAGTGTCTGATTTTGATAAATTGTTTTAGATGTACATTACACTTTACATGTTTTTTAGCAACTCAGAAGCTAAAATAGAACATGAAACGGAAAGGGTGAACGATAAAGGATATTCAAAACAATATTAATGAAGTAAGATACAAGAGCTTGAAGCTCAATTATAAGACTGTGGAAGTTGCATCGATGAGACAAATTACGATACTGTAAACTTTTTAACAAATAATTTTTGTGAAATATTTATTGATTCTGCGCAAAAAACATTTGCCACAAACTAAACAAAAATATTAGAAATATTCCCTATAACGATAAATCAAGGTTTGATTTAGATTTTAAATTTGCCCGCCAAAATTATGAAATTAAAAAAAGCGATTCAAAAAAAGCAATAGTCCTGGAAATAACACAAGTATGCAAAATGCGGATAAAAATTATAAAAAGACTATGGGTAAACAATATAAATAATTTTGCCAAATTTTTCTAAGAACATTCACGACTATGATAAATCCAATCCAAAGAAGTTTTGGCGAATCCTTCGTGGCACAGAAAAAGTCGGCAACCTAAAATCGAACTTGAATTACTTTTTAACTTTTTAAAGACCATAACATGGACAATAGTAACGACGATATAGACAATATTCAAAACTTAAATCCTAACGAAATCCACGAGTATCTAAACAATGACTTAAACAGTTCCATTTCCAAAGAAGACATTATGAAATTTATAAAAAAGAACGATAAAGCTAATGAAGAAGACAAAATTATAAATGAATATTTAAAGGAAACAGCTTTTTGGTGTATTAATATTTATGAGCTACCTTTTAATATTATTTTGAATAAAGGTTTACTGCCACATACATGGCGAGTCGGTAATATAAAAACCTATCTACAAGAATAAGTTGACTCGAAAGTTAAAACAATTACAGACCAATTACTATATTCAGATGTCTTTGAAAATAACTTACACAAACGGTTTGTAAAATGTTCAGAGGAATTTAATATAAGCAAGGAAAATCAATGTGGATTTAGACGAGGCTATTCAACTGTCAATAACATTTTCTAAAAGTAAAAAATTATCGATTTTGGATAAGCTTTTTTGAAAAGTTTGGCGTGATAGGTTGATTTATAAGTTAGTTATGAACAATAATAATGGTAAGATGTACACTGTAATTGTAAACATGTATGCCAATATTAAATTATGTCTATCTTATACCACTTATACCTCTGATTATTTTTATTGTTAAAGTGGAGTTCGTCAGGTCAGGAAGAAAACCCCCCTCTCTCTCTCTCTCTCTCTCTCTCTCTCTCTCTCTCTCTTAATTCTGGAATGATCTAGACACTTATATACTTTCAAAGAATAACACTGGTTTAAAAACTCTATCGGATATTTTAGAGAAGGAATTTGCTGTATTTTTTTAAATCTTTGTTTTTTATACCCTCCCGACACAGTCTTGATGTCTGAAATGTGCATGACTGGCAGAACCAACTTAATGTCTTTCGTGACTATTGTAACAACAGGAAAAGTTATGTACACGCTTTCTATTAAATTCAACTGCAATTATTTGTTAAAATGATAAATCCGATTCTTTTATATGATTGCGAAGTTTGGGGATCTTGAAACAATGAAATACTAGAACGCGTACAATAAAAATCCACAGTATTAAACTTAAAGTCATCGACCCTAGCTTAATGATTTATGTGGAATTAGATAGATTACTTATAAAACTTTGCATTTAGCAGCGAATTGTATCTGTTTGGGCAAAACTCATCCTCACAAGTCAGGGTTTCTGTGGCCATACGAAACCCTGACAAACTTAGCTAGGAAATTCCCTGGCAAGAAAATTTTCCTATGACGTCAATCCTTCAAAATATCAACCAATGAAATTGCTTAAAAAAGCAAGTGTTTGGCAGTAGTCATTCTTACTCTTTTTTGAGTGTTGGAAAAAGCGTAACACAACTAACAAATAACGCGGTAATAACAAACTATCAACAATACTGTAAAATATACACCGATTTTCACATGGTCTAGTATGCAACACCTCCGTTTGGTTTATTTACAATCGACATTGGGATATCCCCTAACCAAGTCGTGAATGAAAGCGAGCTTTTGATTAGCTACACTAAGGTATGATGTAGCCAATCAAAATAGTGACTTCTAGCCCGGGAATTTCCTAGCTAAAATTGTCAGGGTTTCGTGGACACACCTCAACATAGAACCCTGACTTGTGAGGATGGGCAAAACTTTTAAGTGAAAAAAGAATAATCAAAATATTCAAATATTTTATTTAGACTATTTAAACAGTTATATTGTAATATTAAAGATTTTCAGTTAAGTTGAATTAAAAATATTGACAATACTGTGGTTTCATTTTTATTCGTGGGGTATTAATTTTCGTCGTTTTCAAACCACGAAATTAAGAATTCAACGAATAATGATCTCTAGACACTGTATAATGACGGTAAAACGTCATTAATTATAAATTATAAATTCTAGTACACTAACATCTGTTGTACAAAATAGTTGATTAAATTTTAAAGTATTTGCATTTTTATGGCAATAATTTGGTAATAGTTTTTTCCTATCGATACTAAAAAAGTTACATACTAAAATGTAATGGTTTTCATCACCAATTTCATTAAGGTTACATAAACTGCACAGTCGTTCATTTCTCGGTATTTTGCGCCACCCACTCGTTTCAATGGGCAAACGGTGGATCCACATCTAAATTTACAAATATTATACAATAAATATGCAGGTAATAGTGATAAATAATTTTCAAAACCAAAGCTATTCTTAAACATTCTATAAATGTGTTGTTTTGGGCGAGTTGAAAATGTCGGAAGACCAGTCTTGGATAAAGCAGCAACTTGCCCACCTTTTGCCTGCTAAATGACATATGCAGCCAAGCTTCGAAATATGTTCGATAGCTATCAACAGGACGTAACTATTTTTTCTACACTTGTTATCGTGTGAGGAAAATTATTTGAGACCCCTTTCTTGAGCCCCTGAAAACCGGAAATAGCTGCTATTTTGATCTAATTATATATATTTTTTATTTTTAATTAACCACATTAGTATCCACACTAGTGAACAGAACCACAATAAGGAGCGTTGTAGGAATACCGAAACGCTTAAACAACCTAGAATTCAAATAAACAGTCTAACTATCGTTGTCCATACGACTTGCCCTTTAGCCTATATACTATTCTCACCGGTGTATTTATAATCCATATAAACTCAAAAGGAACTACACAAATTTAACAAACTCTGAGAAAGATTTAGACCAGCTCCTTTTTTCCAATACTTATTAAACACTCAAATCCTATCACCGTTTGATAACCCTGGATATGTAGAAGTTGCTTATAAATGTTTGATGCTTGCGAGCTTATTACATTTGTTAATACTAGACTGTGTTTTTAAACATTTGCTTGAAACATTTTTTGTTTAACATTAAAAAAATACGTTTGAAATGTACTGCATTGTTAATTGTAATATAAATTTATAGTGAAGTAAGTGCCTTAAAAAACTACGATCTTATGCAAATATAAAGGATCATAAAGATAAAATATCAATGTCTTGTCAAACGGTACCAATCGACCTTGTATCAAGGACAAAAAATGATAGTCGGTATACCGTTGATTACTTAAAAGGAATTATGATCTAATGCAAATATAAAGATAACAAAATCAATGTCTTGTCAAACGGTACCAATTGACCTTGTATCAAGGACATCAAGGACAAAAAATAAAGTCGAGTATATGATTGATAACAATTAAGAGAAATATGGTGAGTCATCTTATTCAATAGTTTTCAAATATCTTTTTATCAGCAAAATTTCTTTTTAATGTGTATTTCTAACATTTTTCTGTAAAATTTGAAACGGAAGTAAAACACGGATTTCCCGAACATCAATGAAATGTAAACGTATGTAACTGTTATACTTTTCAGAAGAAGTTTTTGATTTTTTGTTTCAATAAATCGCAAACATTAAACAAAATCTTGGAAAATGTCATTATAAACTTCAGTCATCTGCAATACTTAAGCTAGGTAAAAAAAAGTGCATAAATGGTACTTTCTAGATGGGAGGGGAGTGTTCGTGGATCTCTTTTTTTTCATTTTGTCGCCTGTTGATAAAAAAGTGTGCTTCTACGTGGTCAATATAATGTATAAAGAGTGGGTCTTTCCTCTCCTCTGTAGAATTAATTTTTTTATCTTCCTAACACAAAATGGTGTGTTTGTTGGTATTTTATGATATGATTTTTTTAAAATGGTTTTTAATGTTTTGTCCTTTAAATTAAAGCTTTTGCAGATATAGAAAAGCTGTTGCTTGCTTAAATTTTCAGCTCAAAAAGCTCTACCAAAGACTTTATTAGGTTGAAGTCGTCCGTCAGATGGCCTCTTGTATGGGTAGGCTGATTAAAAGGTCAAAAGTAGGGTTATTGAGATATTAAGCTCGTGCGCACACGTTATCAATTATTTTTTTCGCGGCACGTAGGGCTTCATAAGTTAAAGATAAATAGTTATTTACATAAATTGTTTTGGAAAACCATGGTGATCTTCTAGGAGTGATAGAAATTGTATGTCTTTAAGCGAGTGAAGCCAAGCGGACGATTGTCGGGCTTTCACAAAAGCGCATAAATCACATATTTCTTCCATAAACACTGACAACTTTCATATCGCGATATCTTAAAGACTCTCCATTGTGTAAGACTGCAATGTCTGAGACCTCAAACAGTCTGGAACAAAAACGTTAAACGAGCACGATGTTGTGCTACCATCACAGCGTTTTTGTTTCATGCATTTAGTTTGTATGACGCAACGAGTACAGATTAGTGCGCAGAGCTCATCTGTACCAGAAATCGGCAATTCGCAGAAGCATTGGTATGTACCTTAAGATTCTGTTACCAAGGATAAAGAAAGTGTGAAATTGTTCTCACATTGGACAGGGGCAGGGGCTGCTCTGGCTTCTAAAAAGCTGGCGCCAAAAAAATCGCCAACTGCAATTTTCCGTCGCCAGTTTTGTAAAAGTGTCGCTAGATCACTATATGACATGGCGAAATTGTTTAACAATTATTTGTGACATATTCTGTAACGTCGGCCGAAATCCAAATTTGCCGGACTCTTAATTCAATTTTCAAAAGTTTGGTCTCGAGCAGCCCGTACACTAATTGTATTTTAATCATGAAAAGATGTGTGAGTGATTTCTTGTTGGCAGAAAACCAAAACTTTACAGTAATTTATTAGAAACATCTATTCCCGTGAATGAACATAAAACCGGAAATACTGAAAATATAATTACGCATATGTAAGAGTTTTCTAATTACGAAATTAAGACGGACATCCGGTCCGGAAATCACTCAACAACGACCTCAGTTTTCAACCCTGTATTTTATTAATTACATTATAAAAAAATATTGCTACAAAAATATGTTTGTTTTTGTTATTTTTATAAATTAATTAAAGCATCAATTGTTTTATTACAACGTCTACTCAAATGTGATGCAGGTAAAGCTTTTCATCAGACAACTTTGTTGATTCATTTATTGTCGATTTCCGTTTAATAACTCCAAATAACACACATGTCACTGGATTCTACACAATACACGTGTATTTACGACCATAGAAGCCGACAAACGATCGTTAATGATGCAATCGCCGATTACCGATAAATTTAAAACGTGCATGCATCGGTTAACACTAGTATAAAACCTTGGCGCCAAAAAAAATCACCAGGCGCAATATTTTGTCGCCAAATGAAAACAAAATCGCAATTGGCGACATTGGCGAAGCCCAGCGCGGCCCCTGAAGGGGTCTTTTAATTCTATTAATTAAATTTTTGATTATTGCTTTTACCAATCAGTAAAGTGTTAGTCGTAAATGGAAATGTTTTTCGTCTTTATTATTTAATAAACTATCGAAATTCTTCAACTGTTTACAGCGGTAAACTCGATATTCGTAGATTTACAAATTTTAAAGTAGGAAGCTACCAACCAATACACTTACTAAGTATCGGATCGCCAACATGACGATACAGCATAAACAAAAAAATAATATATAAGTCTAGAGAATTATGCAACGATACAAATATAAAGATGTTTCTACTATAAAATAATTATATTAATAAATATGACAAAATTTTATCGTTTATTATAGATTGATATTGACACTGAAGAAGGTCGAAAAGCCACAGATGGGGCACTCAAGAATGTAAATGACATTCGTGCTTTTGCAGTTAACAGTAGTGAATATTTTGTACTGTTCAAAATAAAATAATAGTTACACAAATATTGTTCAATATTCTTTTTAAAATATATGCCATAAAAAAATACACCTATTTATAAGAATTGAACTGTCAAACTATCGAACTGTATGTATCACGTGACTTCGAACCAAAGACATCAAGAATAAATATTAACGTCGGGTACTTACAGTTCGCGCGCATGACAGACATTACAAGGTAAATACACAAGTATATAGTTTTTTATCATTCTTTATTCAAAGCAGTAGATTTCAAATGTATTTTATCAGATTGTTACGTATATTAATTATTTCTATTACATATATTTTTACACGTTTCTTTAAAATTAACACGAAAGTAGAGCAATGATTTCCAGAGTATCAATTCAATGTAAAAATAGTTGTCAGAAGAGGTTAGCGGTTTTATTTCTATAAATCGCAAAAATGTACATGGTACAGTTAAAAGGGGAGTGGTGTTCATTGAGTTAGAGGGTCTTAGGCAAAAATGATATGTTGTAGGAAGATTATTGGTACAGCATTCCGCACCTGTCAAAATTAATGGTCGTAAAAATACTAAACGTATTGGTTCCTACTCCATGTTTTCGAATGTCCTTAACATTCTGTTGGCCGGTGTGTTTCATTGCTGCTCTTCTTCCTTTTACCAAATTGGCAGTCATTTAATCATATCTGATATTAATTGAAGTTTTCGGTTAAATTCCGTGAGCTTTCGGTTGTCATCCGCTGATGTTTGACATCTATAACGATATTAAATATGCAAGGTGGGTCGAAATTGATCACAACTATCATATAAACATATTTTTGTATTAGATTGTGACGAGTAAATTTCTCATAGATTTGTTTCCGTCTTTTACGTTTTTCAAATGTCTGTTTTGCCCATTTTAGAATGATCTTTGCCTTTGAATTAGAAAAAAGTTAGTAGTAAAGCAGGGGGTTTGTGGATGGCGCATAAGATTTTAATGGCACAAAGCGAAAAGTGCTCTACAAACAAGTAATTAATTCACGAGTTCTGGTCAGCGGACCGCCTTGTATAGCAAACGCAGTGGTGAACATATCGTGGTCCCAACAAAATAATATCAAAATTGTTCAAAAGTCAAATTTTTTCTTCTCTGAAAACAGTTTTTCGGTAGTTTAACTGTCAGGAAACGGTCAGAATTCAGGATTCCGCGCCTCATAGATCGCCAGTCGTAAAACCACGTTTAATCTTTGCGACTATTTTTAAGCCGATTACAGTATCTTGCTTAAACTTGGCGTAAAAAACTTAACGATATCCGATTTCTTGAAGTTAAACAATATTTGTGTGTGATTATAACCTAGCGTAAAGACGTTTCCTGTCACTAGTCAAATGAAAAATGCAATTTTGTACATGACTTTTTAAATAAATTTAAAAAATGTGTGTGTGTTCGTGGTTTTTCCTTTGTTTTATTTGTATGTGTGTGGTTTTTCTTTGTTTTTTTTATTTTGCTGTTCACAAACAAATCTCATATTGCATTGATAATTTTTTATTATCCTTCAATTGCTTTTCAGAGCGACGACAATGACAGAATCTAGCGAATTGCAATGTGAGTCGTGTCAATACGAACATGTCAATAAATCTGCGAGCTATTGGTGTACGGACTGTGAACAAGGTTTCTGCAGTAAATGTTGTAGAAGCCACAAAGCTGCCTAAAGGTACAGAAACCACCGAATCATACCTGCAATGGACTTTCAAAGGACAAAACGATTTCATGTAATCATGCGATGTACAGATCACATTAAGCAGTTAGATTTTTATTGTCCTACACATGACAGTGTTGTTTGTGTTGAATGCGCCCGTGTAATCCATGGTAGCTGTAAAGATCTTAAACCGTTAGATTAAGCAGCGAAGGGCGCAAAAACGTCTATTGCACTTATCGACCTGGAACAAACCATCAATGGGCTTATTAAAAACATAGAAAAGGGGGCACGACATATACAACAAAATAAAACAAGTTTTTGGAAAAATGAAGATGACGCAAAGAAATTCATCGCAACAAAGCGAGCGGAAATAAATAGGAATTTAGATTGTCTAGAGGAAAAATTGTTACAAGAACTAAAGTCCAAGTCAAAAAAGACCATGCACGAAATTTCTTTGATTACTGCCAAATTAGAAACAAAACGCAAAAACATTTCGGTTTTAAAAAACACTGCACAAAAGATGAAACAACTTTCATCAAATATGCAAGTGTTTGTAGGAATAAGAAGTATTATGAAAACTGTTGTCAACGAAATAAATGAAATCAAACTCTTGCTTACCAGTATCCCACAGCTAAGTGTAGCAGTTAAGTTCAACCCTACATTTGAAACATACGCAGAAGCTTTCGACACCTTAGGACAAATACAAACTACATCTAAAGAAGCAGTAGTTCCATATGTTGAGCGACGGCTAAGACAAGCACCAGTACCAGCGCCCAGCTGATCCACCAGTCCACAAATTAGACAATCTACAGTTAAAGCTGAAGAAAAATATTGATATGGGTGAAGATAATAACTATGTATTAAGTTGCTTAATATTGACAAATAAGTGTATTATAATTGCGAGTTACGATAAACCATCTCTTAGTATTCTAAAAGAAGACGGGTCATATGACCGTGAAATCAGTGTTTCCGATATTCCTTATGACGTCACAGAAATAGATGACCAGAGAGTTGCAGTTTCGTATCAAAAAACGTTCATATCTATAGTAAATCTTAAAACTGAAGATACAAATAAAACTCTGGAAAATTTATGTATACAATACATTAGGGGTATAACATACAACGACAGTAAATTATATGCCATGGCATGTGGCGAAGGAATCAAGGTAATAGATCTAGATGGGAACATTATCAAAATAATACGTATAAACAAAGATGCATATGATAGTTACAATGTTACAATACAGAACGACAAGATTTACTACTCAGTCGAAAACGGGGGTGTACACTGTGTAGATATGGAAGGTACAGAAATCTGGAAGTTTCAGGATGATCAGTTGTTTGCCATTCCAGGCATAGCTGTTGATAATTATGGTATAACGTTTGCAACTGGTATTCACGACGTACTGATGGCTATTTCTCCAGATGGTAAGCAACAGAAGATTCTACTAAACAGTTTTGATGGACTTCAGGACCCATGTGCCGTGTACTGTGACACAGACAGTAAACGATTTCTGGTCTGCAATACGTTAAACGGACATGCTGCGTTATATGACATCATATACTAACAATTGCAAACCACTAATTATATGTGAACATGTTTATTGCTACATTGTTCATGACAAAGTAGTTATTCAGAGCACCCTAACATTGCCTCTGCAATCCATTTGTGACGTAACGTCTTTCTCTAATAAACGTCGCAATCTCAATTTAAAATTAAAACAGCAGTAAGCTCGTTGTAGCCGCTACAAAAAGCTAAAAATTTCCGTCCTACCTAAACCATATACTTTTCAAACCCTATACTTTTCCAGTGACATTTAAAAATTGTGTTGGGGTGAATATTTTTAAACTCCTATTTACGAATATATTTAAGACAAACTAAACAAATTTTGTAGTATTAATCCTTATAAAATTTGTAAGATGTGGGTTTAGTCATTATAATATCGTGGTGTTATTTCAAAAATTAAATGAAACAAGTGTGTGTGTGTGTGTCTGTATGTGTGTTTCATCTCCAGCAGTGTTATGTAACTCTAAGTTTATCTGTTTAACTGTCTGTCTTTTCTGCACTGATGTTTACAAATTTAATCACAAAAGAGAAACTCTTTTGGTTTTTTTTGTTATTACACTACAAAGGATGGCATTGTAGAGTCACTCGATAGTTTTATTTTATAAAATCATCTTTTTTAATTGTCTATATGCATCAGTATGGTAAATAAGTGTGCATCGCCTCGGGAATATACCGAATAAAGCGGTTTGTTTTATTTTTTGGTAGGTGGGGTTACAATCCAAAGTTTAAACATCGACACACTGCAGTCAATGCAAACGCTTTCTTTACAAATCATCTCTGTTTTCTTTTTCTTTATATACATCAGAAGGAAAATAAATGTGTGCATCGCCAATGGGAATATGCCGATTGTAAACAATGACACATTTTTGTCAGTTAGGGATTAGGTAATTGTGCGCAATCATCCAGAACAAGTATTCAGATTCACCAATTGTATAACGTAATACATAGATTTGCAGTCATGAAAATTTCTGGTAACATTATAACGTTCTATCCTCTCCGTTTTTGTAAATATCCGACAATTGTATGTAGCGCTGTAAAAGTTAATTATTATCTATTGTCGAAAGAATTTAGCTAGATAAACATCTCGGCTACTCATCCACTCTTGAAAAATACAACAAATGTAACAATAGTATACAAGGATTCAAATGAGAGGAAAAAACAAAACATGTAAAGATGGTAAAAATTCTTCGAATCAAAAACACGAAAGTTATATTTTCAAACAACAAAAATTTAAGCAGTTTAACGCGTTGTTAATACACGGAACAAAATAATTTACACTTAAGTTTACCGTGAGTTAAATCTTTTATTTTTTTAAAATAATAATTTGTTTTCTTGTTTGAAGTTATACACTAGTTTGTTTATTGAAATAACCACACGCAAACGATGATAACTATTTTCTTGGAATTGATTTAATGCAAGTTTTAAAACAAATTTATATCTTGATAATTACAGTTAATTCGTAGTAATGATGTCGTATACAAACAGGATAATGTTTGACTGATGAGAAGGTGGAGAAACATTTACATGTATTTCTTGAGATTAATAGTAAAACTTTATCTGTTGGTTAATAACGTAAGATGTTCTCAATGAAAAATATCTAGCATATATATTTCATCATTTTGAATAAATGACATAGGACATTCTAGTTAGTATTCTGGATAAAAGTTATAATTTCAGATCAATTTGTATACAAACGATCATATTTAAAGTTCTAAAAAATACACCAAGTTGTGGTTTAATTACCAATAGACATAGATTAACAAATATAATGTCTCCTTTTTTAGAAATACATGTAGGTACACATATTTACCCATCAGCTTAAAATCATACATGACATAGGTATAAACTTATTAGTCCCTCCTTCATGCAATTGTATACAAATGTAGCTGTTAATGTTTTTGTATCTGAATCGTTTGTTATAAATATTTATCCATAATTTGTATATACATTTATAACAAAAGGCGATGTTCAGGGGCCTCAGTGCCTTAGTGGTTAAGGTACATTGTATTTCGTCTACTATTGATCACGTGGTCTGTCCATAAATGAGACTGCGGGCTTCAGTCTGTGGGCAGGGTGCGCTCGACTCCAATTTTAATTGACAATGATAGCCAGCTTTCACACCGAAGTTCGGGAGTTTTCTCCTTTTGGTATTCCGGCTTTTTTACCCAAATATAAAAACTGGACGACACTATAAAGCTGAAATATTTCTGAAAGAACAAAAAAACTATCAAGTGTTCCATTTTATTATCTATTTCAACTCAGCGTATTTGGATTTTAAATATTGTTTGGGTTCGAGCACCACTTATGAGTCTTGGTTATACGAAACGCGCGTCTGGCGTAGTAAATTTTATTAACCTTGGTATCTTTGATGACTTTTTTCATACTGCCCATATATCAACATGTTCCCAATGACATTGTCAGTTAAACAGCTCATGAAAGAGCTTATTTACTTTGCTTATAACCACACCAACATTGAACACACTTCTTGAAACAATAATGTGACTCAAAAACCCATTAACGCAAGTTTAGTGTTTAATTGCAAATACAAAGCTGACATACTTCGATGCATTTTTTATCACGTTTTTAAAAAACACATTTTGCTAGGCAAAGAGAAAACAAATGCTTAACTATTAGTTATTCTAAATCAAGGTAAATATTGCCGATCCATGTTAAAGACTGTTACAATGAACATAAGTCATACTAAAGGTAAGAACAGACGATGACTGACAAGAACTGCTACAGTGATCATCAGTCATTCTAAATCAAGGTAAAAACTGATAATGAATGACAAGGACTGCTACAATGATTATCAGTCATTCTAAATCCAGGTAAAAATTTAAAAGTACTGTCACGATCTGATACAGTGACTAACAGTTCATTTTAATCCTACAAAAGTACTGTTCTTAACTGACCTAAACTGTTTCAGTTCAGAGCAGAAGCAATCAGTAAAAGATAAAAATTGTACTGACGTGAAATGTATACATAGTGATTTACAGAACATGAGCAGTAAATTTACAGTATACATCAGTTTCTATCAATAAAATTTGAACTGTGTATGGTAATGTCAGTCCTTATGTTGGTTCATAGTGTTACATACATTTGACAGACGTCAAAGAGTTCTCATGATTTAACTGACAATCAGTGTGAATCTAACCCGCATTTGGTTTAAATTTGTCATTCTTTTTTTCCACTTTTGCATCGGCAAGTTTTCTCGGGTATGCAATATCTGTTTTACTTTAGGAAATGTACAATTATGGATTTTAAAATAAAATGATGGTATCTTTTGCGTGATCCGATTGTTTAAAATAACTTAAAAATCATGATAATACGATAAATTGAACTTTTTGTATTGCCTAAATAAAAGTACTACATTTTGAAATAATGATGAAAATTTGACACACAAATAACAGTTTTTGTTTCTTTTACGACACCTTCTCCCTTTTTAATTTATAGAACTGCAAATCTCCAGTTGAACTTTTACACGATGAATGGTTCCCAACAGTCAATTTGTTTCTCCACAATAATCGATTAAAATGTTGCAATATTTTCATTTATTTTAAGTTGTATTTACTTGCTTAGTGTTTCATAATGTGAACTAAATTAATTCTCTTTAGTAGGAATGGCAAGTTTGAACTCTGTACCTACTAGGCAAAACTCTATAATTCAGTTAATTTGCCTGTTTGTTTAAATAGCGTTTAAAACTGTTTCAGCGTACATAATGTATATATCAGAGAAGTTAGAGTAGTAGGCGAACTCCTCGACGGTCGATTTGAAGCTATATGGCAATCCTTGTCAGTTAAGCTTGCCGTCGAGCATACCCTGTCTCAGTAATGATTTATGTATACCACTTAAGCAATGCACTAATTTACTCAACCAAGAAATATTCCAGTGGTACGCAATGCGCACGCAAGTTAAAAACAATAGATACGTGTATCCGGCAAACCGGTAAAATCTCCACCGAAAACTTTGAACATTATAATTGATATACATGTACTACTGATAGGGCCTTTATCAGACCAAAATACCACTATTAAAAATGTACTACAGTATTGTTTCAGTGTATTTTACAGACCTGATCGCACTTTTGCAAGCCTTAAACAAATAGTTGAATCGGATAATCGGAGACTGTTGTTCAAAAATGGCATTGCTTAGTTCTATACAATCAATCAAACATATTCTAGAAACTAATAATTTACCCTCCTATTGTTTCCTTAGGTTTATACCAATTACATCACTTCTTTCATTCTTTGCTTAAAACGCTTTTGTATCCTCTGTAAGGTATGCGCTATATATAGTTGTTAAATAAGTGCCTTCACAATTAAAACGTAGTGACTAACGGGTCTCATCGTGTGTCTATTTGGATTCCAAAAATCATGATAAATATACTTTCTTATTTGTATCCTCATTTCTTTGTAGTTCATTATCAATATACCCTTTATTTCTAAACACATAGACGTTGGTAGAGAGGATAGGTGGGTAAGTTATGTAGGTACATGTAGCATGTTCGTAGGCAGAGATAGTAGATAGCAAGATTTTGAAAGATAGATTTACATAGATGAGCTTTTTGGTACGTAGTTAGTATTCGCAAGAAGATCAATAGGTGTATATACGTATAGGTGCCTGTGTGTGTCTATGTTCTTATAGTTTTGCCTGATGGATGTATGTTATCTATCTGTGCATATATAATTATTATGTTTAATGATTTAAGCTGGATTAGAGAGATTTAATTTTGTCCTTCTGCATAAAAAATTAATTATATTTCTTAAATATATGAACTGAAGAACATTTACGTCTTTAATTTCTGTTTGTTTTACATCTGTAAAGGTAACAGGTATAAATAACCAACCACTTAATTCATGTATGTAGCAATGGTGGTAGTAAATAATGTATAGTCTACAAAAATACTGCTTAAAATTACTCCTTTTTCCCTACACATGCATGTTCTATTACTGCTTATGTGGATCTACTGGACAAAAAAACTTAAGTCCAAATAAAACTCTAACCCCTCCCCATCTCGATGAAAAGTGGTAAATGTTCGCTGTCTTATGTATAGCTACAGATAAGGACGTAACATTAATATTATTTACTGAGATAGTACAAATTGAATTTTTTTTTCAGTTTTGACATAATCTATCAACCTAAATTTTGTACACCACGGTCGTTCAGGGCATCTTGATCATCTTGTACAAAATGTCACAACTATTGATTGTTCTTAGCAGAAATTTGATTCAATAAGAATAATTGTTCGCAAAAATATACTGTGCCTCCTGGGCTGGATACGCCCAGACGTGGAATTGACAACCAACAAAATGTTGTTTTATTCAAGATATTTGAATGCTGTTTAACGCCACTTTCTGCAATTTTGCAGTTATATTATGCCGGTTTCCAGTTTTTATTCGAGAGGAAGCCGGAGTACCATGAGAAGACCCCGACTTTTAAAATGAAAACTGGCAATCTTTGTAGAGTTGACAGACTACGTGATAAAAAGTAGACAAACTACCTTAACCACTCGCCACCGAGGCCATTTTTATGCAAGAAGAAAATTAAATAAACGTATCAGTTTATATAGCTGCCACAAACCTTATTTGTTTTTGGCGCAAATTTAAATATGAGTTTCATCCATTTTAGTTCAGAAGCGAAAGTAGAATCAGAACCCCAGATTTGGGGGATGTGATGGTATGGCTGATGAATCGCTCACCAGTGTGTACTCACACAATAAAAGTCTACTTCCGAATGTTTGTGTAATTAAGGCAGACGTAATAAAGCGTGTAGTCTTTTTTCAGCCATGGCATGGCTGACTAATAGCATACTTGGCAAAAGTGTGTAACCACAGGTATTTATGGTGCCTGAATATTGTTCCGAAAATGAGCGTTCTGTTACTCTTCTGCATTTTAAGTCTTTAAATTATTTTATTTTAATGGGGTTTGACATCAATTTCAATAATTTACAGCATGTTTTTAGTACCCATGAAGACATCCGACTTCGGTACATATGGCAGTTCTATCTTTCCAATAGTGTTAAAATTGGACACACCATGCCCACAGTAAGGGTATAATCCACAACCTCAGTGTTGACAGGCATGTGATCACTAGTAGATGATTAACACCCTGAAAGAGTATGATTTAGGAGTTTTATAGTGAATGTGTAAATATGCAGCATAAAGCAATAAAGGCAGAGGCGTATCAAATCTATTTGCGTTTAAGCTTATTCTTTTCGATGCTGTATGTACATTTACTTTGATAGCATGTCTGCTTCTGTTGGTACCATGCGCGTAGATTATGCACAAGTGAATACAAATTTGGTGTTTGTAAACTGAATTAGTATAATGATGCAAATTGTCATCGTTAACTTATAAATAGTGTGAAAAACTTTTAACTAGCTTGTGTAAATACTACGTAAAACTGTCCGATTTCCTGTTTCCTGTCGTCCAACAACGATTGTTTTAAAGTTTAGATACTACTGTGCTGTAAACAATAACTTAAAAAAACAGTAAATAGCCTGCAAATTTTAATCTACAATAAACACATATATGAATACAATATTGCATTTATAACTGACCGAATATCTCCTGGCAACCTTAACTTGTACTAACTAATTTTGTAGTCAGCAAAATATGCAAATTCAAATATGTTCGTGAATATCTCTCACTTGCAAACTATTTTTGCAGAATAAATTGTAATACTTATTTAACTTTGTTTACAAGATTTCTACTTGGGTTTAACACTTAAGCGGTGTGTCTTTTATTTTATTTCTCATAGTGTGTTTGTATTTGCACAAGATCTGAACGTACTTTATGGCATATTACATCTGCACTGCATCTGTTTTGGAAATAAAATCAGTCACATTTTAGCATTTTTTTTTGCTTAAATTGTTTATCAAATCCCATTCTGCAATGATTTTTCATAGAAGTACGAATATTATGTCTTGCAAATTATTTTTGCGTTGCATTGTTTCATCAAAACGAGCCAGTATCTTATCATTTGACTTGTCATTGTTCAGCGGCCTTCTTAAACATAGGCTAGTAGCGCATGAAAAGTATACATAGACAGAAATAGGTCGTCAGATCTGAAATGTCGTTAGGTATATCCTTTGTTGTACATGTATATAATTACATGTAGTTTATTAATCTCTAAACCTTTGATGTTACTCTTATTTATTTTAAGGTGATATATAACCTTCTCCAGAACAGGTTTCGTTCTTTCTGCAAAGCATGTGCTTTATTACTAATATCATAAAACAGAACTTATTTCAAATAATATCAAAAATTAGACTGGTTCAGCTGTTTAATATTCTAGCTATTAAAGACTAAATCTAAATGTCATTTTAGGTTTTTTCATAGCAAATTATAATAAGTTATTAAAAGTATGCAAGCAAACAACGTATATGTAGATCGATAATAAAATTACAAAGTATTATAAAAGGGGCGTTTAAAGTGTTTTAAAGCTGCATTTTATGTTTTATGAGATTGATTTTCCCCTTAAAGTTTGACAACTGAAAGGACTTCGAGAATTATTGCTCCGTTTATAACATGCATGTGGTCCTGGGAATTGAAATTAGAAATATGTATAATAGCGCTCTGTTTATATTTTCTGTAAATAAACCGGTTTTTTACAATAGTAGTAGAATATTTGTAGTTTTCAAAGGAATTAACAGCTACATGTAATAATTTTATTTCAAACGAATGACACTTGAATGAATCCCACAATACATTCGAATATGATACCACATAATTTTGACATCAAATGTTTGAGGTATAGTAAAAGTTAGAGTTAAGTGTATTTTGTTTTATTATTCGAAATCTTATTTGTTATTTTTGAAATGATATTTTTCACATCAATTTCTATAACTGTGAAAACCTCCTTTCCAAAATATTTCATTTTAACTACCTCCAGCTTTACTTAGTGAATGTGATTTGGGCTGAACGCAACTGTTCATCATTGAGGTAAAAACCAGTGTACAATGGGGAACACTCCTGACATTTACCGTTAAAACTACCAAATCAATTAAGGTTTGATTAGAGCATACTCTGGCAGAATTCAGGATCGTACATGCAACCTCAGTATTGACAGTTTGGTAGTATATACCTAACTATTTGAATCATTTTAAAGCTAATTAAAGTAAATTATCTTTGATTTCTTAAAACTTCTCGTGTGTTATTTCAAAAATTTTACTTTTTTGTCACTGAACTGAGACTTAATAAGCGGGATGAAAACATTCTACTTAACTTTTATTTTATACAGTTGATAAATAGCCTTTTGGGTTACATATAACTTTAATCATAGAGGGACCTATGCGGATACATTGTACTCTACGAACATTGTTTGATATTTCTGCATATGTACTGATATTCAAATTGACACAAATATGCCGATTAATTCATAAAGAATACAAGATCCAGCCGACAATATGTTCGGTATTTCAATTACAATTACAATTGATTAGAATTGAAAACGAAAATAAAATAAAAGTGTTGACGATCATAAATTTCAAACGTCAGTAAAAGGTGAAAACCGCAAAATAATATTTCAATAAAATTATAAAACCGTCTAGTTTATTAAATTCAAAATATAAGAGTTTGAAATAGTGCTGCTCTACTAACTGCATCAACCACTCGGCCCCGAGTTAAAATTTTGACCTGTTTCTGTCAAATGTAAACGGGAACTCATTAGTGCACTCAGTGTGAATACTGTGTATTTCCTGCAGAACTGGGATCATTGTAGATTGCGTTGTTCCGGAATTTTATGTGTGTTTGTTTTGCTAGTCCCATCAATAGAGTCAGTTTCCATATATGTATCGTAACAGGTAATAACCATTACTTTAATATCGAAAGTCACTCATTAGTTCCATTAAAAATCATAAATAATATATAGACGGTTATCGAGTAGCCCAACTTGTCGAGCACGGCTATTTAAAGTGGTAAGTCGTCGAGAGGTCCTGCGTTTATGATAACGAAGACTAATATGCAATCTAACTTCGAAATCTGTTCTCTAGTTTTTCGCCTGTTATGTTTAATTTACCATATTATTTTTCACACTACTTGTCGACAAAAATATAATAACGAGCGTTTGAAGAATACAGAAACGACAGAGAAAGATGTTTATTTATAAGTTTTTGTTCAGAACTTTTTTATTTACACTTAAACAACTATAGTGTTCAACAAAAAAGTACTTTACATTGAAGTTGGATTAAACAGAAATTCTATCTGTTTAATTATAGGAGAAAGCCTGAATGGGCAACCTTGCATATCGACACTCACGATCGAGAAGAATCGGAGCGCAAACAGTCAGCAGGCGACTTCGAGAATATGAAATTAGACTTAAAAAAGCGCAGTGTGGAGCAGTTTTGACACCGTTACACTGACAAATTCCTATGGTGCAACAGATTGAGAGGCTGGACGTTCCGCAACTAGCATATACTAAGGCTCAGTGAAGAGTCCTGTGTTCTGGTACCAAAAAGTAATGAGAGAATACTTGATACAGTCGAAGAAATGTACGTTTCTATCCCTCCTGTGTCCAAGAATTGCATAGCGTTGTTGGAGGAAGCGTCTTGATTATGGCGGCGGTCTCTAATGACTGTTAAACAAAACTATTTTATATCCCAGTAGATTAAACCGCTCAAAGGTACAACATTTACAACCTCAACTAATGCGCGTAATTGACCGACAGAGAGAGTTTTTCCAACAGGCCAATGATAGACCTTACATAACGCGCTCAACAAGACACTAAGTTGAGAAAACAAAACAACATTAATGTGCTACCATGCCTGCCATATCATCAATTGCACATTCGTGGAATCAAATGGATAAACGTGAGCTCCACCGTTAACCTCGCCACTGACCGTCCGATCCTTCAAGTGTTGTACAAGGACTGGCGAACAATTCAATGTAACAACGTATGAAGATTGATTGATTCTATGTCAGGGAGATGCAGGGCAGTGTAGCCAGCTCGAGGTGGTGATACATGTTACTGGCTTAAACTAGACTGGAATTGTTAGTAACTGTGATAAACTCAACTTTAAAAAACAGTATTTATTTAAATAAACATTTAAGTGAATATCAATATTTGTTATTGTAAAATCTTTATCCAAAATATCTCTACTAAAATCTTTAAAAGAAATCGAATATGTGTGGGTTTTTTGCAGAGTATAGTTCATTGAAATATTTTGGGCAATATAACAATATTCCACAATAAACCAGTCGATTCGCCAAAGATACAAAAAATCAAGTAATAGGCCATGGACACTTTAAAATTAGCAAAATAATAAATTGATAATATTACAGAATAATATTAAATAAACAGCGTTTCATAGCAGGATCGTCTAAATGTACCACCAAATATTATCCTGACCTATATTTTAAAAATAATAAAAACGGGAATTCGAAAATACAGTGACACTTTCTAAAACAGGAGTGGCATAAATAAAATGTTGATAATGAAAATTCATAAGACCTCATAGATATCTTGAGGTCTGAATCTCTTTCACAATGTATCAGCATTAAAACATTTGATTGTTCGACACTTTACACGTCGATCCACCATATGCAGATTAAAACCAGGCTTTAAAGTTAGTTTTTTCAAGACAAGAGATGATATAAATCTCTGGTAATAAGCCATGACAAAACTTATTTCGCCATCAAATACTCTAAATCTAATAATAAATATACTGAAGATCAAATCTTTCAACTGTATGATTTTCTGATTTACAATATATTTGTAATTTTTTGGATGACCTGTTTTTAACAGACTATTAGTATTCCAATGGGTACTAATTGTGCTCCTCTCCTCACCGACCTGTTTTTGAACTCTTATTAGGCTGAGTTCCCAGAACCCCTGCAGAAGAAGAAAGAAAAGACACTAGCCCAGACCTTTAATTTCACATTCCGCTGTACTGATGATGTTTTATCCCTCAACAATGCAAACATTTGTGACTATTTGCATTCCATTTACTACAGCGAGCTTGAAATTACAGACACCACCAATACACTAAAACCAGCCTCTTATTTAGAATTACTTCTACGAATAGACTCGGGAACACTACCGGCTAGACTTCGACAAACGTGCTGAATTCAACTTTCTAATTGTAAACTTCTCAATTTATTGACAACATTCCAGCCGCTCCAGCGTATGGTGTTTACATTTCAAAACTTATACGTTATTCAAGGTCCTGCGATCGGTATTCCGACTTTTTAGATCGATCCCTGTTGTTGCTTACTGAACTACCCAAAGGCTTGTTGTAACTATGTTGATGTTATCTCTCCAGAAGTTCTATGGCCGTCGCCATGACTTAATTGATCATTATGGGAAATCTTACATACAATCGGATATTTTCGCTGAATCAAAGGTTGTCCTTCCTATTCCTGGATTTAACTTTTTCCTAGAAATGACAATAACTCAACAGGTGTCTAATTAGAGGCAGGCACTGTTTTTGTCTCAGTAAAAACTACTGTATTAAGTATGAAATAAGTACTGAATATTATAGGTCAGAATCTATATCACATGCTGTATAACCCGAGAACTCTATATCACCCCTAAAGTGGTGACAAAGTTCGAGAGTTGATATTGCATGTGATATACATTTGGCATGGTGTGTGTTATATCTGTTGATTTAGCTGATTTGATTCGATACTCAAGCTAATATAGTCTGTAATCCATAGGCAGCCTAGCATTAACAACCCGCGTTGACACAGTTACCTGTTACGGCTTTATTTATTTATTTATTTTTGCATTTTTGCATATACGAAAATCTCTTACACTAAATGTAATCCAGAAGTCCGCTTTAAACTGATATAAGTTATGTCATTCGTCTTTAAGATACGGATTTATATAGGCTTTGTAGCTTGTTTCCGAATCCTGCAAATATACTATTTATATGAATACAAACTAAATGTGTTTAAACTAACATTGCGTGCAGGGTGTACTCGACTCCGATCTTAATTGACAATGTTAAATGATTGGTTTATTCTCAAGATTTTTTCGTTTATTCGCAATACGTTTTGCGTATTGTACCAAAACATTTGCGTTAAACGCAGCAGGTTTTGCGTTTATTGTCAGTAACGTTTGCGTTTTAGCGCATAGTGTTGCGTTTAAATGCAATTATTTTACGTTTTCTCGTTTTTTAAAATTATATTTTAAAGTGGATCGAACAATCTTCCGTACGTATTACCTACAAAAAATCAAAATAAAATGTTCTTTTTAAAAATATTTCTCAATGTCTTTGTAAAATAAACTGAACAAAAGAAATATACCTGTTTATAAGACTTGAACTGTCTAACTATCACGTGACTTCGTATCAAGGACATCAAGGACAAATATTCACGTCGGGTATTTACATGTCGAGCGCCAAACATAAAAATAAGGTAACTACCCGTGTATATCATTCTTTATTCAATGCAGTAGATTTCAAATATATATTATCATCATTATCAACATTATCAACATTATTACGCAAACTTATCATTTTTATTATATATAGTTTTTACGTGTTTCTGTAAAATTTAAACGAAAGTAGAGAACTGATTTCCCGAAGATCAGTTAAATGTAAATATAATTGTCAGACGATTTTCTTAGGTTTTATTTCAATAAATCGCAAAAATTTAAAACGGTACATTTTAAAAGGGGAGGGGTTCTCATTGAGTTAAAGGGTGTTACACACCAATAATAATTCATGAAGATTTTTTGTACGGCACTCCGTAACTCAAATTATTCGAAGGAGAAGTACCATATATAACGCTTCCTACGCTATGCTTTTGATTGTGCTTAACGTTCTACAGTACTTGCACCCGTAAACGCAACACTTTGACTGATTGATAACTGATTGCTGACGGATTTTGGAACGCTGACGGATCGCTGACCGATTGCTGATGAATACATCCGTCCAAAATTATGAATCCGTCATTACCTTGGTAACCGATCCAGAATCCGTCATTTAATTATATGCATAAATCGGATGCGTAAAAATTAATAATTTAAAGATAAAACGAATTCTGAGTCATTTGTATATTATATTTGAATTTATAATAAAATAAACGCAAGTATGTAAAAGAAAAGTTAATACAATGTCTCATTCTAAAAAAAATTTAAAAAATTTTTAAATAAAAAACTATTTTCTTTATATTATATAATTAAGCAAATTTCTTTAAGGTAGGACATATATGCGGGTTGAGCCCTGTAAGCCTTAAAAAAACTTAAGCGATTTAAGTCACATCACTTTCAGCGGGAGTATGTCAGCTTTATTCATGAAGAGAATAAGTTAAATATCAATCAATTATAGATTTGTTGGTTTGTTTGTTTAAATATTGTATAACGCAACTTTCAGCGATTTTTCAGCTATATCATGGCGTCCAGTTTTTATTGGAGGAGGAAGCCGCAGTACCCGGAGAAAATCCCCGACCTTTTTTAGAAAAACTGGCCCCTTTTCAATTGAGTCTACTGCACCCTGCCCTCAGTGTTGATTTACCACGTGATCAATAGTTGACGAACTCACATAACCACTCGGGCACCAAGGCCTCCTCAATGAATTAGAGAAAGATGCACAAAGGGCAACAATTTTGAATTCCACTGGAAAAATATGGGGTATGGGTAGGGGCGGAAAATTTACTTTTTTTAGACTACTTCTTTTCGAAATCTACAAAAGAGATCCTTATCGTGCAAGGAGCGTGACACTCTCTAAACACATCACTATGTTCGCGACAATTCTAATATGACCAGAACTACCCCCCCCCCAAAAAAAAACCAACAAAGTAATAAAAAAAACCAATACGACAGCACATCCCATGTCCGCCAGCTGAGGACGCGCTGGGCAGCTCTATGAAACCTAGTAACTAATTTCAAATACTTCCGATTTTAAAGGAAACAATTTATGCTTATATTTCATTTATTATCGAATGACTATAACAGAGATCGTAAAATAAACAAATTTTGACGGCTAAAATGCGAAAGCAGAATTGCTTTTTATATTACACTTACATGTTAGCATCTTTAACTCATAAGCTTCTATAAAACAAACGCGGTTAGTAGTTTATTCTTTATTTGAGATTTTATTCTGTGTAAATTCATGTGACACAATGTGATAGTGAATAAAATATATAAATATATGTTTTCGCTTTTGTCGTAAATCTTATTCAGTATTATACACCGAAATTCTTAGAAATGGTGGCACAGTAGTTATTCTTTATTTGAGATTTAATTCTGTGTAAAGTCGTGTGACACAATGAGATCATGGAGATAGTGAATAAAATATATATAGATGTTTTCGCTTTTGTCGTAAATCTTATTCAGTATTATACACCTGTATTCTTCGGAACTGTGGCACAGAAGAAAACTGATCAAACCCCGACAAATGATCTGTTTAATCGTTTATAATAAAAAACCTCGACCTCGGTGGTTAAGGTAGCAGTAATCTATTATTGATCACCGAAATGTCTGTTCGACACTTACAGCGGGAAGGTGTGCTCAACTCATCCCTAAATTTGCAAAGAGCACCAGTTTTCCTGTCGAAGGTGTGCTGTTTCGTTGGGTACTCCAGATCTTCCCTATAAACACTAGACACCATATTATATAGACTAATATAATTTTTGAAAATAATGTTAAACAAACTTCAAACATACATACAAATAATGCTAACGCGAAAGCGCGAAGTGAAAAAAAATTAACGATTCCGCCTTTACGTTTTTCGTCTTTCTCGCTTTTTCCGCTTTAACAAATTTCGAAGACAAATACGAGATGTACGCCTTGGCACGCGAAGTCAAATATTTTTTGAATTCATTGTGTCTGAGTTTTTTCATTTCTTTTTAATTGTTTTTTAAATAAAATGACACTAAGTGATGTTTATATTCCGTCACAGATGTATTACATGTAGTTATAGATTGGGGGGGGTGGAATTTTTCCATTTATCATTTATAATTTTAGACTAGACTTTTCCGCTTTAAAAAAATTCGAAGACAAATACGAGACGTGCGCCTTGGCATGCGATGTAATTTTTTTTAAGTTATTGTGTGTGTGTGTGTGTGTTTTTTAATTTACTTTGTTTTAATTATTTTGTAAATAAAATGACACTATGTGATGTTTATATTTCGTCATAGATGCATTAGTTATAGATTGGGGGAATTTTCATTTTTATCATATATAACTTTAGATCAGTTTTAGCCTTATTATTAGGTAAAACGAGCCATAAATGAGGACATAACACTTAACATTTTTATACTTCTAATATTTGCAAGTGAAACGAATTTTCACATTTCGAAATATTAATTTTACTAACCGGAAGTTGAATGGACGGATTGGAGCGATCAGTCAAAATCAATCCGACAGATCAGTCAAATCGTTCTAAATCCGTCAATTGACGGATGGACGGATTGGGAACGATTTGACCGATCTGACTGATTGATAACTGATTGCTGCCGGATTTTGGAACGCTGACGGATCGCTGACGGATGGCTGACGATTCGCTGACGGATTGCTAAAAGTGTTGCGTTTTCAATCTCAAGTACTGCATCATTGGTCAATCTGTTTCTTTGCTGCTTACCTTCAGCAATTGGCACCAAATAAGCATATCCGATATTTATTCCAGTTTTCCGTTAGATTCCTCGTTGAAAGAGCTTTGGGTTGTTTACCTGCTGATTTTTGACATCTTTTACAATCCAGGCAATAAGGGGTCGAACTTAATCGAAATTTTTGCAAACATATTTTTTTATTAGATTGTGATGAGTAAAATTTCTCATCAAGTTAGATTTGTGTATTGTGCGTTAAAAAATCTGTGCTCAAAAATGCACCATCCCCAAAGCCCATGCTTATTGTAAATAGAAGGCAATGATCGTTGTAAAATGGTCTAAATAACATTCCAAAATCCGGGACTGTGAGGGTTGTCAGTGCTCGACCACCCCACAGAGATGCCCAGAACGTCCACAGATGGCGGACAGGGGGGTTGTGAGGAAAAGCCTACAGAGGACCTAATTTGGTAACGAGTTTGTAGTGTCATGCTTCTTGCACGATAAAAACCCTTTTGATAGATGTCGATTATAGAAGGCTCGTTGAAGCCGCTACAAAAGACTAAATATTTTACCCTATCCATACCCCAGTGCCAGACAAAGTTGTTTAACTCTGATAAATGGTTTCCTAGTTGATTTATTGTTTTTCAAGCTTTTTCCGTTCTAAACATAGCTGAAATACTGCTCGCTAGACTTAAAACATAATCCAATCAATCAATCAATCAGTCAATCAAATAAAAAAATCAATCAATCAATCAATAAGTGTATGTTTCTACAATTTTTAGATAAATGTTCGCTCTTTTCGTCCGTTCATCTAACGCTTTTGTCCTTTCGTATAGGAATGTTTTGATGAAAACGTTTACGGCCTTCTGCCAAGCGTGTGGATACATTAGTAACCTTGTTTTTATATTCCGAGAGACAAAATGGCAGGGTATTATGTGATACCTTCGTTTGCATTTATATCCATCATCCGTCTGTCAGTACCCCGGTGGTTTCCGTATGATAACTTAACTAAATGCCCTCAGCAGCCTGTATCGCTCATATGAACCTGACAATACTTCCTTTTTATCTAGCTTTTCTTTCCTATAAGGAATTGTCCAACAAGTCTGCAAAAAACATTAATTTTGACGTTTTAAGGTGAATAACTCCTATAAAGAGTTGTCCAACACAATTTATGGAAAATAACTCCTCTAAAGCTTCGTTACATATCTTCAACTCATTTGACAATCTTGTAGAGTTTTTGATGCTGAGGAAGGCGGTACACTTCAAATTTCCTGTATCAGTTATACTTTTTTAACTAAAAGGCGAAAATTATTTTGACCCCCTCCCCCACCCTCGTTCTATTTTAAGGCAATAGCCATGTTGAAGGTCAACTGTCATGATCACGATTTGCGCAATTGAGGTAGAGGACATCCAAAAGATTATGTGTGCCATTTTCAAAGCAGTTCTGTCATTGGTTAAAGAGGAGAGGATTTTTTTTTAAATTAACATGAAAATTAAGAAATGCTAACTTTTTCTCTAGTTCTAATAATGTTCAACATATTATTGAAAAACGGGAAAAACGCATCAATTTTAACGATTAAGGGGCAATAACTCCTACAATGAGTTGTCATATCATTCAACTAAATGGAGACGTTTGTAGAGCTTTTGATGCTTAAGAAGGACAGTCTCTTCCGTTTTCATGTATCTGTTATACTTTTTGAACTGTAAGGCAAAAGCTGTATTTTGACCCCCTCAGTTCTATTTTTAGCCTTCGGGTCAGGTGAGCTAAAAACGGATTTTGATGAACACAATTAACTTTCAGCAAAATTCATTTGTTAGTTACTGAGGATGGCCAATTTAATATTTTGTCAATAGTCTGCGTTTCCAAATGATAAATTAAAAAACGTTACACGGCTGTTGGGTACTATTAAATAAAGATAACTTTTAATTGTTATCACAATCCCATTTGTAGTGTTTGTTTTTTTTTTAATTAACTGTTAAACCTCTAAGCCCTCCCAATCAAAATCAAATGACCTTCCCATTAACTTATAAGTTAGATAAGGTTTTATTTGCACCCCATGTCTCGAGAACTATAAGGCCTAGATTGATGAAACTTGTTTTGCATAGATCAGTCATATATAGCTAAATTCTATTGATTTTCCAGTTGATAGTTCCAATGTCAAGATAAAAATTTTAGAGTTATCATGCTCAGCTGTTCCTATGGGCTGATTTTGTAATTCAGTCACTGTGTTCATGGATACACGTAGCGGGATGCCATTTAATGTTCCATTATAGATGTACATCCTATATTTTTTAATTTCTTATGTAAAATAAATGTATCTTGAAAAAGTTAATTTAATTCAAATGTTTTTTTTCTTTCGTTTTGTTTTGTTTCTTTGTTTTGCTAATTTCTTTTCTATTCACAAACAAGTCCTATACTGTATTGATATTTATAAGTCGTGTCAATATGAACATGTTACTAAATCTGCGACCAAGTGGTGTACTGACTGTGAAGAAGGTTTCTGCAGTTAATGTTGTAGGAGTCACAAATTGGCAAAAAATTCCAGAAACCACCACATCAAACCAGCCGTGGAGTATTAAAAGACCAAACAATTTAACGTAAACTTACGATGCACAGTAAGCCGTTAGACTTTTACTGTCCAACAACGACAGTGTTTTTTGCGTTGAATGCGTAAAATTACACCATGGCAGTAAAGATCTCAAACCGATAGATGAAGCAGCAAAGGGTGCAAAGGCGTCTACTGCATTTACCGACCTGGAACAAACTATCGATGGACTTCTTCAGAATATAGAAAAGGGGACACGACATCTACAACAAAATAAAATACATTTCCAGAAAGATGAAGATGTCGCAAAGAAATGTATCGCAACAAAGCGAGCAGAAATAAATAAGCATTTAGATCGTCTAGAGGAAAAATTCTTACAAGCACTTAAGTCCAATTCAGAAAAGGCAATGCAAGAATTTCCTTTGTTGACTACAAAATTAAAAACAAAACGCAAAAACATTTCGGATTTAAAAGACACTGCACAACACATGAAACAATTTTCATCAAATTTGCAAGTGTTTGTAGGAATTCGGTGTATTCTGAAAATTGTTGTCAACGAAATCAATGGAATCAAACTCTTTCTAAGCAGTATCCCACAGATATTTGTGGCAGTTCAGATCAACCCTAAATTTGAAATATTCACCGAAGCCTTCGACTCTTTAGGAGAAATAAAAATTACATCTAAAGAAGCATTAATTCCGTATGTAGAGCGTCAGCTAATACACGCCCAGTACCAGCGTCCAGCTGAACCACCTGAAGTGCATAAAATCGACAATATACAGTTGACGCTGAGAACAAACATTAAAATGGGTAAAAAGAATGCTAATGTAAAGAGCTGCTTGATTGCGAGTTACAATAAACCATCTCTTACTATTCTCAAGGAAGACGGATCATATGATCGTGACATCAGTGTTCCGTATAATCCTTATGGCCTCTCTATTATTGATGATCAGAGGGTTGCTGTTTCGTATGGATACTGGCAAAATTGTATATCCATAGTAAATACATGTATTAACGATCATGCTACACATCCAACTTGAAAGGACTTATGTAAATACTCGATCTGTGGCATTACATACAACGATGGTAAATCATTTGCCGTAGAGTGGGGTGAGGGAATAAAGGTAATATATAAAGATGGTAAAAGTATTAAAACAATATATATATATATATATATATATGCAACGATGCAAAAGGTACGTGCAAGGTTACAACACGGAAAAACAAGATTTACTACTCAGTCAACAAAGGGAGTGTACACTGTGTAGATATGGAAGGTACAGAAATCTGGACGTATCATGATGATCGGTTACATTCATTGAAAAGCGATCCAGCCATAGTTGTTAATAATTATGGTATAACGTTTGCAGCTGGGTATAAGAATAATCTACTTCTGGCCATTTCTCCAGATAGTAAGCAACAGAAAGTTTTACTGACCAGTTCTAATGGACTCCAAAACCCAAATGCTGTGTACTACGACAAAAACAGTAAACGACTTTTGGTCTGCAATCGGAAAAACAGACACGCTGCGTTATATGACGTTATTTACTAAACATTATTTACCAGTGCAATTGTTGTTTTCATACAGAAATTAATATAAATAATTAATGTAAAATCTATTCTCTTGTTTCTTTTAAAAGCACGTTGTAAAATTCACACAATAAAAATTGCTAAAATTGAAGATAAAACTGTAATGTTGTTAAGTTACACTTATTCTATAAAAGTTTTTTGTGGAGATGATGGACGGCATTCCAACCAAACCCGGATGAATTGTTAAACAGTAGTCGTGAATAAGTAAAAAATTGAACAATTTCATTAAATAGAACAAAATTTTATTGAAAATTGTTCAATTATTAAATTATAAAATAAAGTTTTATGCCATGAACTGCAGGGGATAATGTGTTTGTAATGTCGCTTTCAGCAATACTAAGTATTTCAAATATCGATGACAGGAAAATAAATCTAAAAATACTTTATTAAATGACAGTCTAATTAAAATTTGGCCGAAGCGTGTTTACTATTGATGTGGTTAGAAAATATATAATTTATTTGTACAAGCCTTAGAAAATGTTTTGCTGCAAGTACAAATAAACCGTATATATTTAAGCAATGTACGCAATATTTTCTCATGCACCCTTAAACTAAACTAAAACTAATCAGGCTAATGAAAAACATATACTTCTTACTGACTCTTACATGACATTTTCAGCGCGTATTGTAGTGATATCGTATTCGATATCATGTTTTAAACAAGAACAGAATATTTATATTGTAAGAAAATGAGGACACGGGAGACTTTATTCGGCACTACAAAAAAATCAAACATTTATTCAGATACACTTATCGTACAGCTTATGTAATGATTGCATGGTAAATAGAGGAGGGAATTATCGAGACTGGAGAAATCCGATAATCTAAAAGTACTAGTGTAAGATTCGGTTTCTCTAATTTCAAAAAGCATTAAGTTTTCGAAATGAAATAAAATTCCTCCAACCCAAATTTTATGGACAGGACGTGAATACGCGGTAAATGAAAGTGGTTTGTTTATGACGTCCTTATTGTTTATTATGACAGTATTCTAAACCGATCAATTGTTGAGAACCGTAGATTAAAAAAGATTTATTGTTTGTTTTTGTTTGATGGTGTTTAACGCCAATTTCAGCAATTTTTCAGCTATATCATGGCGTCCAGTTTTTATTGGGGGAGGAAGCCGGAGTACCCGGAGAAAACCCCCGACCTGCGGTAGAAAAAAAGATTTAAGTGAGATTCTAACCAGCATTTCGTTCAAATTTGACATTTATTTTTCCAATTTTGCTTAGTCAAGTTTTAACTAGTATGCAATATCTGTTTTATTTTATGAAATGTATGTACAATTATGGATTTTAAAATAAAATGATATCTTTTGCGAGATCAGCTTGTTTAAAAGGACACAAATTTCATGATAGTATGATAAATTATAGTTTTAAGACAATAGCAAAGAAACCCGACCAAACAACAAGAGCTAAAAGCCAAGCGACAGTTACAAATCCGGATATAGACAAATACAATACAAAAACCAAAAACATAAAACCCAGAAAGAGAGTAGCCCGAACCCAATAAAAACCATAGGTGCACTCAGGTGCTCCTGACGAGTAAGCAGTGCCTGCCTCTAATTAGACACCCGTCGAGTTACTCATTGTCATTTCTAGGGAAAAGTCAAATCCAGAAATAGGAACCACTACCTATGACTCAGCAAAAATGTCAGATCGTATTCGAGACACTGATTTCCCATAACGATCAATTAAGTCATGGATACGACAATAGAAATTCTGGAGAGATAACATCAACCTAAGTACAACGAACCCTTGTTTGAGTAGTTTAGCAGTCCACAGCAGTGATCGGTTTAGAAAATCGGAATAGCAATCGCAGGATCTAGAAAAACGTATTAGTTGTGAAATGTACACACAATACGCTGGAGCTGCTGGAATGTTGCTAGAGTCTAGTTGTAGTTTTCCTGAGTCTATTTCTAGAAGTAGGTCTAAGTAAGAGGCTGACCTTAGTGTATTGGTGGTGTCTTTAGTTTCAAGCTCGGTAGGGTAAATTGAATGTAAATAGTCACCAAATTTAGCATTGATGAGGGACAAAACATCATCAATATAGCAGAATGTTAAATAAAAGGTCTGGGCCAGTGTCTTATCTTTTTCTTCAGTAGGCCGGGCCTTCTAGGAACTCAGCCTCATAATAGTACAAAAACAGGTCGAGGAGCACAATAAGTATCCATTGAAATATCAACAGTCTGTTGAAAAACATGTCCTCCAAACATGACAAATATGTTGTCAATCGGAAAATCTAACATGTGACAGATTTGCTTTACAGTATATTTAATATTAGATTTAGAGTCATTGATGACGAAGTAAGTTCTGTCATGACTAATTACCTGGTATTTTATCGTCTCTTTCCATTTTTGCTTGAAAAAGCAGCGTTGTATAAGATCTGTAAGCCTGGTTTTAAGCTGCGTATGAGGGATGGCCGTATAAAGTATCGAAAAATCAAATGTTTTAAATTATACTTCGAAGTGCCTAAAATAAACGTACAACATTTTGTAGTAAGGATGGTAGGTTAACACATTAAATATCAGTTTTTTTTCTTTTAGGTCACCTTCGCCTGTGTAATTTCAACAGCGGATGACTTTATAGAACTGCAAACCTCCATTTGAACGTTTACGCGATGGATGGTTCCTAACAGTCAATTTGTCTTTCTATAATAATCGATTAAAATGTTGTAACATTTTCATCTCTTTTATGTTGTAGTTACTTTAATGTTTAATTTTTCATAAAGTGAAATAAACGAATGATCTTGAGTAAGAATGGCAAGTTTTAACTCTGCACTTCTAGTCTAAACTCTAGTATTCAGTTTGTCTGATTGTTTAAATGGCTTTTAAAACTTGTTTAAAGATATCTCGGCGTTCAGAATGTATACGAAAAAAAGTTGAAATACCAGGTGAATTCCTCGATGCTCGTCTTGAATGTGCATGGAAATAATTGTCAGTTAAGTTTGTCGTCAAGCATACCCTGCCTCAATTATTATTTACCTGTATGTATAGCACTTAAGAAATACACTAACCTACTCCACCAAGAAAAATTATAGTGCATGCAAGTTAAAAACAATAGATACATGTATCCGGTAAAACGACAATCCGAATGTCCACCGATAACTTTGAACATTATAATTGACATACTACTAATAGTGTCTTTATGATTCGCAGCGCAAAATAGCACTATTAAAAATTCACTTCAAATATTGTTTCTGCTTATTTTGTCGAACTGATCGCACTTTTGCAAGCCTTAAGCAAATAGTTGAATCGGATAAGCGGATCATGTTGTTTAACAATGACATTTCCTAAGATATATACAATCATTCGAAAATATTCTAGAAACTAATAATTTCCCATCGTATTGTTTCCTTAGGTTAACCAATAACATCACTTCTTTCATTCTGTGCTTTGGTAACTGTATTGTGTACAGTGTGAGGTACGTGCTATATCGTAGTTATACATGTGGCTTTACAATTAAAACCTAGTGACTAACAGGCTTCATCGTATGTCTATTTGGATTCCGAAAAATCAAAATAACAATACTGTCTTACTAGTATTTTCATTATTTCTTGGTATTTCAGTATCAATATACATTTTACTCCTAAACTATGTACGTTTGTAAAAATATTTTTTTACCCGTTTATGGTAAGCCACTAGAATACAGGTCTCGTATTCCAGCTTGCCAGTCTAGCATAACTCGACTTTGATTTTGTTGATTGAAATATTGGATAGTTTCCTGGGTATCTCCAGTAATAGACTCTATGTATCTCCATGTGAAAAGTACAAAACAGACATAGGTAGAGAGGATAGGTGGGTACGTTATGTAGGTAGCTTGTTCGTAGGCAGGCATGCTTTAAAGCAGAGATATGAAGGCTTGGAAAGACAGATTTACGGAGAAGAGTTTTTTGGTAGGTAGTTAGTATTCGGAAGTAGTTCGATAGGTGTATATACGTCGTACATGTATGTTGTCTATTTGTACATGTATAATTATTATGGTTAGTGATTTAGGCTGGATTATAAACATTTATTTTTTATGCGGTTAAAGTCTAGAGCACCCTCGAACTCCAATCCCTAGTGTTAACACACTGGTGACAACAGTAATTTGAAAATTACATGGACCACGTGTCTACATAGATCTTAAATAAGGTCGAATGAAGAAATCTAGAGTAGATGTAACATGTATCTTACCAAATTTTGTTACATCCTTATCATGACATCCAGCCTTTTTTGAGGAGGCAGGAGTACCTGTCCAGAATTACTGATTCAATCTGTAAAACAAAATTCATTGTATTGTTGAAATATTTCAACAGGAGAGCATTTATATTGAATAATAATTTAAATTAAATGACATATTCTTTGTTGAATGATGGTAAATTTTATGACTAAATTTTTTTAAAACTAATTGAATCGATGAAATTTCCTGTTAGTGTCTAGTTGTAATAGTTTGAATTAGTATGAACTGTTCAAGAATTGTTCATTAAAAAATTTCATAAATAACTCATGAACTGTTCAAGAATTTGTTCATTAACAAATTTCATGAATAACTCATGAACTGTTCAAGAATTGTTCAGTAACAAATTTCATGAACTGTTGAAGAATTATTCATTATCAAATTTTATGAAAACTTCACAAACTTTTGAAAAGTAGTTCCCGAACAACAAATGGACAAGGTTTGTTCTGAAATGTAATGAACACAAGAAATTTATGAGCATCTTTTAAAATTACAGTTCATGAACAATCCTTGTCCATTAGTGAATGAATAATTCTTGAACAGTTCATGCCAATTTACGAACTATTCATAATCATCCATCAGGGGAGTGATCTTAAGGATTTCGCTAATATAAATGTGTGTTTAACGTGGAATAAATAAATACAGAACTTGTCATCAAATTATTTAAGTTTAAAAGCAGTGAATGTATTAAAGTTAACGCCAAGTAATTGTTCAGCTGTATCAAGGGAAGAACACGACTTGTGTTATGCATAGTTGTATATGTCAGATTTGTATTATGTCTTCTTACAATTTTTTTTAGATATTTATTTCTGCAATATATGTTATACATATTATCACACTTTAGCACGTTGATGCGATCTGACCACTTTCCTTTACCTTATTGAGACGACGTGCTTAGCGGAGAAGTTGCTATCTTGCGTAAAAAAATTTCGCTGTATTGTAAGGGACGGACCATTTAACTTGAAGGGGGGCCTTGGTTTTTTGTTTTGGTCAGAAAATTTTTTTCCGCGCTTTGAAGGCGTCGCGACAGAATATTTTTTTTCATTATTAGCATTATTTTATATAGCAGAAATCCTTCTTCAGAATATTTTTTCTTACCCTCTGCTTCCAAAGTATTTTTTTCATAAAAAATCATTTTCAAAATATTTTTTTAGGAAAAAACCAAGCCCCCCCCCCCACTTGCAAGTTAAATAGTCGGTCCCTAACTTGATGTTAATCTCAGCAATCTAGGGAAAACAGTCTGGAAAACAATACAATACTAATACTCCAAAATCTATTTCATAACGACAAAGAAAAAATAGCTTTTGTTGCTACTTGTGAGTTTTTTCAAATTTTAAGATCGGATTAAGAAGCATTATTCACAAACTATGTTAAAATAATTTATTACTTGACCTTACTAATTATACAAAATGAATTTCAATGTTGCGGAGAATTTAAAAAAAATATATATGATATAATATTAGCAATTTCCGAAATCTGATTTATTATAAGATTGCCATCGACATACCTTTTAAAAATATCTACCAATAACTTGCCAGTATAAACTAATTACCTGTATCAAGTTATTCTCTCAAGGACAAATAATGACAGACGAGAATACATCCTTGTATCGCGTTGATCACATTAAATCAGGTAAATACATTGTAAAGTATTTTTTTTTATTATTGTTTAATCTATGTAGTAGGTATAAAATATCATTTGTATTTACAGTTTTTACATAAACAATTATTAAAATTAAAAACGAAAGTATAACACTGATGAAAAATTTTCATGTTTATACTCGGAATAATGTTATTGAGATTCTGTTCACTTAAATGCAAATGTTTTCCGGAAAATCTGTGAAAAAATTCCGTTACCTGCAATAATAAAAGTATGTCGAATAAGTACATTGTACATTACTGGTATATCTGTAGGCTCCAGCCAGTTGTGTGTGCGTGTTGTTTGTGGAGATATTTGCTTATATTTGTCCACTTGTAGTCATGTAGTCTGATCCCTAAAAAGTCCTAGATAGATTATTGCGTTGTAGACGAATTTCCCGGTGCAATGTAAACAAATAATGAAGATATTGTTACTTTTCGGTAGCTACGCCAAATTAAGTCCTTACTTAAGTTTTTAATCTCCCTTTATGAATGTAGATAAGACATCATGTGTTTACTCCGAACTATCAGAAAGTGGCTTTTATTTATCAATTTTTAAGTTACCGCAAAAAATGCCCACATATATACGTACATTAATATTTGTCTGTCTGTAGAGTCTCCAGGTTTTACACTTTGGGGTAACAATCCGAATATTTTACCCCAATAGGGTCCTTGGAACAAAATAAGGTTTATATTGATGATGTGTACTTTGGCTGGAGTTTTTATATATGTTCCTAATTTTTAGTATCAATATGCTTTCACGGTTTCAACTTTAAAAATAATTATGTATTTTTATTTGATTATTTTTTAAATAAAAGGGGTTGGGGAGACTCGATGGCAAAGTAAATTGGTCATCTACTATTGATCACATGGATGGTGGAGCTTCGGTTTCCGTTTCTTACTTGTTATTTGGTTTTTTCTGATTTGTTTTGTATGTGGTTAATTGAATCGCTTTTTATAAATGCTCAGTACTTTTCAGCTGTTTTTGGTTGGTCATTTTGGTCCTCTGAAATATATTTCCTTTCTTGGTGCTTATCAGAGAAATGTATGGCTGCCAGCACTCCTGATTGGCTGAAATTTACTATTTTGTCTTTACTGAAACTACAGGCCGTAATATATTGTGTTTGGCAGGACTGTAGTCAAACATGTCCATTACAAGATTAGCCATTTATTAATTTGTGTATTTTACATTGTATTCTGTGTGGGTTTGTTTTTTTTGCTATTTTTTATATTGTTTACCATTATCACAAAGGACATCCGGATCTAACATCCGCGGAGCCAAACACTGGCAACAATGTATGCGATTGGTGGGTTTCAAAAAGGAATCATCTAGTTATCACGGATCAAAATGGCTTCGGTATGATTTTGTTTAAATGGTGTTTAACTCCATTTGTGACCACTTTTCAGCTATATCATGGGATCAGTGTTTATTAGTTAGGAACCAACAATACCCCAAAAAACCCTGAAAAAACCCACAACCTTATTTTACACTGGTTGCCAAATAACCTGCCGAATGTCGGCAGTTTTCTCCGACTCGTAGTACCACCCATGGCAAGACTGCAAATATCAATGTTTCTGTTTTTGTGACTTAATCCTCCCTTTTAGTGTTCGTATTTATGACATATAACACATATTTCGCCGAAAATGCGAATTTTCTCATGCATGCCGTTGCGACTGACAGACTGGAAGAGAAGGTAAGTCCCTCTGTCTTTTTACATTGTGGAGAACACACGGAATTGATACCGTGGCTGTCCTAAGTAGGGTTCATTCTCTAAGTACTTATGCTCCAACTTCCATGCCCAATAAAAAAATTGATGCCAAGATATAGTTGACAAAATGCTGAAAGTGGCGTTAAACATCATATAACAAACAATCAAACAATGTTAACCGATAGAGTTAAAAGTTTTCTTTCGATATTGTCCAATGAGCTTTTTTGCTGTTTGATGCTATCTATTACGTTTTCGATATATAAGTAGACGAAATGATAACATTTTGCTTTAACTTTTAAGGTAAATATTTGTTTGCTTAACACATTTTAGTCTGTTTTAAAAGTCTTCAATTAAATTTACAAATCATGTTGCAGTGCTTTAAGATTTATTTTATCGACTGCTGCTGTCGATTAAATTGTTTCGAACGTTGCTCTCAATGTCACTATTGACTTAAGATCACTTGTGCGTTTCTGGAGATTGAATGACACTGAATTAAATTAGCTTCATTTCAAATAGTTGGAGGATTTATGAGTGAAACGAAATGAGATCACACGAGTTTACAAAAATTAAGAATAATTTCACTCAGGCTAGAAGAAACTGTAATGCAGTTTCATAGTAGTGTGTACTGTTGATTCCTTTTTATAGCCTATATGATATTCTAAACCGGAAGCTATCGAGATTTACGTTACGTTCACAATGCCGTTATAACGTAGTTGATTATGACAATGCAAAATTATTGATAATAAAACGTGACTTAGTTATATCATGTAAGTTTTGGAATAGGGTCATTACAGAGCACAAGTTCCTTAACGCCCAAACCGCAGTGCGTTTAGCAAACACATCACCAGTTATGGTCATCGGGGATCGTGAAATTATCATGTACTTTTTAACCTATTTCTGACACATTTACTTAATGCTGTAGCGTCTTCGTTGCTTTATTTGTTGCTTTCAGTTATTAGAAAATAGAAATTAGATTTTGTTATAGTTTACTCATTAATATTAATGATTTTTTAATTGCAACTTTACCATGTTATTAATTGCTTGTTTCCCCGCAGAAAATTAAACAATATCGGATTTCTTGAAATAAAAACAGAATTTAAAGTTTCCTCGTCGTGATTTCAAATAATAATTTTGGCGTTTCCTGTCAATTGACAGACGCAAAAATACATAGGGTTTCTTAGATCTAACTTTAAAAACATGTCAATTCACATTTGGTTTAGAAACATTGAGTTTATAGGCTGCAAACAGTAGAGAAGCCATGCGGAAGATCGAAAACAAACGCTTTTTGCTAAAAGAAAAAAAGAATAATTCTGTTTCGTTTAAATTTCATTTAAAAAATGTATTATGACATGTCGAAAATACTTGATTTTTTATCACTTCCTGGTAGATTTGGCACTCGGAAACCTCTTACTGCCCTGGACTCACTAAAGGTCTCAAGCGGCCTTACCCCTCTCCGACAAAAAGGCTTCCACATCATTCAGACGCTGCCTACTACCCAAATATATTTTTTATTTCCAGAATATAATAAAAATTAAATAATTTGGTCCGGTGTAAACGTGGTGTTATCGCCCCTTAATGTGAAATTAGACAGTTATTGTTATAAATCAATAAATCGTAAACTTGATGTTCTTTTCGAGTTGTATGTTTTGTCTTTCTTTCCTGTTCACAACCTCCATATGTATATATACTTATAATTAAATTTTAATTGATTTACAGCAGGACGAAAATGGCGGAATCATGCGAAATACAATGCGAATCTTGTCAATACAAACATGTTACTAAATCTGCGGGCCAGTGGTGTACGGACTGTGAAGAAGGTTTCTGCAGTGAATGCTCTAGAGGTCACAATGCTGCCGAAAGATTCAGAAACCACCACATAATAACAACCGAGGTGTATCAAAAGACAAAGAAAATAAATATCAGCTTAAAATGTGGAGATCACGGTGAACAGCTGGTTTTTTACTGCCCTATCCACGAAAGTGTTGTGTGTTTTGTATGCTGTCAATTAAAACATGACAGCTGTAAAGATCTCAAACCGTTAGATATAGCAGCAAAGGGAGCAAAAACGTCTACTGCATTTTCCGACCTAGAACAAACTATAAATGGACTCCTTGAAAACATATCAAACGGAGTACGACAGTTACAACAAAATAAAACAAATCTGAAGGAACAGGAAGATTTTACAAAGAAATCAATCGCAACAAAGCGAGAGGAGATAAATAAGCACTTTGATCGCCTAGAGAAGAAATTATTAAAAACACTCAATTCCAAGTTTGAAAAAGCCGAGAAAGAAATTTCTTTGATGACGACCAAACTTGAAACTGAACGCAAGAGTATTCTTGATTTAAAAGATAATGCACAAAACCTGAAACAATTATCATCAAATTTGCAAGTGTTTGTTGGAATTCGGAATATTCTGAATATTTTTGTCAACGTAACAAATGGAGTCAAATTTCTCGTTAGAAGTATCACACAGCTAAGTATAGCAGTACAAATCAACCCGAAATTGCACACATTCATTGAGGATTTGGACTCTTTAGGAGATGTACAAGTTACGTCTAAAGAAGCAGTAGTTCCATATGTTGAGCGACGGCTAATACAAGCTCAGTACCAACGTCCATCTGAACTACAAGTGCATAAAATAGAAAATATACAGTTGAAACTAAGAACAAACATTAAAATGAGTGACAACAATTCCAGTGTAACGAACTGCTTAATACTACCAAATAAGTGTATTATGATTGCGAGTAACAATAAGCCATCTCTTACAATTCTAAAGGAAGACGGATCACATGACCGTGATATCAGTGTTCCGTATGACCCTTCTGACATCACACTAATTGATGAACAGAGGGTAGCAGTTTCGTATGAGAATACATGTATATCCATAGTAAATATTAACAGTCACGATGCTAATCAAATTCTGGAGAATATATGCAGACTTTGGATCAGAGGCATTGCATACAACGATGGTAAATTATATGCCGTGGTGTGGGGAGAGGGAATCAAGGTAATAAATCTAGATGGGAATATTATCAAAACAATACGTATATACGACGATGCCCGGTATACGTGTAAAGTTACTACACAGAAAGACAAGATTTACTACTCTGTCAATCCCGACAGTGTATACTGTGTAGATATGGAAGGTACAGAAATCTGGACATGTCAGTGTAATCGATTACAATCACTGAACGGCAATCCAGCCATAGCTGTTGATAATTATGGTATAACGTTTGTAGCTGGTGATGACAACAATCTACTTCTGGCCATTTCTCCAGATGGTAACCAAAAGAAGGTTTTACTGACCAGTTCAGATGGACTCCAAAAACCAAGTGCTGTGTACTACGACAAAGACACTAAACGACTTCTGGTCTGCAATCGGGAAAACGGACAAGTTGCGTTATATGACGTCATTTACTAACATTTTTTAAAGAGGTCTTGTCTTTTAAACAAAAATTGATATTCCACATACATACTACTTTAATCTATATTGTAAATCTAAGTGTATAATTCACAAATTAAACATTCCATAATTTACAGTCCCTGGAACATATAAGTTAACGAAACGCACGATGCACGAACGATATACGAACGATGGACGGACGATATAGGAACGTTGTAAGCACGATATACGAACGATGTACGCACGATGCACGAAACGATATACGATACGATATACGATGGAACGGTGAGACATCGTTTATCGTTTTGATAGATCGTTTTGTCTATCTTATGGTATATCGTATCGTGCAACGTTTCGTTTATCGCATGGTATATCGTATGGTGCATCGTTTCCTATACCGCCAATGCATGGTTTAATGATCATTGGTTGTATAAATGGTTTATTTTTCAGTATTTTACTTCAGTATTGAAATCATTTACTAGTTTTCCTAGATTCATAATAATTTGAAAGGTACTTAATTGATAACGGAGCACAATCATTTGCGTAAATTTTAGCATTCATATATAACGCTATGTATTTTGTTATGTAACTTCTTTGATCAATAACATGACTGTGACCTCTGTTTAAAAAAAATTTTTAAAAATAACTTTAACCTTATTTACATTTCTTAATAAAAGCGTTTACAGTCATGCGATTGAAAAAGCCGAAAAGTTAAATAATCATGTCTATATGTTTTAACATGCGTATGCGCCAATCATTTAATTCATATACACTCTAGATTATAAACAAGGCCATTTCTGCAGCAGGAACTCCTATACATTGCATCAAGTTCCTACCTCTTTAAATGCCCCAGTCATTTACAAATAGTAACATTGTTGCGGTTTAAAAAAAAATTACTGTTATTAAACTTTTTCTGTCGCCGTATATGTACCTGAAAATTGCCTATTTTGCGCTGAGTGTAAATTGATTCAACATTTTGTTTATGTGTAAATTCAAATATTCATAAGCTAACATATTGCTTGGTGGACGTCACGCAATCCATCAATCAATCAAATATTCATATATTCAGCTATAGTAGTAAATTCTTTAAACTATATTTTTATGCAATAATATTTCTGACACTGCTTTCTAAAACTTCAAAAGATCGTTAACTATATTCAGATACGCGGTTTTTTTCAACACTAAATGTTAAACTACAAAATTGTTGTCATTATTTTTTAGAAAAAATTATTTTTGTTTTCTTATCTACATCTAATGATTGCTTATATGTATTAGGTGGTAAATAAGTGTGCGTCGCTGCGGGAAGTTACCAATCGTAAAAAATGACAAATGTGTATATTAAATGACGGGTAATTTTGCGCGATCATCCAAGACAACGATTCAGATTCATCAACGTTCATCCCTTTTCAGTAATGAATTTAAAGGAAGTGTCTTTAACAAGACGTTCTTTCGTCCCTTTTGTAAAAACGGAAAACTGTATGAAGCGTTGCTTAGATTAATTCTTCTTTATTGTCGTAAGTATAGCAAAACTAGCTTTAAAATCAAACGCTTTAAATCTTTACTTAGGACGACAAAGAGAATCATCCACCCTGGACAAGTACTTAACAAACATGAATTCAAATCGAGTGTACCATTTGTTTTAACCGTATAATGTCACGCACGAAACAATGCGTAAGCATATATAACATAGAGGATTAAGTTAGATAACACCACCCCTAATCAATGAACCTTAAAAATAACAGTAATGTGATTTAAGTGAGACGAAAATTAAATTTTTTTAAAGATTATAATTAGCTCTGGATCAATAAAACCCAAGACGTATTTCCAAACAATTCCAATCGCCACAATGTCTTTTAACAGTTTAATGCGTTTTAATACACTTAAAAGTAAAAATATTAGCCCTGATGCACCATGAGTTAAGGGTTTTGATTATCTGAAAAATAATTTAATTTCTTGTTTGAAGTTATAAGCCACTGTCAGCACTTTTCAGCAAGGGAGGGGACGGGTAAAATTGTTAATGGAGAATTAATCGCGAGAACCTGGTTGAAGTCACCCCCCCACTTATCGACAAGGAAGGAGGGATGAAGTCGAGCACACACTTTTTAGTTAGTTTAGTTATTTGCACAGTATTTGAATATTTCTTTACAGCACTTTAATAATACAAGAACATAGATGCCTTTTGTATTCCAACCATACATTGTTTTTTTTTTTAATTTCAATATAAAAAAATTTTAAAGCAAGAGACGCGTGAATCCTAATGCACTATAACGTTAGTTGAAAATACGAAAACGTAATTTTATTGTAATGATTGTTACTATATATAAAATTTGTTCCTTTTTATGTATACGTGTCATTTACGTGTAGCTACCTGGGGTGCAAAGGTGCTCTAGTAAGAGACGTTAATTGTTTATATGTTAATTGCAATCACCACAGGTAATAGATGATAACGTGTCCCTTTGAAGTGAGTTTATTACAGTGTAATTTTTATAAGAACTACATTATCTTTTGATAATTACTCTAATTTCGAAGTAACGATGTCATACTGCCAGCCTCATATTTAGTTGATGAAAAGGTGAGATACATGTATTTTTTTTAGATATATCATAAACTATCTGTTAGTGAAGACAAAGAAAAACATCTTTATTGCCGGTATTTATATTTCATCGTTTTGATAAAATGTTATTAGACAAACGAGTTAAAATTGTGGATAAATGTTATAATTTTAAATCAATTCGGATGCAAACGGTCATATTTAAAGTTCGAATAAATACCTCAAGTTGTCGTTTAATTACATACTAACATAGGTACTTAAAAAAATCCTTATTTTTTTAACAAACATAATATACTAGTTCCGCTTGTTTCATGCATATGCAAAACCCGCGCTCCTAAATATATGTACAAATACTCATCCATTAGACATCTCAAAATCAAATATTACATATAAAAAGGTATAAAATCAATTTGAAATAGGAGTGTCTCGTACATGCAATTACGCACAAAAGCTACATTTAACTCCTTTGAACATTGTTTTATCTCGCCGGAGCAGCATTACTTTAGCTAATGTTCACAAGTGTAGCGGTAACTGATTTGTATCTAGCATTTGCTATTAATATTTTATTCGTAATTTATTAATTCATTTATTTAATTAAAAAAAAACGGTATCATATCTCTTGTGCATATATAAACCACACATAAATGGACATGTTCCCTAGGACAATATCGGTTAAACAGCTCGTGAGATAACTGGTGTTCTTTTCTTAAAAACCATATCGACTTTAAATAAACTTTTTCGTATGTTCCGATGTATTCGTATCGACTGAAAAGAATATTTATTTATTTATTTATTTATTTATTTATTTATTTATTTATTTATTTATTTAATTTTTTATTGTTACTTTTTAACTCACGACTTAATTACAGTATATATTATTTTAAAAAAATTAAGATCCTGTTTAATGCAACGTATAGGAACTTTTTACGTCATTGATTCATTAACTTATTAGAAAACTATAAATGCACAGTTATTAATCCTTAGAGCAGAAAGATGTTATTTAATGTTGCAATTAATTAAACGTAAATAACGATGTACATGTAAAATAAAATTGCCCATGCACAACAGAAAAGCCATACGGCGAACGATAACACAAACGATAAACCATACGATGTAAGATAAACCATGCGATATACGCTAATATAAACGGAAAACCATACGATGAACGATAGAAAAATCGATCCACCATACGATGCACGCTGAAGAAAACGATGCACGATATACTATACGTTATACGGTACCATATACGAACGATATACGCACAATGTACGAACGATGTACGGACGTTGTACGAACGCTAAACGCACGATATACGAACGATAAAATCGTTAACTTATACGTTCCAGGGACTGTAGAGATAATGCCATTTGATTTGTATTCAATACCTGATAAATATATATACAGTTTTTCCCTTTCAATTTTTTGTGGGAATTTATGTAAGGCTTACTGTCTAGAATTAATATATTTTTCAGTTGCAAGAAAGTATATTAATTTTCGAAATAAAAATTACAAAACGCATACATCATGATACGCACGGATGAGCGACAATGCAGAAAAATATCACAACTGGCATATTTAACATAGATAAAAAATTACATCTTTTATTTTCTGCATTTGATACATACTTAGGAATGTATGTGTTAGGTAAGGACGGCTTTGATGTACTAACATTTCAGCAATATTTTTGCGAACTAAGCAATGGACAACTTTTTATTGCTATCAAAATGAAACTAACGAAAAATTAAACCACACGTAGTGGTGAAAAAACATCAAGGATCCGGCCACCGAATGACATGTCTTAAAAGTCAAGGAATGTTTTCAGATCCGGATTAAGCAGACAATAAAGGGAAAAAAAGCAAAACTTGAGTAATCAGAATACGTAAAACTTTCCACGAATAAGCTAATGAGCGTACGCGGTATAAGTACGCAGTGCCTACTTCTAATTAGACTTCCATAGATTGTTAGTTTGCTATAGTCTCCGAATCTGACAACACTGACTTCGGGCAAGGTGTGATCGACTCCAAAATATTTTGACAATGATTGCCAGGTTTCTACCGAAGGTAGCTGTTGTTACTGGGTTCTCTGCCTTTCTTATCTATATGGAAGCAATACATCATGACCATGACATAACTGGAAAGTCGCCGAAAATCAAAAGTTAATAAATACACAAAACACACATGAATGACCCTAGTGTCATATTACAATCGTGCTGTAACCCATATAAACCATTAATTACAGTTTAATTCAGTATCCACTATTACCTCTTACACTGGCACAAAAAGGTGTTATTCAAAACATTTCCTATACATATTACCATATATACCCTAGCATTGCGTTTCAATTTGTGCATGTAAATCAATCGCTCAAAATGCATAACAATTGTACAAATTAAGACAAAACTATGACTCTTAATATCTATTGTGTTGGTCAAAAATGAAAAGCTCGTCAGGCAAATTCACTGCCTATACCCAAATTGTAATACTTTTTCAATGGCATGTAATGTTCCTATTAATGCATTTACAGAATTTCCGTATTTAATTTGTTTTTGCTATACACTACACTACGTGTAGCTCTTATACTGCTTGTTGCTATTAACACAGTTACTGAACTAATCGATCGTAACCTGGCATATACCACCAATTTCTTAAGAAACTTATCAACCAAGGTTACAAGACAAAATTACTCGTCCGCGCTCTAAATAAGTTTTACTAAAGATACCATTTCCTTGTTGAAAAATATCTCGTTTGGAAATATGATAGCAGATAGTTTCACATTTTTTTAATTCAGTACACAGTAATTATTATTGGATACACTTATTACTGACTAATGGTATATGGAACCCATCCATTTTCATTAAAAACTAACTCTCATGCTACAGTAATGTAAGCAGGAGGTTTTCCTTAAATCCTGTTTAACCCACTATTTCTTTTCAAATGCCTTTTCCAAGTCAGAACCATTGCTTTAGTTGCTATATCTTTTGTTGTTGTTGGTTTTAAAGTTTGTCCAGTTTTCGCAGCACTTTTCAATTTTGTATAATACTCTTTTGCAACTGTTGTAAAATGTGTACCATCTCCATTCAATTTTTTAATTTAAATTATTTATTTTTTATTTTTTTCAATTTTGTTGTTGTTAATCTGTCTAAATTGCAGTTTATTATAGACCCCATGACAAATGCACTTATCCTGCCCTTTCTCGTTTCATACCATATTTGGTTTTCAGTTTGTTTTATTGTACTCATTTCAATTTGTGTTATCAGTTCAGTGTTATGTGCACTACGGATATAATTTAACAACCAATTACGGTCCACTTCCACTGCCTTATTTTTCCAGATTTATATTTTAAAATAATTTCAGGAAGTGGCAGATAATTATTATTAATATCATCATCTTAAACATCACTTTCGGTCACGGAAACCACATGAATCCTAGAATTCCATGAGTAGTTGTGTACATTTGTTTTAGATTGTTTTAGATATCTGCCATTTCCAAAGTTGCCCATGTTGAAAATAAATGTACATTTTTTCAGTTTTCTGTGATGAGCGCTTTCAATGAACATTAGAATAGTGGCTATCCTGATCATTTTTATGAAAAAATGACGCAAAAGCCGCCATTTTGTAAAGGCGGTCATTTTATACATGTCCGCAAAACGTCAATTTTGTCTTATTAATCGATATTTCACATGTAGGTAGATTTAAATGCACAAACCGATAATGAAATGTCTAGTTGTTCATATCGGTTGAAAATTTTTTTAAATGGCCGCCTTCACAACGCATAGGCCTTTTGAATATTTTGAAATACAATTATGTGTTTACTAGTTGTAATACAATGGTCAATTAAATTATTGTTTTTTTTACATTTACATAAGTTTTCTGTCTATTTGATCTGGCTCTGTGCAAAATTAGCACAGCGACTCGAAAAGTGCACATCAATTATATTGCCCTGCCTTGAAATTTGGCTGTCTTTCACTGCTACGTTAAAGTTTTTTAAATGACAATGTTCTACGCTTGCATTCATCGTAAGATTAAAATACTGGCATGCCAAGGTTGGACCTGTATACTTAAAATGTCGTCATCAACCGTCTCCAGGCTGGAGTATCCCCAAGTGAGATTACACGAACTGAAAACGTAAATCAGAGCACAATTTCTCTGTTGTGGATTCCGGGAGACTGGCTCTACATGCGCCGCCCGAAAAGTGGCCCACATCTGGTCAAGATAGCTAAATCAGGTCTTTAATAAGGAATCTCACTACTGCCGCACAAACCATTGTATTTGGGTCTAGATATTCCGCAACTGGCGTTACCTTTTTGTGCAGAGTATATATGGCAATGACGAGGTTTTGTGTTAATGGGGTTTAATTTTGCAGACGCAGCAGAGAGTCTAAAATTCATTAAGAGAGAAGTTGGGGTACATCAAAACTGGCTATTCTTGTCAATTAAAGTTATAATCAAACACACCTTGCTCAAAATAATGCAAGCACGATGTTTTCGGGGTCGCGATCAATAGTTTTGTTTAAAATGGGTAAAACCCCACAGCCTGAGTACCCAAAGAAAATACACCACTTTCGCCACGAAAACTGGCAATAATTGTCAATTAAGGTTGAACACTGCCCACAGTAAGGTTCGAACCTACAATCTCATTGTTGACAGGCACGTGATTAATAGTAAATGGCTGACTTTTTAACCGCTCGGCCATCGTCTCCAACCCCACCCCGTCCCAAATGGAAGAATCATCGTAGCAGTACTGCGTGGTTTTTCCTGTTAATTGACACCAATATATGTTATCTAAGAATATTAAAACACTATTTTAAATAATAGATTGTTAGACTATAATTGTCTGTCTACCCATTTATTTTTTGCACACTATTTTAAAAATACGGACTTCTACAGGTTTGTTATTCCAAGTGATTAAAACTGAGATCATCGCGCAAAATATATAAATATTTTTAGGTGGTGTTGGTAGCATTGGCTGTCCTATTATACCAATGAGTAATTAAGAATGTTTTATTATTCAAATGCATCGATATTAAACATTACATGCTATGGATGGAAAACGCGCGATGGAAATATTAGCATGTTGGTAGAATGTTTGTTTACTGTTGACAATACGCTGCAAAAAAAAACCGACCATTCATACTTTTCTCGAGGAAGTGAAATTTAATGCATATTGACACACCTGGTTATTGTTCTCGTTCTTGGTATATGTCAAGTTAAGCAACTTATCAATAAGTCGATTACTAAAATAACCCTCAGTTATATATAGACAAAGCGTTACAATTTGCAGATCGGTGGCCGAGTGGTTAAGGTAGTTCGTCTACTAGTGATCAAGTGGTCTGTCTACACTGAGATTGCGGGTTCGATTCTCACTGCAGGCAGGGTGTACACGACTCCAATCTTAATTGACAAGGATTGCCAGTTTTCCTACCGCAGGTCGGGGGTTTTCTCCGGGTACTCCGGCTTCCTCCCCCAATAAAAACTGAACGCCATGATATAGCTGAAAAATTGCTGAAAGTGGCGTTAAACACCATTAAACCAACAAACAAAAACAATTTGCAGATTTATGGTAGGATAGAGGTTGAAGAGCGCTGATTATTAACTTTTAGTTTGGTTTTTAAGGCTGATGAGGTCTGGGTGCCTTCATAGGCAAAAAGCAGTTAAATGACCGATTAGACATATTGTTTAATGCCACTACTAGTTGATAATAGGTGATGAACCTTTCGATGAGAGGAAAAGGCGTTGTCAATTCTTAGGTTATAATAAGAAATGCATAACAAATCAATGGGACGCGTTTGTCGAGTGAGTACCGCCTATATTCACGAAAAAAGCCTATTTAGTAGATTTCCAAAAATATAGTATGTGCATTGTATACGCTACAGGAGGTCGATATCTCTCTACATGTAATAGCAGAAGATGACCATACTATTGAGGATAGATTCTAGACGAAACAGAATACCATAAGTGAAATATTACATCGAATCATCCCGAAAGTACCTGTAAACCGAATTCTGTGTAACTACCCACATGGGCACAAAACATCATACGTTTAGGACCTTAAATGATGTGCCGTTGTAATGGAGATAACCGTATTAAATTAATAAACTGTTCAACGCAAAGCTAGGATGTGGCCAGAAAACGGAATTTACGACAGGAAATTAAAATCCTGTGATTTTAGCGATTTTTCAAAAACAGTTATTTTCTAAACACTAAATATAGTAGCCAAATTGTATGTACTAATGAAGGCAAAAAGCATTTGTACATGCACATACAAATGTTTTTGAAAAAGTTTATTCAGTGTCTTTCAAAGCAACTCAACTGCTTTACAAACACCATTCTCAAGTTCTAAGTCAACTTGTAGTCGTTCCCACCGCCATACTCAACCATAAACTCTTTTTTTATTATATTTCATGTTGAAAATAAAAATAGTTTTTTTTTATTATTGACTGATATATCAAGTTTTGTTTTGTAATTATTTCAAGAATGAAATAATAGAAAATATATTGCCCACAGTGCTCATATCACTTTCATTTTATCCATTAATAATGATATTTAAAAAATTAAATCTTGCTATATGTACATTTTAAGCCAGTTTTATAACACGATTTAACTTCATTTCAAGATGAAATAAAACTACATCAACAGTTTAATTGTAGCATTATCAATCCATTTATCTAATATCAGCTCTTGTTGACTATAATACAACAATGAAGCAATTACAGAATTTGGTCTTGTACTGCTAATATTACATCCTTACATTATTAAATGCACTTAATAATGCTTTAAATATATGAATTAAACATTTGAAAAACGATAAATCATTAAATCTCAAGTAAAGAGCAAATAAGGAAAAACGAGCTTTAAATGTTCACATAATTACGGTAAAAAAATAACGAAATTTGGTTATTTGATCCAAATCATTGAAGTATATATAAATGAAGATTACAATATGAATTGTGAATGCCCTATACAATTTTCGTGTTTATTTTTTGACAAGGTAATTACTGAAAAGAAACTGTTGTTGTCAAGGTTTTCACCAAAAATTAAGGAAAGCCCAATTTTATCATTTCAGTGACTTTGGTAATTCTAATAAGCCACTTTAGAATTAAGGAGTAACACATTCTGTAATTGGTTCTATTCTCTATTGATTGAACTAAAAGCCGTGCTTGTCCAACACAACTTTGTATAAATTGATACTTACTTACAAAGAACGCCAGAGTACTACAAATGATTTATTGATGTGATAAAGCATTAGTTTCCAACAAATAGTTTTGATACTTTTGTCGGGTTCTAGCACGAACAATCAATTAACTAAACTTGTATACATTTATATATAAAATATATTGACTGCTTTCATAGCAAAAGTGCAGGCCAATGCAATAATTTAAACAATAAATAACATGGATTTCATATTATATTGTATATGTCTAATTTGAGCAATTTTTTTCTTTCTGGCAAAAAATCTTTTCGCCTTGACATGCATGTATTAGGGACCATATATTCTGCAAAAGCAGAGAATACAATTTCATTTATACTGAAAAGGGGAAATAATTAGGTTTTATAAAAGATAGCCGATTTCTATAAACGCAAGTGCAAAAAGAGAAGCAGTCACGGAACACTTTTTTTACGAACTATGGTCAACGGCCAGGCTTTAGCTCTTTTTTCCTGAAAACTAACAATGAGAGGGTTTCCGGAACCTTACGGGCTGCTTCAGTTGCAGTCAATTTCCGTTTGTTACTTACAGATGTAAACCGAAATAATTGCAAACATGTTTGTAAACGACTGTATACTTAATTTTACTTTACCAGTGAGATGGACGCGTTTTTCACACTGTCGCTGTCTTTGTCACCGTTTACTCAGTCGACAGTTGACTGCTACAATCTTTCAACTTTCATTGAATTATTAAAAACAGACATTTTCCCTTTTTCATTTAAAAAAGTCGGTTATTGCTGCATCAGTCATGTCATAAAACCTCTGTTACAAACATTTCTTCTTTGTTGCGGACAAAATGCTACTATGACAAACGTTTTAAATACTTTTGGCAGACGAAAAAGTTATATAAGCGTAAACAAAATTATGTATGTGTCAGAAATATTAAATAAATAAACCCAAATTGTAATGAATGGCTAAATAGAGTTGAAGCCGTTTATTACAATTATGGTTTGACGGCAATAAGTACCAACAAAATTCATGCGTGTCACTGAGACAGTTTGTAATCGGTTTTGGTGCCGGATACGACATATTCGTCGAAGTTAACACGCGGTGTTTGAGGACAAACTACTCCTCTTGTAGCACATAGAGGACTTTGTAAGCGAACTATCGTTGACTCATGACAACCTAATTGCTGAGCGAGGCCGAGTTGCGACTTATCTTCTTAAAACATATCAATAGCTTCAATCTTGAAACGGGGAATCATATAGAGGCTTATCTTTTCTTGCGTAAGAATCATTCTGCATGTTGAAGGGTGCGTGCAATCTTCATCAGTTGTAACTGGCATAGTTTTAGTATTGTTGGTAATGTGTTTGTCTAACATTAAAACAGTGGCGATTGAAAGAACTGTAGAGTGACAAATAAATAAACATTTTAATTATTGTTAAAAATACAAACAATGATAGAAATTTCTTGTTTTTTTAAACTCTAATGAAACTGAGTTCCTTAAAAAAAATAAAGTAAGAATTTAAATTAAAGTGTTTGTTTCTTACGTACATGGTGACAATATTTGAAAATGTAAAGTCTCTCCAAATCCCCAAAATGGAGAGCTGAACTGCATTTATCTATTTGCGATACTCACATGTTTAATTAGTTAAATACTTTCATTGGTTACATATACTGCTTAGTATTGTTAAACACTTCATCTTTAATACAATTCGAACATTGATTTTTTTTTAAATGATGTTTTTATCCAATCATAAATGTATATTGCTGGCAATGTAATTTCAACCTACAGCATAATTGTGGAAACAGTATTTTAGACGCCTGGTAAAGTTAAACAGCGTTATGGAAATAAACAAGTTATTTTATTTGGCATCGATAGTCTTTATGTCAAGAATTATAGAAACAATACAAGTAAGTAATTTACTCCTAAGTTTTTTTAAATAGTAAATTATGCTGCAGTGTAAATCCTTCAGATTCGTATTGATATCATACGTTTGAAAGTTTTAAAAATAAGTACTTTCCAAAAGTTGTACGCCATGCAATACCCTTGTATCTGTGCAAAACTGCATCTATGATTTGCTAGTATGTCCGTAGTTGACATTTAGTTATACAGAAGTGTATAAACGAACTTTAAATTTTAAATAAGTTAAACCATATATTCCAGACAAAATATAACTACATATAAATTATTTTTTTTGTATAGGATTTTTAGACAACAGTATTTTGCGAAATTGGAAAAAGAATTATTTCAAATGATTGAAATTTTATTTCAAAAGAAAAGCAAGCGATTTATTTAATTTACTGGAAAATTAACAGTTAGATTGGATAGATCAAATCGCATTGCATTTCATTTACGACAATTTGAATTCATTTCTGGTATTGTTTTCTTTCATTTCTGATCATTTGTTCTGTTATTACGACATTTTCTGTTTCATTTTCGAAATTGGGCATAGATTATTCTCCGTCATATATTAGGTTTCGGTACTGACTATGTAACTTGGCTATTACATATAATTTTATTTTTTTAAATTCCGGACAGAGTAGTGATAAATAAAAGAAAAGTAAAATAATAATAATTACAGATTTTTGTGTTGGGATGCCAGTTAGTTATATTCAAAGACCTAAAATGGTCAACTATGCCATAGTTTTACAAACGACGGTAGAAGGCAACCAAATAGAAATGTGTGAATTACAATTATTTTACTTAATGCAAATCAATGCTGTCTTTTTATTAGACAGAGACCATTAGTTAATTTCTACTGATTCCGATTTCAATCACGACAAACATAGTAACGGGTGTTCATTTCTACAATATTTTATGGATTTTTATACGCTTTCCCTTCAAAGGGAGATAAACACAACTCTAATGCATAAAAATCACTTATTTAAGTTTTCGTGCCTTTAGACATCTATAGGTGTCAGATTTTATGGAACATTGCATGTCATGTAATTTAAGTTGTTTGCAGCTGTATTATGATGATGTTACAAGTTCGGACAACACATTACATGCGAATGAATTTTGCATGTAAATTGTGTTTTACGTCTCTTGTAGAAATTTTCAGCTATACTTCAACAGTTTTTATTAGAGTAATCTGTGAGAAATTCCAACCTTCAGAAAACAGTCCATCCTTGTAGATAATTGCTGGAGTGGAGACTACCTCGCTAGTTCTTGAACTCGGAAAGACACAATGGTCAATAGTAGATAATTAACAACCTACACAACTTGGCCTCCGAAATCATGTAGTGCATGTGTTGTTGTTAAATTTGTGTTTAACATGTTTAATGTATAAATCTAGAATTTTTGCGCGTCAAATGAAAGGTATTTAATGGACTGTGTATTGTGTTGTACGGTCGCCATCTTTTTGGCAACTAGGAAACAGAAAAGTTAATAACTATAATTCAGCTCAATAGCTTTTTGATTTCTCTTTTGAGCATTTCTAACTTTCTTTGACTCGCTTATAGACAACTACTATAAACCCTTTGTAACTTAATTTATTGTGCTCGATTTTTCAAATATCTCCAATCGAAAAAACTAATTTTTTAAGACTGATATCTTCTAATAAAATGTCAAACGTGCGTTACTTTAACAATTACACATCGTAGCCTTACCTGCTACAAGAACTGCTAATCTTTCTTTAGTATTTGAGTTACTACCAGTGTTTACTAATGCTCATGCTGCTAGTCTTTAATTTCCGCTGTTTCTCTTTGGAGATTGTTGTTTTTATTTCCATTAGTTCAAATTCCCTTTTTTCTTTCCTTTTTTATACCGGTTTTTATCACATTTCAATATCTTGCCGGAAAAAATTAATGGATTAATTGATTCGTAAATTTATTGATTAATTCACGACCCTCAAGCAATTAATCATTTATATTTAGGACTTGAGAAGTTTACAAATGATTTACTAACTTTGGAAATAGACAGACCAACTCTGAGTCTGTCTACAATTATCCAGGTACTGAGTGCTGTTTAGGTACGGAGAACTTTGCCAGGGATTACAATGAGCTTTCTGATATACAAAAGTCTCGAAGCTGCATGGAACTTGGCTCCACAAATAGAAGCCTTAGAAACAGCAGAGATAACATATGGACCCTTGACTGCTGATCTGATTGTCCGTCGAAAGGAATATGTGTTTGTGACAAAATTGTATCATTAAAATATGATTCAAAATTGTACTCCCAGAAATCAGCCAGAAAGGCTTTTTACTTGTTTTTTTTAAATATATACATTTAGGCGCTATCTCTACAGTATAAAAGCAATATGGGTACACTATAAGAAAATGTATACGTTTCTGTGTACGGGCCTTAGAAACATGTTCAAAAACTTAACCAACGTATGAGGCTTAAATTTTATGCTTATCCGGAAAATTGTATATTTTGCGACATGCACATGAAGCAATATTGACGCTCGTCTTAAGACAGATAATTTCTAATAAACTGCTGCTATTACGTTACTGTTACAATGACCTCTATTAACACTATACCTAATTGGGTGCAATAGCTGCAAACCTTTGAGTTAGCATTGAATTTTGCGTTAAGTTTTTACATGATACTTTTTTATTTTTGTTTAGTGTTTGTTTTGGGGTTTTATTGTTTGTCTTTTTTGCTGTCTTTTATTGTGTCGGCCGTGTATTTATCTTTCCGCTTGGATATACATGTAACTGTCTTTTTGTTTTTTATTTTACTTGCATGATAGAAAGACAAATTGATAGATGGGTGTTTGACTTTTTCCCATCCAGTGAGCAGCGTTTTAATAATATGTATTACCCTTTAACTCAAGAAAACAAACTACCGTATGTATTTAATTTTTTACAATTTTAAAGTGACATACATTACTATCAAAATGGCTACAATTTGTGTGTGTCGACCGCAAAACTTTAGTGGTGTTCAACCGATTTAAAAGCATAAAAAAGACGTATACGGCTGCTGGAATATTGAAGAAACATGAAGAAAATGAATTAAAACTTCATATTAATCCATTAAAAACTGTTATGCTATAAAATCAACACAAAATTTTCTGTCCCATTGGATGGAACAAAGTCAGTAATAACATATTGGCAATTATCTGTGAGTGTATGAGGTAAGGAAGTAAATTACGGATGAAGTCAGTTACAAATTAGCATTTATCACCAAAAATATCATTAGGTCAATTATTAATAGTCAGTATTAATGTAATGTTATTTATCACAGAATTCATAGTGTTGGTAGGTAAATTAACGATAAAGCCAGTAACAATGTACTGGTATTTATCACCGAAATAATCGTGACAGAGAGTAAATTACCGATAAAAGACATATATGGTTAGTTTGTTCATGATGCAGTAAAGTATTATTTTTTTATTCAGTAGATGAATGAATTATGAAATCATTTGATCATTCAATTAATAACAATATCAATCAATAAATTTAATTACTGTTTTCAAGGAGCAGCATAGTTGTAAAACTGGAATAAAACCTTAATAAAATTTCTAGTCTAAAAAACCATTGTCACGTTTACGGATATATGCACCTCAATTATTGAAATGGCCTAGTAAGGGTAGCCTAGATATGTCATAGAATTATAGCATGGTGATATGCTAGATCAATGATTTTATCACACCAACCAAGAATATTCTCGACTGAATCACCATGCTACATTTGCTTTATTGATTTTCAACTATAAAATCGTCAAAAAATTTAAATGAGTAATTTTCAGTCAGCGGAGTAGTATGGTCTGTTACTGCCGCCGTAGTTCTCAAGTCGCATTTTAATGGTGCGTCAATACTCTTCAAAATTTTCGCAACGTCCTGTCCCTCTACTGGTTCCAGGAGTGATTCGGCAATACTGTTTACTCAAGATGAGGAATGAAAAAGTCCAAGGACAAGAAAGACACCAAACAGAAAATGGCTAGAATATTTGAATGCAAAGCTATTTTTGGAAGGTACGGCTAGTTATTCCAGGTGAATAAAACTAAGATTATCAAGCAATATAATATATAAATATTTTTTGGGTAGTTGTAATTAACACCACCAAAAAATATTTATATATATTGCGTAATAATAAACATCTTTTATAAATTTCTTTGTGATCCATTCGTTGGTGGTGTTTAGTAGGTCATCCATTTACTATTAAAAGTTCAAGCATTATTGGGAGCAAGGTGTGAATATAACCTTGATTGACAAGAACAGCCAGTTTTACTGCAGTTTTTCAGCTTTATCCCTCAATGGACACTGCGCGGTATGCTGAAATAGTAGCATTGACATTAAACACTTGACCTTACTATTATACCAAAGAGGGCATTAGAACGTTTTATTATTCCAATATATCCGGATTAAACATTACACTCTTCGGAAGGTAAATTAAATATGGAACATAATCACGTTGGTTTTATGTTTGTTCCCTGTTACACGAAGGAACAATTCGCTGAAAATTAACCGACCACTCATACTTTTCCACAGAAAGTGAAATTTTAAGCATATTGACACACCTTGCTACTATTTTCGTTCTAGGTATTTGTCAATTTTAGCAACTTATCTATAAATCGATCATTAAAATATCCTCCATTATACATGAGGAATATATAGACAGAGTTAAAGTTTACAGATTTATGGTGGGCTGGACGATGCAGAGCTGCCGACTATTAATTTATCGAAGAGTCATTCGGGCAGTTTAAACACTGCTTAAAATTATTTTTTTATAGTGCGTTGATAATATCTGATGAGCCTCTCGATGAGGGGAAAGGGCTTTGTCAGTTCTGAGGTTATAATAAGAAAGGCCAAAACAAGTATTGTGAATGAGTTCCACCATTCATTTACGAAAAATCCTATTTCAAAAATAATAGTATGTTCAGTATCGGCTACAAAAGATGAAAATTGCTCTACGTGTTTTAGCAGAAGATGATCGATAGTAGACAGGAAATATTACCGTTAGTGATATATTGCATTAATCATGTGCTTGTAAATGACATACCGTGTAACTACCCATTTGGGCGAAAATCAGGACCTTGCATGATCTGTCATTGGGACGGAGATAACCGTATTAAATAATAAATTGTTCAAAGCAAAGCTACGGTGTGGCCAGAAAACTGAATTTACGACAGGCAATTATTACCATTTGATGTCTGCGGATTTTTCAGAGAACCGTTATTTTCTACACACTACATATTGTCGCTAAATTGTATGTACTAATGAAGGCAAAAATGCATTAGCACTTGCCCAAAACACAAACAAATGATTGTTTTTAAAAAGTAAAATTAGTGCCTTTGAAAGCATTTTAAATGCTTAACAAACACGATTCTCATGTTCTAAGACTAATTGTAGTCGTAACAAGTGCCTCATTCAACCATAAACACTTTTCTGACATATTTTACTTATTTCATTTTGACAATAAAAATAGTTTTTTTTTAATTATTGACTGATTTATGTACATCTATTTGTGCTTTGTATTTTTTTAAGAATGAAATAATATAAAATATATTGCACATATGCTAATATTTCTTCCATTTTATCCATTTATAAAGATATTTAAAAAATTATAAATTTGTCAAACATATACATTTTAATCCAGTTTTATAACATGATTTAACTAATTACATGTAACTTTATTTAAAGATTATATAAATATACCATAAAAAGTTTAAGTGTAGCGTACACAATCTATTTATCTAATATCAGCTAGTATTGATTACAACAATGAATCAATTACAGAATATGGTCTTTTTACTGCTAGTATTACATCCTTACATTGTTAAATGCACTTAATAATGCTATAAATATATGAAGTCAACATTTGAAAAACGATAAAACATTAAATCTCAAGTGACGAGCAAACAAGGAGAAGCGTGCCTTAAATGCTCACATAATTAAGGTCAAATAATTACGAAATTTAGTTACTTGACCCAATTCATTAAAGTATATATAAACAAAGATTTCAATATAGTAGTATAGTAAATACCACAAGTCAATATACAATTTGTTTGCTTATTTCGTGACAGGGTAATGACTGAAAATAAACTGTTGCTGTAAAGGTTTTCACCAAAAATTAAAGAAAGCCCAGTTTTATCATTTCAATGATTTTGGTAATTCTAAATCAACAACTTTAGAGTTAAGGAGAAGCAAATTTTGTAATTGGTTTTATTCTCTATTGATTGAACTAAATGACCTGCAGGTACAACATAATTTTGTATAAATTGGTACTTTCTTACAAAGAGGACCACAAATGATTTATCGATGTGATAAAGAATTAGTTGCTAATAATTAGTTTTATACTTTTATCGGGTTCTAGCACGAACAATCAATTATCAGGCCCTTTAAACATTGATATATATATTCCAACTAAAGCAGAAGATATTTCGGAAATAGCAAACAAAGAACAAAGACACATTTTACAGATTGACATGACAAAAACATAGAAACATAACAAGTATAAAGTGGGCATTCATAAATCAAATTCTATATTTACCACATCGGCGTTTACCAGAAATAAAGGCCATATTTCTATAATCCATACTTGTGAAATATAAGAATCATGTAAAATATATTGACTATGCTTTCAAAGCAAATTTTCAAGCCAAGGCATAATTAAAAACAAAAATAGAATAAGAATTTCATTTTATTATTTGTATCAGGGTATATGTCCCATTTGACCAATTTTTCTTTCTGGCAAATAACCTTTTCGGCTAGATAGGCATGTATTATTACCATTCTTGTGCAAAAACAGATAATACCATTTCATTTATACTGAAAAGGGGAGAAAATTAAGTTTTTTAAACGATAGCCAATTTCTATAAACATAAGTGCAAGAAGATAAGCTGTCACGAAGCAATTTACCCACAATGGTCCACGGCCAGGCTTTCCGTCATTTTCCGTCTGTAACTGACTAATGTGGACCGTAAAAAATTGAAAACATATTTGTAAATGACTGAACTAAATTTTTCTTTGACAGTGAGATAAATACATGTTTATATGGTCGCCGTCTTTGTAACCATTTACTCAGTCGACATTTTACTGCTTCAAAAAAACTTTCGTTGTATTAGTAAAAACAGACATTTTCCATTTTTTCTCTTTTAAAAAATAGTCTGTTATTGCTGTATCAGTCATGTCAAAAAACCTCTGTTACAAACCCTTTCTTCTTTGTTGCAGACAAAATGATACTATGACAAACGTTTTAAATCATTGTAACAGACAAACAAGTTATGTAAACGTAAACAAAAATTATTTATGTGTCAAAAATATTAAATAAATAAACCGAAAGTGTAATAAACGGCAAAATGAAATTGAAGCTGTTCATTACAATTTTGGTTTGACGGCAATATGTGACAACAATATTCATGCGTGTCACTGTGGCAGTTTGGAATCGGTTTTGGTGTCGGATACAACGTATTCGTCGAAATAACACTCCGGTATTTGAGGACTTAGTAAGTGAGCTATCGTTGACTCATGAAATCCTTATTGCTGAGCGAGGCCAGTTTGCGATTTATCCTCTAAACAAATATCAATAGCTTCAACCTTCAACGAGTAATCAAAGAGGTTTTTCTTTTCTTGTGTAAGTATCATTCTCCATGTTGAAGTTTGCGTGCAATCTTTTCTAATCTTTTCTAAGTTTTAAGAACCAGCATGGTTTTAGTATTGTTGGTGATTTGTTTGTCTAACATTAGAACAGTGGCGACTGAAAGAACTGCCAAATCTGAGTAGAGTGACAAATAAACTATTGTTAAAACAAACAAACAATTATGGAAATTGCTAGTTCTTTAAAAACTGGAATGAAACTGAATTTCTTTATAAAAAGTGAAGTAAGAGTTTGAATTAAAGTGCGTGTTGGTAAGCTACATGGTGCAAATGTTTGGAAGTAGAAAGTATCTCCAAATCCCCAAAATGGAGAGCTTAACTTCATTTATCTATATTTTTCGATTCCACGCACATGTTTAATTAGTTTAAATACTTTTATTGGTTACATATACTGTTTAGTATTGTTTTTTTTAAATGATGTTATTATCCAATCATAAATGTATATTGCTGACAATGTAATTCCAACCAACAGCATAATTGGGGAAACAATATTTTAGACGCGTGTAAAGTTAAATAGCGTTAAGGAAATAAACAAATTATTGTATTTGGCGTCGATATTCTTTATGTCCAGAATTGTAGAAACAATACAAGTAAGTATTTACTACTCATAATATTTTAAATAATTAATTATGCTGCATTGTGAATCCTTCAGATTCGTAATGATGTCATACTTTTGAAAGTTAAAAACTATTACTTTCCAAAAGTTTTATGCCATGCAATACCCTATAGTCAGTATCTGTGCAAAACTGCATTATGTTTTGCGAGTATGTCTGTAGTTTACTATTTGGACTATCCTTCGTCATATATAAGGTTTCAGTTATGACAATGGAAATTGGCTTTCGAGTTATCTCTATATGTATTTATTAAGGTTCGACGAACACGTGTATTTGTTTACATGGCTGTGTTATTGGTTTGGGTCGCGGTGTGTTTGAATGTTTATCCGCGTATGTCAAGTTAATAGTGAGCATATTGTGATAGCACGGACAGATTATGACGGGTATAGGCGGAAAAAGTTGTCGTATTAAGGTTGAGGCCATAGCTGGTCATTCGAAGCTCAGATTTCAGTGCAGCAAACTTCGAAATGTCAGAGCCTATACTTGATCTGAACGACGATGAATTGCTACGAGACTACCAGCCTTCTCAGCCCCCTACACGTAGTGAATCTAATCGCACTGAGAATACGAATTCCGCCTCACAACGCGATTTGGTAGATACCTTTGACTTGTGTAAAAACCGATTTGAAATTTAAATCAGAAGGAAACCGAATTCAATGCCGTTTCAACGAGGGCATTGTCGAGGGTGTGGCCAAGATTCACTGGCGATTGCTGACAACTCGCCGCGTCTAGCACCTCTTCAGACCTTCTGAATAGGTTGAAGGAACGTAATAAACTTATCAGGATTGCAGACAATTCAGCAGGTGGTTGGGCTACGGTACGTGAGTACGAATCCAGTGATATAGCAGACAAAGAAGAGGACGAAAAAAGGATCCGTTCGGCAGAGTCCAGAGCGCTCCGCAAGGAAAAGTCCATAGAACGCAGGCCGCATCCCTACTCTTCTAGACCTTCTACGAACAATTTTCAAGTGGCTACAGCTCCTGCTCCTACTATTCAGCAGTAGCCTTTTCGTTAAAGCGGTGCACGGCGTGAACCGTGCCCCATGGACATCTGCCACCAGTGTAAACAGTATGGGCACTGGAGGAGAAATTGCCCACTGCTCAACGCAATGCTCTCTTCTACAGATGCACAGCCAACCTCAAACAAATGATTTTTCAGATGTTTTCCGGGTGTTGGTCAGATGTACAACGTTTTTTTCTGTACCCATCCCTTCGTCCATTGGTGGAACAGATCCCGACTGTTTGTTTGACTTCCAGAGCAGAAAATACTCAAAGACAGTATAGATGTGTAACTCTTTTTGTAAGTGGTGTTTATGCAATAATATTGTTGATACTTTACCAGCCTCAGAAGTAGTTGTATCTTCATATCTTATTCATTTGTCTAATTCTGATAAATCTACCAGTACTATCAATGAAGCTTATTACGCCATACGTTGGGCTCATAAGTTTGCAGGTGTTAAGAAACCGTGTATATCGGATTTAGTTCTTTCAGTTAAGGAGGGATCTGTATGATCCGTTGTAGTAAAGACAGAACCTATAACACCAGAAATTTTGACTCGATTGGTCAAGTTTATGGTACTAATACATCTAATTGAAAGCATGTGCGAATAGCTTGTATGTGCTTGTTATGTTATGCTGGTTTTCTACGGTTTAACGAATTGGCCAATCTGAAAAGGCACTAAATATTTTTCTATGACAATTATGTGAAGCTGTTTTTAGAAAAGAGCAAAACTGATGTCTACAGGGAAGGTACAGATGTCGTTATCTCTAGAACTGGCAACTTTACTTGTCCAGTAACAATGTTAGAAACATATTTGTCAATGGCCGGGATAAAACCAGATAGCTTGCATTATATTTTTCGACCTTTGTATTTTTGTAAATCTTCGAACTCGTACAAATTAAGAAGTGAGAAGTTATCTTACACTTCTGCTAGAGAAATATTATTATCATCTTCACAAAACTTAGGTTTGGATAAAAAGATGTTTGGGTTGCATAGTTTAATATCTGGCGGGGCAACTGCAGCTGCCACCTCCCGTGTTGAGGATCGTATTTTCAAAAACACGGCAGGTGGAAGTCTGATCGCGCTAAGGACGGATATGTAAACGAGTCTTTGTCTGATCGTTTACTGGTCGCTAAAAATTTGGGCTGTTCCTATACATGTGTTTGTTGTTAATGGATAAATACTTTATGTTCGGTTGAGTTGGACGAAATAGAACATAAATGTATTTATTAAGGTTCGACAAACACGTGTATTTGTTTACATGTCTGTGTTATTGTTTTGGGTCGCGGTGTGTTTGAATGTTTATCCGGGTATGGCTAGTTAATAGTGAGCATATTGTGATAGCACGGGAATAGGCGGGAAAAGTTGTCGTGTTAAGGTTGAGACGATAGCTGATCATTCGAAGCTCGGATTTCAGTGCAGCAAACTTCGAAAAATAAATTAATAATTTATAAAATATGTTTATATGTTTCTAGTTCTTTTTTTTTCTTGTAGACTGTCATGTACAACATGAATGGATTTGGAATGTTATTATTTTGCAATTATTTTCATTTTTAAAATAAATGTGATGTGCGAAATGTGCTGCACGCATAGGCGAGCTGTTCATATACATGTGTTTGTTGTTAATGGATAAATACTTTATGTTCGGTTGAGTTGGACGAAATAGAACATAAAGGCTGTTTACTTACACAAGGACGTTACTAACGAGCGTTATCTTTTCAGAAAAAAAACACTTACTCTTGTTAATTGCACAATTTTATTTCTTAAAAAAATTACTATACACATTAATGTATGTGCAAACTATGTAAATTACAATTATTTGTCACATTGTAAATATTTTTAAATTAAGTTATTGCAATAGAATATATAAGGGTTTTTATTTTTTTCTTCAGTGTTCCGAGTTCACCCTTGGTAAGTATACATCTTTCGTTGTTTTAGCTATTAACAATTAATATGTATTGACAAATCAGTTTATTTGTTATTTATAATTAACTTAACAATGTCTAAACTTTATTGTGGACGAAAATAATTCATTGACCGATTAGCATGAAAATGAAATATACCAATTAGTAAAGCAATACTTTTTACTAATTTACCTTTTGAATAGCGTGCAATGGGCATCGTTACAAGCGTATTTATACCCAAAAGGGCAGTTGCTCGAAAATAATCAATAATAGTTTCAGCATTTTGTTAAAAATGCAATATTATAGTGTATCTTGCATATTAATAGGTAAATTACATAGTTTATTTTGTCATGTTACCCATGCTTCAGACTGCAAGACTAATGACCGGTGTCGAAAACTTATGTCGAAAACGATGATGAAAACGCATACTCCTATGAAGAATCTCCACTTTTTATAGTAGCTTGTGTCATTTTTAAACTTTTAATGTTTTTAATTGCGTTGTCTTTTCCTTTGCTTTGTGTATCTTTATCCTTTCCACGAACTAACATGAAATTTGTCATAATATGTAAAAAAAAATTTAAGTGTATTGATTCATTTATAGCTAAAAATGTGAGTAGATATTTTATTTAAGAGCTTAGTTTGCAGTAAATTAGCTCTATCAAGGAAATTGTTGTAATCCCCACAAGCTTTGGAGCAACATATCAGTTAAGAAACCTTAACTCCATAAATTATGCTGTAGCGGATGAAAAGTAGACTAAAGGAAAATTGAAGATGTTTGTTGTAGAGTTTACTAGAAAGTCCTCTGAGTATTAATTTTGCGATCTCAAATCAAATATGAAGCGGACTATTTAGTGAATGGTTTGTACTTTAAATGGAGGAAAGTTACCCAAATGAGGATTGTCTGATGAAAGGACATCATATATGTGCCGATCCTTACTTAAATTTGAGTATTTGAAATATTGGTGTATAATGTGGAAAAAATGACATGTTTTAAACTATTACAAAACGAATTTTTTTTTAGATCAAATCTGATGTGTCAGTTTATTATAATTTTTAAGAATCCACGTTTTATTTACATGTTTAACAGTAACAGTAGTCTAAATAATTTTGAAAGACATATTTTTATAGCTGTTAAAATGTATATTAACAGGACTGGGGAGGGTTGGTAGTTAATTTAGATGAACCAATCAGCCCAAGAGCCCATAGCAGATATAATTGATTTGTAATTGTCAATAATTCCATCCTGCGAATATTCGTAATATGGATGCTAGATTGTTTGTTTGTTTCAATGTTGTTTTTCGCCACTTTTAGCAAGGTTTTAGTTTTTTTGAGCGAGGAAGAAGGTGTACCCGGAGAAAACCCCGACTTTCAGTAGGGAAGCTGATAATCCTTTTCAAATAGGATTGGAAACGGTTACACCCTGCCCGCAGTGCGATTCGAAAACGCAACCTCAGTATTGACAGACCACGTGATTAATAGTAGGCGAACTACCGTAACCACTCACCCATTGGGGTCCTTTATTGATGCTAGTACAGATAAAACACATAAATTATTAGTCAAACAATCAACGTAGTGTTTGATAAACAAAATGATGTTATTATGTTCTTTATCTTCAATGAAGACAACATATTGGTTATGCAATGTCGACATGAGGGTTATTGAAAATGAATTTGAGTTCAATGCTCATGGACCGTTTCAAAAAGTTGATTCTTTTGCGTGTCAATGACCATTTCTAACAAAACATCCTTTCAAAATCATACAATTGTGCTTCCAGTTCACGCCACTTGCTTGACGGTATTTCGGTTCCTTAGCCAAAACTTGAAAGTGAGGAGAAAGAATGAAACTGTATTCTTTCTCATTAAACGTGTAGAACCCTGCCATGTTAAAATAACTGTTTGTATGCATCCAATATCGAGAATGCTAGCAATCAGTTGATAATGTTTAGGCAAATAGGCGGTTGCATAAGCCTCTAGACTTTTCTTGAATATTGTATTCAGTTTAGAAAAGGAAAGAGGATACAATTATGTGCAAATGTGATGAACACCTGGAGCTTGTTGAATGAAGCAGTTTTTTTATAGATACTTTATGCAAGTTTAGGAGTGTCGTCAAAGAGATTTATTACGTTCACATAATAGCATCATGGGCTAGGTTACCGATACTTTCTATATTGTCGTTGCTACAAGTTGCCTCGGTTCCCAGTTTTTAAATCCCGTACTGTACGGTAAAGTGTGTTTAAAGTGGGACTGTTTTAGGATGCTACATTTTTTGCCAGAATACAAACTTTTATTGACAAGATGGAATGGTCAGGTTGATCGACAAAAAGTTTTAATATGTGCACATACGAATATTGAATCTGCCTTTTGTCTTGTCTGTCCAACATAAAATAATAGTAAAAACTAGATGATAGTTTCTTTAGTTTTTTTTCAGTGTCTTATATAAAATGCATGACGTCAATCACTACTCCTTACAAGCAAGTCTTTTGTTACACAGCGCCTAGACGTGTGGGCTATTATAATCTTAAATGCTTAATCTGTGCTACATTTATACAATGTGTATATATTTCAATCCTATAATAATGTTCTTACAATAACTCAATAATATTATTAAAACATTTTAATGTCATTCGTTGTTATGAGCAAATTTGTTTGCATTTTAGAGATAATAGGTTTAAAAACTTACATTAAATGATGCAAATGTCATGAAAAACACACCTCTAAATTTAAAATTTCTATACGGTGAATAAGATAGAATACTCACTAAAAATAATCTAGAAAGAATATGAATTTTCGATTTTTAACGAAATAAGGCTTGATTGAATAGTGTGAAACTTATTTTAAATTGTTTTCATTTGAAAGAACCAGATGATTATATTGGCTGTTTTGTGGACACATCGGACAGAGTTTTACCACATTTTTATAACATATATGGCACACACCCAACAATGGACAACAACAGATGCATTTCATACTGTAAGGACAACTGCTTTTTATTTGCTGGAACTGAGGTAGGTTTATTATTTGAAATGCATGCATACTCCAACGAAACGTGTTATTTTAGAAAAGGTTGATTAAAATGAAATTTAATGAGAAATACTACTGCAAACTGTTTGTCATTTTAACTTAATGTCCTTTTGAAAAAAAATGCCATATCATATGAATGGAAATTGTAGAATCTTAAAACGTATACTATAAGTTATCGCTGTTTATTCGAAAACATTTGTCTCTAAAAAGTGTTAGTGTTTATTGATTTATTTGATGCAAGCTTTAGGACTAGTGAACAGTATTTTAGGTATTTTCAGGATGCAAACAAGTTAATTAAATAATCAATCAATGAAGCATGAAGTAACGGAATAGGTAGAAAATTATCAATGCAACGAAAAAGTAAGAAAAATTGGTTACTGAAGTAGAATTAATTCTTAGTAGCAGCATAAACGTTCCTACTCTTTAAGGGGTTTTTATTATGCAAGAAGAATCAGTCTTTAGATTGGGGCCTCTGTGGCAAAGTGGTTAAGGAGGCACTACTACTATTGATCAGTTAGTCTGTCAACACTGAGGTTGCGGATTCGAGTCCCACTGCGCACTCGACGCCAATAATAATTGTCAAGGATTGCCGTTTTCCTACCTGAAGTCGGGGTTTTCTCTAGGTACTCCGGATGCCAGCCATGATATATTTTAAAATCTTCATTAAGTCGTGTTTAAACAGTTTCCACTTAAGCACCAATCGTTTGATCAGACATTTTAAATTAATAATCTGTATAATCGCGGTAATCAATTACATCTAGTAGGTATTTTGCTCCGATGTAACACTACAAGCGTCTTCTCGTTTCCTTGAGTATCCCTTGTCTCATAGGAGTATTGAAATAAATTGGTGAAAGAGGAGCCTTATTTATCAATTGGAAGACGATTGCTTGTATAAAGAAGTCTAAAAAACATTACAAGCATTTTTTGAGATCAAACACTCAGGCATTTTGAAAATATCAATTTCAGACTATGTTTTTATAACCAGAGTAGTGAGGCTTGTCACTATCTAAAACCAGTCACTGGTATTTGTCATCTCCGTTTTATTACAAAGAAATTTGAAACAATATCATTAAATATCATTTATTGGTGTGGAGGAACAGTAAAGTAAATGAATGAAATTCCTTTTCACCTGCGGTCCATGTTAGCCTTTGCCATTGCTTGGCGTCCGTCGTCCGTCGACTGTCGTCCGTCGGAAACTTTTTAAAAATCTTCTCTGAAACCTAGTTTCAAATTTTTATCCAAGGTGTTGATCAACAGACAAAGACAGCCGCTGTTACCAAACATAGAACATGGTGTCAACGCACGTTTTCCCTCAATATTTCAAAAATTATAACAGCTATGGAGAAAACCTTTACTTCAAATCGATCATCACATTAGGGTCTACAATAGTTGCTATTAGTGTAAAGTTGTGAAATGACTTCCCGTAGGACTAATTGCCCTTTAATGATAATTTTTGACAAAATTTTCAATATTTACATTTTAACTTGAAACCTATAAGAGCCAGAGTAAAACTACAATTCACTTTATTGGTCTTAAAGTGTCAAATGACTCTTTATAAAAGCAATACAAGCCCTACAATTCACTTTTTTGGTCTGAAATTGTTGATGACTTCTTATATGAGCGATTGCCTTTAAACGGCAATTGTGTATGAAATTTTCTGTTCTTGTTAATTAACGTAAAATTTATAACAGCTAGAGCAAAACTGTAAATGGAAAAAATTGTCAGCAATACAAGCCCTACAATTAAATTTTGATCTGAAATTGTCAGATGACTCCTCATAGGAGTTATTGCCCTTTAAAAACGATTTTTATTATTTGTTTCATTTTGTTCTGTATCCTAAAAAAAATAACAGAGAGAAACTGTTCAATGCAAAAATGGTCAGCAATAAAAGTTCTACAATTCACTAATTTGGTCTGAAATTTTCAGATGTCATATTATAGGAGTTATTGCCCTTGAATTACGATTTGTAATGAAATTTTCTTTTTATGACCTGAACATAAAAACTATAACAGCTAGAGTGAAACTGTATATGGCAAAAAATGATCACCAATACAAGCCCTACATTTCACTTTATAGTCTGAATTTGTCAGATGACTTCTTATATGAGTTATTGTCCTTTAATGGAGATTTTTTTATTATTTTTCATTTTTGTCTTCAGCTTAAAAAACTATAACAGCTAGAGTGAAACTGTGAATTGGAAAAATGATCAGCAATACAATTACTTTATTGCTCTGAAATTGTCAGATGACTTTTTATAGGATTTATTGCCCTTTAATATTTTTTTTCAAATTTGTAGTGTTTGTCATGTAACTTAAATATCAGAACAGCTAGATTGAAACTGTAAATTGCACAAATGATCAGCAAAGCAAGGCCTACAAATCATTGATTAGTCCAAAATTGTTAGATGACTCTTTATAGGAGTAATTACCCTTTAATTACCAATTTGGACAAGTTATTGCACATGGTTTCCGTCAAAAATGTGTTCCTTAAAATAAAATTGGAAAACGTTCTCCAAATTTTTATGAACCAGAAGCGAATACAATGATATATTTACCTTAGGAATGATTATAATTTAGATTTTTTATTCAAAACGCCGCCAATAGATCAAGCTTTTAGGAAGAATTGTGTCAAACATATTATATTCCTCCTGAAATGAAATCATTGTAATTTCAGAGCCAATATATTTATTTTTTTTATAAATTGTAAAAAGGGATAAGTAGATAAATACATTTGATATAAAGTAATCTGTAAGAAACATTTCATTGTGTTTGATAAGGTAAATGACCAGTATCGTCATATTGCTTAATTGTATATATGCTTGTTTCAGTTGAAATATATATTTAATAAATTACCTATACATATGTTTCTGTTTTGCAGGCCAGTATTTATTGTTTCTGTGGCAACGATCCGTACAGACTGAATAATACTCAAATAAATTCGATCTATATCATGAACTATGATTGTAACTATCCGTGTCCAGGAAATTCAACTCAGACCTGTGTAGGATATTGGAGACTTTCTATTTATCGAACAGGTGCAAAAAATAGTTACACATTTTACTAATACAACTAAATGTAGAATTATTTAATTTCCAAGTTAAATGACAAGGAAGATTTTTAATGCCTTGAACAAACTTGCGGTCCATTTATTTATTTACAAATAAACACAGACACATTACTGTGCAATACAACTGTTGGCAGATGTTCTAATACGAATAAATCTAGATATTTTATTTGTGTAAGATAATATGATACTAGCTAAAAATATATGACAACAGCACAAAAAGTAAAACTGCTAGACTGGTGCTTTTAATATGCAAATGTTGAGAAATAGGTCATTTATTATGAGTATTGTGTCTCATCATTATCTATAGTTAAACAGCCGTTTTAATTGGTAAACATTAGCTACAAAAATTATGTCACATTTAATACTTGGCATGACTATATAACACTTGTACAGGTGTTTGGATGCTATAATAAATATTTAAATGACTTTTATTAAAGTATTGTAAGTAAATAAATTTTGAAACTGTTTGCGTCTAATACACTTTTATTCTGCATCATAGGTGTTAACAGGACAAACCAAATATACAGTCGTGTTGGTGGCAGAACTCTGATTGCAAATTCCATCAACACAGTAACACTGACAAGCAACTTAACAGGAAGTAAAGATTTAGAATGTGCAGTGTACTGTAAACGAAAACAATGTGGTGTGTTTTCGGTTGCTGGTTACATCTGTGAAATGTACAAATACGAAGATCTGTGCAGTGGATTCACAAACAACATGGTGGCCAGAGTGTATATGCTAACATGAAACAGAAAGAATTAAGAATAAAGATGTCCAATTGTGTCTACTTTCGCTTTTCTAAGAGTTGATGTTTTGTGTGTGTGGTTTTTCTTTTTTTTACGATCAAGTTTATTCTTTACAGAAGATATTTTACTTCAATTTATTTAACACCCAGTCTCCGAGAAAACCATGCAAAACTGTTCACAAAGGGGTCAACCAATTTTGATAAAAGATGTTTTTTGACAAAATATTTCCTCTGGTATCCAAACTGTTTTTTTGCAATGGCCTTTTAAGTACCGGGAACCAGTTTTCTTGCTTTTTACCCTTTTTTCATGAAAATATTACATTTTCGACAGCTAAAATTTTCAACTGAGACAACTAATTACAAAGAAAACATATTATGTCTTGAATAAGGTACAATTGTGTTTTATCTTTCAATGAAAAAAAACACAATTATGTTTTCGGACAAAATGAGGAAATAAGGGGAGATAATCCTCTAAAACCCATATCTAGAAAAAGCCAAAATATGCACATATTCAAAATCACTGTAGGATTCGCTTCAGTGAATATTTTCTTATTTCACTGATTCTCTCTTATAGTACCCTAATAGTGTTATTCATTGATGGCAAGAAATTGCTGGGCAAATGATTTCAGGTATATGTAAGCATACCGCAAAGTTGCCCCTTTTTTCATTTTTTTTCAATAAAATATTGATCTCAGTGCCAAGCTATAATTTATTTTACAAAAACATTTCATAATTTTACACTTTTCTTTTCTAGTCAGAGTTAATTAAACTGCAGACTAAGTCATTTTAATCTATAAAAAAACAAACCTTTGCACAATAAATAAGTCCAATATTCTGTTGAGGATATTACATATACTATTACTTCAATATTTAATGGTTCTTTCAAATAAATTGCAGCTTATGAAAATGCTAATTTTTTCTACATGTAACTATACTGTTGGTTTATGAGACATATAAACAAATAAACATATTGTGAAGTTTATAGTTACATAAAGTCATAACAATTCATAAATATTCTCTTGTTTTTACTTTATAAAGGGAGATAATTTGCCTGTGTTTTTTCATTATTTAGGTTGCTGAGCTCTAAAAATTATTTGTTTATCGAAATACATTATAAGTTAACTGTTGTAGACCATAAATTGGTAAACATTTTATCAATAACAATTTTCTCTATCTGCTATGGTTGTTAAGTTATAGGCCAATATTGTAAAAACCCCATTTTAAACAAATGTACACTGCCAGGTTTCAGAAAAATGTTTTAAAGATATGCAAATACAGTCTAAGCCCATGTTACATTTTAAGCAAATCTGCCCATTTTGTTTTCCAATACACCACAAAAACATGATTGGAAGCACCTAGATGATGATTCCTACCATATTGGAATTTAATTCATTAATCAGTGTCTGAAAAATAGGCTTTAACACTGATTTAAATGCAAAAATTGGGAAAAATAAACATACAAACTCCAACAATAGTTTTAAGATACAATTTTTTTTTAAATTGCACACAGGTCAATATTATCTTTATGAACAAGTTGATCTTTCCAAGATATTAGATAAATGTAGCATTTTTGTCATTTTTGAGATATTTGCAAAAAGCTATGTTTTGACCACAATATTCTATTTTTAGAACTTGCTTAACGGACGGGCCAAGTGCAGGAAGTAAAACTGAATTATGGGAAATTTGCAGACGAAACACATATCCAATCCGACTTTGATTTTCTAAATTTTAATGTCATGTGACTTTTTTGAAAACCTCGTCTACAAGCGGATAACAGAATATCTTCCCGACTACTGGCATTGCGAAAACATTTTTAAAGAGAGATAAAAGATGTCAAAATGTTTCATTTGGTATCTCCAAGAATAACATATAATTTCGGATAATTTGCGCATCATACACCAAAAACTCGATAAAAATACAACACTTAAAAGTTAAAGTAGCACACCCCAACATGGTGACCCCTAACTAGTATACGCTAATAATTCAGTAGTTGATTCGGGAAAATAATCAGTTACGAACAAATTAAAAGTTGGCATGTCAAAATCAAAAATACAAATAAAAGCTACGGGAGCTTTCGATCGACATCCATACGGCATAACTCTCGTCTCATTGGAAGTGTAAGACTCAATTAGTATCAAACAATGCAAGCAAAACACTAAACACAACGGGTGTAACTTATAGTTTAGGCTACTTACAGACAGACACATTTGCCTGTAAATATTTGTGGGTTGCTAAATTTAAAATACCCAACCTGATAAGGTGATACATGTAATTAGAAATGAAAATATTTCTGGGTCAATACAGTTCATTTCTTACAAGGCAAGTATACTTATTGGTTACTGTGACATGTCATTTTACATGTATGGTAACACATGTAATTTGAAAAAAAAACTATATACAGCAGCTATGTTTTACCATTGAATTAGAAAATAAATTTAATACATAATTTTGTCAGGGTGTAACTTAGATAAATGTCGATTTTTTGTTTACAAAAATAGTGTTTAGAATGAAAGTTAACCTTATAATTTTTAGAATGAAATTTAACATTTAAAATGGTGGAAATGTAAATTAATTAACTTATAATATATTAACAATATATCTTTAAGTTTTTAAATATAATTACTTGTTTATCAACCTATCACTAAGAATTTTATTACTTTGTATAACATCTTAAAACCTTAAAAAGTATGACAATGATAAATATAGTAAATGCTAAATTGTGATAATTTCCATATATAACAGCCTGGTGAGATATTGTTCTAAGTCTAATAATAACAACTATATAAAGAAGATACTTGAAGCTTTCTAAAATTGTATAACATTAGATATCTAGCATTTAATTTGTTGCATACACAATTAGTTACAGTGCAAAATATATTCTATTTTAAGGTTGCGACAAGTGATAATTGATAATTGTCAAAATTAAGTAACATTTCTACAATCAACTTAAATGATGATATATGTAATTTATAATTTGTGTCTTTCCATTTCCAAACCATTAGTTGAATAATTTTATGCAATTTAATTTATATTTTACAGATTTAGATTTGGTCAGAAAATAGAAAAATAATTTTCATTTGTAAGGGTTATTGCATAATCGTAATTACGTGAAAAGTTTTTTTCAAGTTTGAATATATAACAACTAATACATACACCATGTTTCAGTAAAGTGATCTTTTAAAGTGTTGAATTCATTTAAATTGTTTTGTCCGTATAGTACATTTGCAGGATGGGCTACAAAAACTCTACTTTTGTAGAGTCCATAAGCCTATATTTAGGTAGTTTCATATGAAATACCAAATGTTTTTATAAACAATATTTTATTTCATACATTTCAGGGCAGTGAAAAGTTATGCTATATAGAGAGTTTCAAGAAAAATTATCCAACAAGAAAGTTTTAGCAGAGTTTATACATGTACATAGAACAGTCAGAAGCCCTACAATGTCATGATAGGAAAATCAATAATTATTAAGTTTGCCAGAATGCATAAACATTTAGCAAGCACCATTTGCATTCTAGTCTGCATCCTTTTCAGCACCATGTTAATAACCAAACAACTTCATAAAAAAATGATTTTACCAATTGTACAACAGCAACCAAATTCATGTGTAAATTTTCAGAAGTGACAACATCAGATACAGGTTTGAGCTTAAGTTATTACATGAACTTTTTTAAAAACCTATTAGAATTCCTAAATTGTCCATTTAAATCAAAATCAAACAATAAATTACAACTTCAATACATGACTTCTGATCCTATTATATATTTTTATGAGACCAAAGTTGTATTTTGTATTGCATATGCATTTGATGTTTTTCAGAATTTAAAGTCCTGACTGACAATGATGATATATGTATGGAAATAGATGATTAAGAAGTGATCAAGGACACTGAACAACCATTGGTCATGTTGGTGGAAAGTTTATATTTCACCTTATATTTATACCCCACGCAACGAAGTTGCCGCGGGTATAATAATTTTGACCCATCAGTCCGTCCGTGTGTCATGCTGTTGTTGCCTGGACAGCGCTCTCATTTCTTAACAACACTTTGGGAAATTGTTTTTTATAGTAGGTGCTTGAATGGGATTGAGGGAGAACACATTTTTGGGAGGGGACTTAGTCAACTTGCATGTACATGTATATTCCATGATGTCGCCTGGATAGCGCTTTCATTATGCATTTTGACAGGAAATTGTGATATAATATTTTTTGTAGGAATTATACATTCTTTAAACTTAGAAATTTTTCAAAATATATGTATGAAACAACTCGTGTGTGGTTATACTTGGAAACTACTGATCACAATTTTATGGAACTTTATGGGCATGTGGGGTATGTGAGTGTGCTCACTAAGGTTCTTTTAAAATGCACTTGTTATTATTTATCTCCTTTCACAGTATTATTCTTATTTAATAAATTTTTGTTTTAATCTACATGTGGGTTATCTACCATGTTCAACGTTCATAAATAGAATGACTAGGGGAAGATCAGAAATTTTCTTGTTTAGGTTCTACTTTTAGGGCTTTTTGGAAAGAAGGATCTTTGAAACAAAATTTAAAAGTAAACATTTGATGAAATATAATGGATTAGGAGTAATTTGGTCTAGTGGAATAATTGCAAATTTCCTGTTTTCAGAGTCTCTCGGACTTCATCCCTGAAGATAGGGATGCTTCCAGCTCTTTAAAAAGAGTTAGAAATGGATATTTTTTCTAAATTTTGGATATAGTTTAGAGGTGGTATGGTACTTTCAGACCACCAAATGGCATTCCAGAAAAATCAGTGGAATTTTTTTAATTCACTTTATGTTATAATAAACAAAGAGGACAAAAGAGGCATTCATTAACACTTTAGTCACTGAATTTATTTTCGTCGATGGTTTCCATGGCCGGGATTTTAGTGCACGCGCGTTTTGCCAGGCCGGAATTAATTTGACATGTGCGCGATTAAAAAAATGACAACACGCTTGCCGACGGATATTTCATTAAATATCGTGTGTTTCCACTTAAAATAGTACCATATTCTTACTTGTCTTAAAGGCATAATAATTTATAGCTTAGTCGTACAGGTTTACGATGCTCCAAAGTGATCTGTTATGTCTCGGACCAGAAAATGGAAGAAGTCTCCGGTTCACAACCCTCTCGTTTACCGTCAATTTTTGTCATTATCTGACAATACAATTTTCGTTTTAATCCATTTACCTCTGCAATAACATTTTTTAACCAAAAATCCAACCAAATCGCTGTTTTTTAAATACAAATTTTGTGAAACAAGCAAAGAAACCGCAGTGCCAAACATCGAACGCCATATTGTAAACAACATTTGTTACATAAGGGTCCTACGATTTACCGAAAAGAACTACAAAGAACCGAACAGACCAGGAAAGGACAAAAACAACGTAAAAATATACCAAGTAGAGAATTTAGTATACAAAAACCTTTTTTAACGTTCAACTGACAAACTAGAAAAATCCACATACACTGGTAAAATTATATTTATAATTTATCCATTTAAATATTAAATTTTTTGTTTATTATTTACTGAACATTTTATGGTGTAGCCCTAAAATAATTGTTTGTAATCTTTTAAGCAATTAGGGTATTGAATTTAAGGTTGAAGACCTACATGTGTGTACGTTAATCCTTTAAAATTTAAATAATTTATACTAGACATGCAAAAAACATATCCCAGTTTCTTTTTAATACTTTGTTACTCATTGTTTATTTTTACAAAACCAGTATTTTAATTAAAATCATTTTTGGCATGACTAAGAAGTCTTTCATTTTCTGAAACACATGTGCATGATGGACTTTATAAGTATTAATCAACATGTATATATGGAATAAAGGCAGGATAAAAATGTGATAAAGTTTCACAAATAACAAGTCAGGTCAATAAAGTCTATCATATACTTTGTAAAGCCCAATTTGTAATGTAATAAATTATAAGAGTCATCATGGCCACCAAGTACTGAATCGAAGTACTGGAATATGAAACATTTGTTTTATTTCACCTGTGATTGAAGGTAATTTTGTTGTCATAATAAATGTAATCACAACAGTTTATTTTATTATTTTTTTTTAATTATTTATAAATTTGTATTTGTTTATTCTACATTATTTTATTATAGCCAGATAAAAACAAAAAAGGAAAATTGAAATTAACCTCAACATTGTTCTTTAAATTTATATTGTAAGACCCACATGGGTGTAAAACAGCAAAAGAGTTATTAACACAACTAAGTGTCAAGGGTGTGATGCCCAAATTTTGATACACCTGACAGTTTTGCATTTCACTATTAATTGATATTCATAATTTGAATAGCCTTTCTCAATTTTTTAATGGTCATACTAGTATTCAATTTAAATTAAAAAAAAAACAAAACTCTATTGAATTTGAAGGTATTAACTTCAAGCAAGTAACAACCAAATCAAAAAGAATTTATACAATCGACACAGTTTATCAGACTATGGAAACAAGTAAAGCATTTCGGCAAACAGAAATATGATGTTTTCCTGACAACAAAAATTGGGGTTTTTATTTCAAATTAACCATGGATAAGATTTCAACTGTGGTAAGTGATGGTCTCTCTTGGAGAATCAGGTGTTATATAACCACAAGTCCTTTAACAATAGCACATTAAATCAGAGAAAAGTTGCAATTGACAAGGATTTAGAATGGCAATATACAACCTAAGTAAGGAGTATAACCTATTACCTATATAAATCTACATTATTTTAAAACTATTTCCATGTGTTTTTAATTTTTAGATAGATGTTATACTACATGTACATGTAGATATTGCATTCTCTTTTTTGCAATGTATTTAACAACAGGCTTTGGGGCAATCAAAAGTCATTTCTGATTAAATAACCTTCGACATTAAAAGATTTTATGATCACCAACATATTTATAGACATGTATAGTCAACAAAATGCAGACATTTTTGGGCCACTCTGTACAGCTGATACTATAATACTTTTCTTACATAACTGCAAGAACTGCATATTACTGGAAAATAGCTGAAGGTTTGCACATGTCAATACATAGGCCATGCTTTACATTACAGACATACAACCTACTATACCCAAGTTCTCCCAGATGTCCATTTGTACAGTAACAATTCATGTTATATATAAATAATCTAGGACTCGTGATTACCTGACCACTATAACTTTATCCCTATTGCAAATAATGCTTGACAACAGAGGATGACAAACTATTTACAGTCTGGCCTGGATAAAAGCTTTGTGCTGAACATAACTAATAGTAAATTCAAAAACAGTCATATTTTTACATCCATTTGTTTGGTTTTAGAGGAATATATTGATAATATATATTTTTGTCCCAATAGAGCGAATCATCCACTCATCAACAATTCTTTTCAGGTATAACAAAAGTTATTACATTTAACAATATATGGTCAGCTACAGGTTTTATTTAATATAGAAGGTCATAATTGTATCACCATTTGGGGTTTATGAGAAGAATGGAGATAATTCAAGATTTTTGTGAACTGTTCATACTGGTTTGGAAGTATAAAAGTTTGCACATAGGGATCTGTTGACTAGTACAATTTTCTTGCAGGTTTTATATCTGAAACTATGAACACTATATATATAAATATTAGTATATTAAGTTCCTACTGAAAAGCAGCTAGACTGTAGGATGGGATCAATAAATAATCTCAAAGAGTCTGTGCCAAGGTGTTTTGTTTTGATGAGGATTGATTTGCATTCTGAAATTGGTCTAGATGTCAGTTTGTTGAAAATTTTTTCCCTAAAAATGGCTATTTTTAAACAAAAGTTATAAGTTTAATGGTTCACACACAAACATATGACACAGTAGATCTCTGACTTATAATTCGTGGTCTGTTTCTGAAAAAACTGTTTAATTTATAGGTTTTTCTTTCATAAATTAAAAACTATTATGTGTTTCTTTGTGGTTCACACTGATGTTTTATATGTACCAGTATTAGCCGTTGATGTAAATGTTTGGGTCAAACCTAATAGTATTAATAAAACAATTTATTGTTTTCTCAACAATCCGTGAACCGCTTCCCTCGCCGGCCGAACGCTCAGTTTCGAGACCCTCTTTTTTTAATATTACACAATCCGAGAATCACTTTCATCATTCAAAACCAGACAAAGATTTTCCTTAACGCTATTAGCTTTTCGCTGATTATTTCTCAATTGTGATGTGTAAATATCCATCGAAATCCTCGTCATTTGCAACATTTTTGTTCGCCGGTAGTGCCAATGGAGACGAACAACTACTAGTATGCCAAATACATTATTCTGGAGCCAAATTAGAGTAAACTAATCGAGTAAAAGCATGTAGACTATTTAATTTTGATCTGCATAGTTAATTACGGTCTGATTTAATCAAAAATCACGCCTTAATCGGCGTCTTTCAAACAACATTTTTTTTAGTCGCCATTTTGATCACCACATGACCCGATTTTCACATTTCCGGTTCTAAAATTAGTGTAAAGTGATTTTTACAGCGGTAAATTTTATAATAACAACGAAAATAAATTATTTTTATTACGATTAACACAGCCGTAACAATTATAAAATGTTTAAAGCAATCTATGTGCTTTATTTTGGCTTCAAAACAGGCATAATCAAACCACGAGTTTCATGTATCCTTAAGTATACATTCGCCCTGCGCACCGTGTATCTTTAAAGATACATTCGCCCTGCGCATTGTGTTTCCTAAAGGATACATTCGGTGCGAAAGTGTTAATTAATTGTGTTTTTGTTCCTAGGACAGAATGAGATGAGTAAAGAAAGTTAAATTTTTCACTCTGCAATGGCACCAAAGACAAATTTTTGTCATGTTTAATGAAAAACAATAGAAATACAAGAAATGTATAAGAATTTAACAGTTTTATTGTTTTTTATGGTCTTTTTTTTAAATTTGGTTTAAAATTATTACTTTTCTATGTGATTTCCTAATAGGCATCTCCTATTGCTCCCCCTCTTTTTGTTGACAGAATAAATACCCATTTCTATGGAAAAAAAGTTGTAGGATTTAAAAATGGAGGATTTTTTTTTCAAAAATATAGCCAGAAAATTTAGAAAAAACTGTGCTATTGGGCTCAATGAAGAGTGCTTAATTTGGCATGAAGCTTTGCACACCTAATCCAATGGCAATTATGGGGTTTTAAATTGTAAACTGCCAGAAGCCAGGGATGGAGACAGATATGCAAAAAAGAGGCATTCATTAATTGTGTTTTTGATAGAAATCCCGTATAAAAATTGGCTTGATTTTGGGGATATGTTGTACATTTAAGCTCTTTTTATCTCTCATGTCTGTTGGGATATAAAAGTCTAAAAGTATATCTGTATAAATTAATATATTAGAAATTTAATTAATAAATTAATTTATAACGAAAAACACACAATTTAAGAGAATAACATAATTCACTGTAAGTTCTTTTAGCCTCATTACTTTTCAGACAGTATATGAACATCGTTAATAGTTAAACGTAGCGACTATGGTGACGCGACACCATAAACGTACATCAGCTCTACTTTTACTATCGGTTTAATGAAAGTTTATACTTAGCAATAAAATATGCTTCTTTTGGTAAGTTTTGTATAACTATACTTGTATATATATATAACTAAATGTACTGTCATTATAATTGTTTTTGTAAAATGCAACATATAATTAATATTTTTATCTTCAGAAATTTTAAGAAATACAGACTTCTGCACACAAAAAAAAACATATTCGGGCAAAAGATATGTCATGGCCAGATGTGGTAGAGAATTGCTTTAAAGGAAACAAAGAGCAGGGTCTGACTCATCATCTCATCCTTACTTGGGGTAAGTATTTAAACAGAAATACAAAACTAATTTAAGGTAGAAGTTAAATTTAAATTGAATATGATTTATTGATTTCACTTATTTTAATGTCTTAATTGACAAAAATGGCCAGTTTTCCTACTGAATTAACAGCTGAAACAAGCGTACCTTATCTTATATATCAAGGAGACTAAATTTGTCACAGATAGACAATTATTATATAGATAGAGATGAAATATCGAATTTTCCGAGTAACAGAAATCACGGTAAATCACATGTGAAAATTATCGTTTATTTTCACTCTCGGGTTTTTTCCCGCCAAAATTGCAGTTTTGTACTATACAGATATTCATCCGCCGTTCATAAAATTTAGGATTAAGCATTAAAATATTACGAAAACAATTTTGATCTATATAATAAATAGGATAATCAATTGGGCATCGTGAATATCCAAAATATGATCACTCGTGCCGCATAAAGCATCAGACTATACTCGTGCGCAGAACAAGTTCCGCGCACTCGTTTATTCAGATGCGTTATGCGGCACTCGTGATCATATTTTGGATATTCACTCCGCCCAATTAATTATCCTATAAGTATATAACTAAGATTATTACAGGATGCATAATTATAATATGTCTACCTTTTAGTTGAATCAATTGCTAAAAATAAATGCAATGCATACCTTAATATCTTTTAGCATGTCAGAATCTCCAGAATTCAACTTATTTATAAGAAAAATTAAACTACAATCAAAGGGGAAATCAGCCTTCAAAGATATTTGCTGTCAAAGATAAAAGAGCTGCTCATTTTGTGTTTTTAGAAGGATATGAGGTAGTTCTTTTGAGCATCATATTTTTTATTGTATTAGCATGTATTGTGTACAGGACAAAAAACAGATATTTTGACTAAACTTGTAGCATTTCCTCACAAAAATACGTGTTTATTGCATATATCTTTCAGGTAAAGGAAGACACAATTTGGAGGGTGCATAAAGAAATGTAGAAATTCAACTAATAAATATACAGTTGTGTTGTTCTCTCCAATAAAGCCAGTTGCTGAATTTGCTTATGGAAACATTGCAATAAATGTTTTTCAACAGAAATTAAAAGGGACATAGTACTTTGAATTTCATAATTTTTTTTCAAAATTCTAATTTCAATGTTATTGTCAATTTTTTATCATTTTATTATTTAATGTTTATTATTAAAAAACAACCAAAAAAAAACACTTTTCAAGTTTAATCATAACCATTGAAAGGCACATTATAAAACATGGAATGGCGTCATGTTGTGCGATTCAAATAAACACATTACAAATTAACTATTATTTGGTTAAAGGTAGTTTAAAAACATTTTCATCTTCATGTCTACAAAACATTTCTTCTTTCAACTCATTATCATAGTCTGTAGTATTCAGTATGCTGCAAGAAAAATAGCAAGGAAACCCGACAGAAGAACACGATCCGAAAAACAAGGAACAATTACAAATCCAGATTTAGACAAATATATACAACACTAAACATAAACCAAAAAAACAAAAAACAAGAAGTAACATGAGCCCAATAAAACCATTTGTGCCATCAGGTGCTCCAGAGGAGTTAGTAGTGCCTGCCTCTAGACACACCTGCAATTGATGAAATATTTAACACAAAAATTCAGATACCTCTCTAAAAATAACCCATATGCATTAAGAAACATTAAAGCTGAATTTTACAATTTGTGTTTGTGTTTTCAGGATCAACATTTACAAAAAATATCTGACTCAAAGTAGAATTTTTAGTGATGTGTGATTTATATGATTTAAATTGTACTGTATACTTACACTTTTATACTGTCTTTTTCACATTGAATTGTAAACTTTTAATAAGATTGCTTTGTAATTGTTTTATGCACAATGGCCTCAGGGAAGATTAGTTATAACACTAACTGTTTAACCCTCTTTAAATTAAAGACATTATTATTATTATTATTATTATTATTATTATTATTATTATTATTATTAATGGTTTTTATAATTAATTCTAAAAATACTCAAATATTAAGTTCATGCAAATCACTCATCTGTTTTACTTATGTTTTTGTTCTATTGCTCTTGAGAAAAAAAATTAAAATTCCATTCCATTGTAAGCGAGTGAGTTACCCTTGGAAAAAATCTATGTAGATTTTAATTGCGTAAAAATTTGAGGGGTTTTAATTATAGCTTATACATGTTAAATGAATCTTAAAAATGCAATATGTAATAACTTGGTGAACGTATTTACAGCTGAATACAATACATGTTACAATAAGACAGCCTCTTAAAGCATTTTTTATGAAATCAATAGAAGTATTTGAAAATTCATCTGGACTTTTAATACAAAAAACTTGTCATAATAGACAAAAGAATAGATTGTATAGATAGAAAAGATTGTCATAATAAACAATAGAATACATTTTTATAATAGACAATAGAAATGATTTTGATGCTAGACAATAAAACAGATTGAAATAATAGATGATAGAATAGATTCTAATAAAAGACAATAGAAGATATTGTAGATATAAGAGATATCTATATAGAGATTTAATAGAAAATAGATTATATTGCAGTAATAGGCAATATATATATATATATATATATATATATATATATATATATATATATATATATATATATATATATATATATATACAATATTTGTACATTGTCAGAAAATATACAGTTTATTTGTACGAGCCTTAGAAACAGGTAGAAATGCGAGGCTCTGACGTCACTCCTGGTACCCTTGTCTATACTTCTAGCGATATTTAGTATTCTGTTCTGGTTTACGGCTTGTTGTCGAATACGATATTTGTTTGTGACGTCAGGCTATCACTAGAATACGCGCCGAAAATTTCAAGTAAAAATCAACTAAAAGTACACTTTTTCATGTTTTCCTTCAGTATTAAATGAATTTTCTGGTTGCAGAATAAAAACAATATTCGTACATTGTCAGAAAATATAAAGTTTGTTTGTACGCGCCGCAAAACAGGTAAGAAATATTACAATATATTCTATATCGCTGAAATCAAATTGCTTTCTGGACGTCAATCAATCATATTTTTTCAATCGTTTTTTTTATATTTTGTTATATATACCTTTACATTGTACGTAAACCTGTGACTGTCAACGAGTTTTCTTTTTCCCTTCTGGGTACCAGTCTCTACTATGGTGAACGCAAGGAGGTCATCTTCAGGTTCCAGGTTTGGTACAGTGTCATCAGCTAATGATCTAAAACAGAATATTTAAATTTAGTTTTAACATATTTTATTTGTAATCTTGCAATTGTATATACATGTAACGTATGACAATACAAAGTATATCACAAAAGAATTTGGAAACAGCTTATATATATATCTCATAACGTAAAAGCTAATAACAGTTATTTGCATGCTTTATTTAAATTTAAATTTGTTGATGATGATTATATTTTAATAGAAGTTTGTCATCAAAGATACCAAGTTAATAGAATTTACTACGCCAGACGCGCGTTTCGTCTAATCAAGACTCGTCAGTGACGCACGAACCCCAAAAGATTTATTGATAGTTCACTAATACCATATCGGTTATTTTTGTGTTTACCCTTATATGTATGGTGGGGGCGTTTTGGAAAATGGGGGCGTTTTGACAATGGGGCGTTTTGACCTGCACCCATTCTATTCGTTGTCAACTATTATTATAATCTATTTTATTCTGCAACTACCGCTTCAACTATACAAATACGACCCTACGAATAAAGCAAAGCTTTATTTGTAAATAGTGACGTCACTCCTGGTACCCTTGTCCTTACTTCTAACGATATTAAGTATTCTGTTCTGGTTTACGGTTAGACTGGTTCTCGGCCTTAGCGTGATTACGCATGCTCCATCCACAAAGGACCGGTAGCGCCCACCATTTTATCTCTAATATGGCGGCAACATTTCGTCTGCACAAAAGGTATTTTTACAGACTATAGACGTAATATGTAATGTAAAGCTTCAATATAGTTACTGCAAGATGCCAAATTATTTCTTTTAATAGTTTTCTATGTTATTCAAACGACATAAAGCTTTCCGTAAGCAAAAACAATGTTTGTTATGGCAAAACAGTCTGCAATTATAGTCGTATGTCTCAAATTCGGGGATTTCGAAGTTCGTGGAAGAGATCGAGTCAATAATACTAATTAAAATAGATTGTAGAAACTGTTTTTCATTGTGCATTGTGAAGGTAAGAAATACAGGAATATTATATTATGTTGCCAAATCTGTGTAGGCTGTGTTTATATTATCTCGAGTGGATATCATAACTTTAAAAGAAAATTTTGGCCTTGTTTGATTTTGCCCAGGTAAACGTCAGACGAATAACAACACCCATACACATCTGCTATCCACAAAAACAACTCAATTAAAGCTGGACATACATGTACCTTTCATTAATATAGGCCCTCCTCCTTTTTTCTAAAAAAACAGAGACACTGTTCCACTTGTTTTATCATATGTTCCATTTTTTCCAAACTTAAATTACTTTTTAATCCAGTGCATAAACAGAGGAAAAGAATACATTTCCGCATTTAAGAAGACTGTTGATTTCTTCATGTATTATACCCCCGCAAACTTGTTTTGGGGGCCGGGGGGGGGGGTAGTCCACATCCCTTGTAAGCGCATCTCTTCCTATTTGGATATCGAAGTTCGTGAACCAGATCGAGTCTTTGATGGAGAATGAACTGCAGTCTATATATATACTAGATGGACAATATTTGTGTTTGTTACATGTACACTTTGGTTGACTTTCATGAGTTCTATTTGAGCTGGATAACATATCTGTTTCCTCAAGATCAACATCAAAACTTCTGGCACTGACAAACTACTTTTATCGGGCAAAAAGTCTTTCTTTATTTTCCGATATATCATCAGGATATTTCTTTTTCTTTCAATAATGAATAAGAGTGTGATATTCTTCAAAATCCATTTCAAATCCAAATGTTAATAATAATAGAATGAAATCACTGTTTACTTGAGTAGATATCATGTCAATTATATATTATTGATTTAAAATAAATTGTCAACTGGTTCCAAATAAAATCTACCTTTTATGTAAAGAAAAAATAAACAAAGCAGAAGAAATGTTTACAAAATGTACCAAACAAACAATCAATAACACATCTGAATTGCACTATTTATGGATATAAAACACTAGTATCATAGTAGGTCGGAAGGTATATATGTAAGAATAAAACTAAGCTTTCAACTTTGGTACCTAGTAACATAATTAGGCAATAATTTGGACTTTTTGGTAATCAGTTTAAAGCATAGAAAAGCCTATAAAACATAAACTGAAAGACATTCTGTACATTATTCCCCAACCCCTTTTGTTTTAAATAATGAAGTAATATCTCGTTCACTTCTATTAAGATGCATGCTTATTTGTTCTCATTTTTTAAAAGTTAACTTCCATAAATTTTTGTAAAGCACTGTGATGTTTTAAAAAGTTCCAATTTAGTCTGTGTTGTTCATTTCTTGCATCACATGTATTTTTGTATGTGTGTTTTCTCTAACAAAGAAGTAACTTTGTTGAATTGAATAAGAAATGAGATAGTATTAACAGACTTGCCTACCCGTACGATTTTGCCGTAAGGCTCCCGATTTTTAAGGCCATATTACGCCATTACAATTTTTACTATACTCCTTACGATTTTTCAAAAATCCTGATTTTTTTTTTATTTTTGTTTCGTTATTTTCTGTTTGACTCTGTGTATTATCTTTACACTGCCATTTCCGCTTCCTGTTCAAAATAAGAAGTCAACTCCTTGAATTGATGTGTACATTTGGTTAGAATTCGTTTAAAATTAAAGACAACAAACATTTGCAGTATCTACAATATATAACAAGCTTTTGAACACTCAATATAAGCATTACTAGTTTTCACCTCAAATTACTATTTTTGGGGGGAGTGTCTTACTATTTTTGCCTGAAAGGGGTAGGCAAGTCTGTATTAATATTTTTCTTAATTTATGTTTGTTTTAAATTATTGGCATACATAACAGATGGCATGGTTCGAAATTTACGGATGTTAAGATGCGAATGTGTCTGCAAACTTGATAATTGCGCATGCAGGTATAGGAGTAAGGCAAAATTTAGTATCTTATAAAATTGTAACTGGTCTATATTTATCTTTTTTAAAGACTGATATGTTGAAAAAAAAGTTTTGCTTCTAAAAATTACCAAAAATTCAGTTTTTGCTATAAAAAAAAAGACTAACAGCAAAAATTTGCATGTGGGTAAAAAAGTTTCCATGCCTGCAGATTATAACAGATATAAATACAAAGCTACTATTAACAATTGCACTAATAACAAATATCACTAATTATCTTGACACCTGTCTCATTTCCTTTTTTGTATAACTTATCTTTTGGCTAAACCAGGTTATAATATGGTTAATGTCGGGTGGGCTGCGAAACAATTTTAGTAACAGTTTTATCAGCAACTACTAAACACATTCTATTGAAATTTGGTGTGCAGCATCAACATGGCCTCCCATAACATGGGATTCGATTTCATGTTTGTCACTCACCTACTTCTTGTTTAACGAAATTGGGCCATTTCTGTCTTTGAAAGATTCTTTAAATACTTGATTTAGTTCAGTGCGTTATTTAACATTTTAATGTAGATTTGTGTATAATTCAACAAGCAATAGGTAAAATTTCATCACATTGAAAAGTTCTGTAACTAATTATTCACAAACTATTTATTAAATTTGGTTTCTCATTTAAGTTAGAATTTTACATTTTTTTCTTTTTTCTTTATAGATTGAGAATATCAAAATTGTTTCAAGACAGATAATGGTTTATCATCACATGAAGATTCAATGTTTATATTGTGAACTGGTCAGGTAAGAGTAATTATTATATTATTGGAAAATAATTTTTGTGTTTATAACTTTTGGTATTGGGTTACTATAAAACCTGGTTATTTAGTTGAACAATTTAGACTTCTTGGCACTCGGCCCAATACAATACATTTTCGAAGACATATTAACGAGAAAATGCATCTCGTTTAAAAAAACGTAAATAACCTATAATTATCGCTATTTTGCAGTATTTTTCTTTGATCTTTGTGTGCGATAGTATTCCATCTCACTCTACTAGCGTGAGATGGCCCATCTCAGCTCGCTGTCAAGACTTCGTTGAGTAAACACTGTGACGTCACAATGTTACAAAACAGAGATAAACAGATTATTTAACGTTTTATGAAACTCGATGCATTTTCTCGTCATCTCATCTCAGGGCTGTCGCCCTTCGATGAGATATGGACGAGAAAACGCATCTCGTTTAAAGAAACGTAAATAATCTGTAATCATTACATCATGATTTCAGATTTAATCTGTATGTTTGGAGGTCAGGTAAGACTAATTTTTCTAATATTAGAAATGAATTTGTCATAGAGAGAATACAGGATATAAAAAGATTCATGTTTTATAAATGAGACGAGGCCTTGGTGGAAGAGTGGTTAATTCAGTTTTTCAATTACCTAAAAAAAATACAAAAAAAAAGCACCACAGTAGTACAGTGCTAAAATGACATGGGAAGTACACTGGCCAAAAAACACAATCTCTTTCAGCCTTTTGTTGTTCCACAGAAGACTGTCAATATGATGAATCCATTGTACTAAAGTCTAACTTAAAATTGAACAGTTCTTGTTTTTCCTTTTTAGATTGAAAATGTCCAAATTGTTTCATGAGGGATAGGTATACAGTGTATCATCACTTCAAGACTTTAGACTTAAAAGTTTATATTGTTAACTGGTCAGGTAAGACTAATTTTTCTAATATTGGAAATGAATTTTTATGTCATAAAGATAATACAAGATATAAATAGATTCATGTTTTATAAATAGTGGACGAGTGGTTAAGATAGTTCTCACATGGTAGTTCTACAACTAATCACATGATCCGTCTTTGAGGTTGTAGCCAATGTAGGTTTGAATGTTTGTCACTGCTGTCTGGGTGTGCCAGACTCCAATCTTAAATGACGAAGGATTGCAAGTTTTATACTGAAGTTTGGGTGATATAGCTGAATAATAGTGTCTAAAACACCTTTCAAACAAAAATATAAATGATAATTTATTTCCCAACACAAACAGATATCCATCTGTGATCATACCAATGCATCATACCAATGCAAAAGTGCAATCTTATTCATGTCTGTCATATATCTTTTTTTGCATTCTTTTGCAGCAATAAAATAAAACTGATGCATATTTTTAATTTGCCAATAGAATGAAACTGGTGGACAACAATTACAATGTTATAAACAATGTTAATGAGTCTGATGGCAGTACTCCAAGTCACACTTGAAGACTTACAAGTGCTCTGAATTATTGTTCCTCCACATTATTTATTTTTCAGGATTGCAATGATGTATGCATGTCAAATACAGAAATGTTGGAACACAATTGCAACCAACCATTACCAACAACTTTTCTAAATAATGATAATAACCAACAAGTTCCTTCAGATCCTCTCGCTCACCTATCATTGTCAGATCACAATTATATAACAAACAACAGTAAACTTGGGAAAAACAAAATCAGGAAGAGCAAAGTTATACCATCCCAATCTTCTACAGCAGCCGAGATGATTTCCTCCTTAACAGTTTCACAGATAGCTAGGCTGAAAATTATACTTAATTCAAAAAGACCTAAATTAATTGCTAGCACTGTTTTAGACATGTCACCCTTAAAACAAAATATACTTGTGTTTTTGATTGATGATTTGCAACAATTATTGCATGAAGTATTGTTTGGTATGATTTTTGTTTATTATTTTACATGATTCCATTTTGAATAATTTGAATATGAAGTTGAAAGAAATCTCAAAAAATCATTTCACACCGATGTCATGTTCCGCCACCAACAAATAATTGTGTACACAAATTCATTTCACACAGATGCTCTAGAAGTTGGGTGTGTTTTCAAAAACTTACTGCAATTGCTAAAAACCACAGATAGACAAAAAATCTTATCATTATTTAAAATTATTATGATATTGCTATGGGGAAAGAACAAGCAAGCTAAATATCCATAAGAAATACTAAGAATGCAATTACAGCAATATAGGTTGTTAGGCTTACAAGAGACTTGTCAGGTTTTACATGCATGTTTTGTGAACACAGGTGGTAAATCTCACACAAATGTGTCTGCAGGCCTGATAATGGAGTGGATAGTCGAGGATGTTAAATCAAATATTAAGCACATGAATTCCAATAAAACTGATGTAAACATAAACAATTGATCTGCAGCGTTACCTTTTATTAAGGCAATTGGTGAACAATTGGACTGTAGTTGTAGTTTGATCTAATAAACACAAAAATAAAAGTGATATGGAAGCAGACTAAATTATCTAAAATGACCTCAAAACAGTAAATCTGATTGTATATACAGAAGGACGTTTAGACAATTTTATAACATTACAAAATCACAAGTGGAAACTATTGATTGGCATAAGTTGCAAGAATAGTTTCATAGGCATAAGAGCAGAATTATGATCGCTTTCTATTTAATGAAATGGTGAAGGATTACTACTACATGTATATTTAAACTGTACATGTTTTTTATTAATGTTCACTTTGTGTATTTTGTATGCAAGGAAACATGGATGATATTTCTATTAAATAATTACATGTATTAATTGATGAAATAGATTTGTAATGTCAATTTTGTATATAATTCAGTATGGGTTCATAGGTGACAAAATGTTCATCCTATCCAATAGCATCAATTGCCATAAATCAGGATCATAAAGTTTGGTACATTTAGATTTCAAGGTTAATGACTTTAGACAATATAGCTGAAATATTTACAATGTAATGTTTCTCAAGGTCTGGAAAATTCCTTTTAAGAGTGTCTTCAGATGCATACATATTTATATCATTAATTAGGATATTAATAAGATGGTCTAATAAGCCAGTTTTCATAGCAGAAACACACATTGATGTTTGAACATTATTTTCAGCAGCAAAATATTTCTTTAGTCTAGATTTTAGCACATGCTATTTTGGCTGGCCTTGCAAATTTTACATTTGTTTTGGTTATTTTCTGCAATTTCTACTTGGTGAAAAGATCTACTTATACAATTTTCACATGAACAGTCTTTCAAACAATTATCGCAACAGTTGTGCTTACTGCTGCCTTGATCCATATTAAAGTAATAGTAATGTAACATGAACTCTCTGCGACAGAACGAAGTCGAACAATACTCGTCCATTGTTTTAAAGTAAGTTATAATGAAAATTATGTACTAGCAGATGGTATAAATGTGTGTTAAGACTATTTATTATTATGACAGCTATGAAATACTGAGATTTCCTAGTGAAATAAATTCAGTTCTTTCACTCCCTGGAGGAGACTTCACAATGTATGTCCTTAACGACATAGCTAGCAAATATTGATGTGCAAGAACATTAAAATACAGAATGAATTGCAAGTTAGATTTTGCAGTTTAAAATTGAATAGATGTTCTTTTTTTTAGCTCACCTGACCCGAAGGGTCATGTGAGCTATTGCCATCACTTGGCGTCCGTCGTCGTCCGTCGTCGTCGTCGTCGTCGTCGTTAACTTTTCTTCAAAAATCTTCTCCTCAAAAACCACTGAAGGGATTGCTTTGAAACTTTGCATACATCATCAGTAAAATGCCCTCTACCAAGTTTGCCCAAATCATGGCCTCAGACCAACCAACATGGCCGCCATGGCTAAAAATAGAACAGAGGGGTCAAAATACAGTTTTTTGCTTATAGTTCAAAAAGTATAACAGATACAGGAAAACCGAAGAGACCTACCTTCTTCAGCATCTAAAGCTCTACCAAACACTCCATTGGGTCAAAGTTGTATGATGACTCCTTGTAGGAGTTATTGCCCTTTAATTGTCAAAATTGATGATTTTTGCCATTTTTGCCTCAAAATCTTGAAAATTATTAGAACTAGAGAAAAAGATAGCATTGCTTAATTGTTCTGCTCTATGAGGGCTACAAAAATGACTTACGGTCAAGATTGTCTGATAAACCGTTTAAGAGTTATTCCCCTTGAACTGTTTTTTTTTATCGGTTTTAATTGATTTTTTAAAATCTTCTCCTCTGAAACAACTGAAAGTACTGCTTTGAAACTTTGTACACATCATCTGTCAAATGTCCTCAACCAAGTTTGCACCAACCATGGCTGCAGATTAACCAACCTGGCCACCATGGCTAAAAATTGGATGGGGGGGGGCGGTAAAATACAGTTTTTGGCTTATATTTAAAAAAGTGTAACAGATACAGGAAAACCAAAGAGACAAGTCTTCATCTGCATCAAAAGCTCTACGAAACACTCCATTGGGTTGAAGTTGTATGATGACTCCTTATAGGAGTTATTGCCCTTTAATTGTCGAAATTGTTGATTTTAGCCATTTTGCCTCAAAATCTTGAAAATTATTAGAACTAGAGAAAAAGTTAGCATTGCTTAATTGTTCTGCTCTATGAGGGCTACAAAATTGCCTTAGGGTCAAGATTGTCTGATTACACGTTTAAGAGTTATTCCCCTTGAACTGTTTATTTTAATCGGTTTTAATTGATTTTTTCAAATCTTCTCCTCTGAAACCACTGAAAGTACTGCTTTGAAACTTTGTACACATCATCCGTCAAATGTCCTTAACCAAGCTTGCACCAACCATGGCTGCAGATTAACCAACATGGCCGCCATGGCTAAAAATAGAATGGAGGGGGGGGGTAAAATACAGTTTTTGGCTTATAGTTCAAAAAGTATAACAGATACAAGAAAACCGAAGAGATATGCCTTCATCGGCATCAAAAGCTCTACGAAACACTCCATTGGGTTGAAGTTGTATGAGGACTCCTTATAGGAGTTATTGCCCTTTAATTGTCAAAATTGATTATTTTTGACATTTTTGCCTTAAAATCTTGAAAATTATTTGAACTAGAGAAAAAGTTAGTATTGCTTAATTGTTCTGCTCTATGAGGGCTACAAAAATGACTTAGGGTCAAGATTGTCTGATGAACCGTTTAGGAATTATTCTCCTTGAACATTTTTTTAATCAATTTTAATTGATTTTAAAAAATCTTCTCCTCTTTAACCCATGAAAGGACTGCTTTGAAACATTGCACACATCATCTTTAGGACGTCCTCTACCAAAATTGTGGAAATCATGACACCTGACTACCTATATAGCTACGTTAGCTTAAAATAGAAAATGGGGGGGGGGGAGTCAAGAGAGTTTTCGACTGATAGTTAAAAAAGTATAACAGGTACAGCAAATTTGAAGTGAACCTCCCTTCTCCCTCTAAGCATCAAAAGCTCCTCCTTATAGGAATTATTATGACTTTTGCAGAAGTGTTGGACAATTCCTTATAGCAAAGAAAAGCTGTATAGAAAAGGGTTGTTTGGTTTCAGGTTCAGGTGAGCGATACAGGCTCCTGGGAGCCTCTAGTTTAAAAATGGGCAAATAAAATTGTCTTTAGTGGGTATGGAATGATGTTAATTGAATATTGATGAGATTAACTTTTTGGTTTTATACAATTAAATTTGTTAACTAAAATATTACATCTCACAAATTATATATGTACAACATATAAAACAAAGTTTGAGTTTTTTTGTGCAGATCCAAAATCCAAGATGGCTGCCATCGCAGGACATAATTTAACATAGGACCCTATGGGAAAAACATACCAACAACTTCTTTTCGAAAACTGTTCCACACAATGAAGCCAAATTATGAAGAAATGAAGGTTGGATAGTTATCTTAATATTTTGAGGCAATTGCAAATTCAACATGGCTTCCAGGGCCAATATTGCAGATATGTACTTAAGATTGTCCTCTACAAAGTTTGAGTTTTTTGTGATGATCCAAAATCCAAGATGGCCACCACAGTGGAACACAGCTTAACATAGGACCCTATGGTAAAATCATACAAAAAGCTTCTGTTCCATACAATTAAACCAAATAATGCAGAAGTGAATCTTTGATAGAAATCTTATTATTTTAAGTTTTTCCAGACGATAGGAACTTCAACATTTTTTTTGTAAGTCATGTGAGCGATACAGGCTCTGAAGAGCCTCTAGTATTTTACCCATGTTGCTAATGGTTCAGACATATGCTCTAGATGGCTTAATATGTATGTGACGTCTCCATTTTTTAGTTTCTGTAATTCAACTTGAGCTTGATCACTACTTTCAATTCAGCTGAGCAAAATTAAGAAAACATTCTTTATAGTATAATGACTGTTTATTCTTTATGATGTTTTAAACTATCGTTACATTTTGACATCAAATTTTATTATATAATTTGCAATATTGAATAATATATATAGTACACAACTATATATATGAACCTAGATATAAAATATGCTGATGTTGCTGTTTGTTCATGTGTTCTGTCTTTAATATGAGAAAGATTATGGCATAATTGTTTTTTAACTGTGTACATAAATGTCAATACATGTACTTAAATCACTGCATACTACATGTATTCATTCTTGTATATAAAGCAACTTGTAAGACGAAATAAAAGAATTTGTGTCTGTATTCCACATTCTTTATTTTACATGTATTTATGATTAAACATGGCAAAAACAGTTTGGTTAAATGCACAAATACAGCATTTGGTAAAAAGGGTATTGGTTTTGTTTGTTTGTTTGAATATTGTTTAACGCCTCTTTGAGCAATTTTTCAGCTATATCATGCATCCAGTTTTTAATGTGTTGAGGAAGCCCGAGTACCATGAGGGAACCAAAAAGTTATTGGTAAAGTTAGTAAAGCTTCAAACAAATGATAGCTTCTAGTAAGATTTGAACTTACATCTTTTCAATAATATAATTGAAATGTACTACCTTGTACTATAGAAGCTTGTGTAAATGTTAGGAGTGATACATAAGGGTACATTAACAGAGCAAAGCATGAAAGGGTGTTAGGCAGCAAAAATACAACTAATTTGTTGCAAATATATTCTAGATATAACTTCATGTCATCATGTCATAAAAACAAGCAGGAGTCGAACATTTTGCAAGTAAACAAACATAGTTGTACAGTTTATAAAAGTTTGGATACATGTTGCCAATTACCATTGTACCTTGTGCTACAGATGTAGTATACAAAGCACATGTACCAAGCTAAGCGTATCAAAATTGCTAACATTTTGTTATATAAGCACAGCAAAAAATTCTTAGAACATTTTATTGTTACAAGTAAAGCAGAATGGCTAAGCAAAATTCAAACAAATGACAGCTTCTAGTCAGATTTGAACTGACATCTTTTCAATATAATTGAAATGTACTACCTTGTACTATAGAAGCTTGTGTAAATGTTAGTAGTGATACATTTACAAACAAATGATAGCTTCTAGTCATTTGTTTTTAATCCAATAGATATTATTTACAGAGCAAAGCATGAACAGCAGCAAAAATGCAACACTAATTTGTTGCCAATATATTCTACTAGTATATATAACTGCATGACATAAAAAACAAAGGAGTCAATCATTTTGTAACAAATATAGTTGTGCAGTTTATAAAAGTTTGGATAAATGTTGCAAAATAGTTACCTAGTGCTACAGATGTAAACATAGAACATGTATCCTGGTTTTGCCGGTTCTCGATAGTGTAATATATTATGGAAAAAAACTTGTTTTTTTATCCAATAGATATTATTTATTTACTCAGTGTGGGAAACGGCCACTAGCCAACTCTCCGAAATCGAGTTGAGAAGAATTTTGGCAAGTTAAGTTCATCTGCGAGCTGCGAGCTGAAATTTTGAGGCGAGTTCAAGAAAAAATTTACAAGTCATTCTTTCCAAATGATAAATGTATCTTAAAAGAGTGGGTTCGGTGTATTTGCAATGTTAATTCAAGAATCTTTTAATTTTAAGATCTTTATTTACCCTGTGTAAATGTTAAATGTTGTTGACAAACTTTGAAAACCTACTTCCCAACTATGGCTAGTAGATTATTAATTCAGCAAGTACTATTATTTTGGTACTAGCCAGAATGGCGAGCTGAACAAAAATTTCGTTTCCCACACTGTAATTACCCATTTGTTTCATAGATAAACTCCTACACACCTGCAAAAAATTAAAGGTAAGCATCCGGTTATTGCTAATTTATCTTCCAATTTTTCTAATGACCTCATTTTTGACATTGTATACTACGTCACCAGTTCTCTATAATGTATGTGTAATATGCTATGTAAGGCAATTCTGACAATAAAATGTAATTAAAAATGTTATTCATATAAAATTTGTTTAAATTGGAGCATTGGTTTAAAAAATGTATTGTACTACATGTTGAAGAAATTTTGGGATTACAGAAAGGTATCGGAATGTCTAGTACTGTGTATTTGGGAGAATTTTATCAGTTTACACATCTAAACATGGATGAACTTGTGCATGACTATCAAGCTAGGTGCATCACTGATGAAGAAAATCTAGATGTTCTTCAGTATTTAATTCATCAGTTATATTTATAGAACTTCTAAATTTTATAAGATGTTAATGACTGCATGATTGATCATTGTCCTCAACAGACAAGGAAACCGAGTTGAAGATTACAAACATTCTTACCTCCACATATAGCTTTTATTAAATGGACATTAACTACTATGCAATGCCCTGCGAAACAGGACGACTGTCCTTCTATGAATGCATTTATAATGGGCTGATACTACCCTACCCTGAATGATGTCAAAAACGGCAGACACTGTATAATTATTGTTTCGTAACCAGTTGGAAGAACACAAATAACATCATCTGATTTGCATTTGATCAAAACTTCTATCTGTTTTTCTTTTAGAGACTGGTATTTAAACTTTGTAACAGCCTAGTTTGCAGCCATATCGTATCAGCGAAAGCCCGGATGTATTTATAGTCTTGCAGCGAATAGTGAAAATCAATGTCAAGGTTAAATTGGCCAGTGCCAGTCGTCAATATCGCGGGACGAGATTTGATGGATGGGAACCGGTCTAGTTTACGGTATGTTGTCGAATACGATATTTGTTTGTGACGTCAGGCTATCACTCGAATACGCGCCGAAAATTTCAAGTCAAAAATCGGCTAGAACTGCAAGTTTTTCATGTTGTTCATTAGTATAAAATGTATTTTCTGGTTGCAGAATAAAATAGATTATAATAATAGTTGACAACGAATAGAAAATATTGTAATATTTATAGATTATTTATGTTTTTTGAAACGAGATGCGTTTTCTCGTCCATATCTCATCGATATGAGATGAGATGACAAGAAAATGCATCGAGTTTCATAAAACGTAAATAATCTGTTTATCGCTGTTTTGTAACATTGTGACGTCACAGTGCTTACTTAATGACGTCTTGACAGCGAGCTGAGATGGGCCCATCTCACGCTAGTAGAGTGAGATGGAATAATATCGCACACAAAGATCAAAGGAAAATACTGCAAAATAGCGATAATTTAATTTCCTTTATAGACGACTTTGGGTGCGTTTACGCTGTTTATAGAACGCTTCGCGGTCTATTGGCGTAAACTGACCTAGTCTTTTATATCAAAAAATTTAACCAGAAATTGAAAACAGTCCTTAAATAATATACATAAGACAATTTGCTATAATAGAAAATAGAATAGATTGTAATAATAGATGATCAAATTGATTGTAAAACTAGGCAATAGAATATATTGTAATAATAGACAATAGAAGAGACATACTTAAGTACAGTCAAGTAACTGTACTTGACGGTTTGAAATGTTCATTACGAACCGTGATATTGTTAACAAAATTTAACAGAATTTGATTTAACTTTTGTACTGCTTACTAATGAGTTACCTACCCTTAACATGTATTTATAGTGCATTCTATAGAATTATATTTTGTTTGTTTTGTTTGTTTGAATGGTGTTTTAACGCCACTTTCAGCAATTTTTCAGCTATTTCATGGCGTCCAGTTTTTATTGGGGGAGGAAGCCGGAGTACCCGGAGAGAACCCCCGACCTGCGGTAGGAAAACTGGCAATCCTTGTCAATTAATTATATTTTGTAAAGCATGGCCTTTGTGAAGACATTATTTTGAAATGTTTGAGTACTTTTGTATTTAAACAAAATATGTATAAAACAATACTTCCGTGGTAGATGTTAGTGCTTTTGAAACTATCAATAATACAAAGCAAATTGTCACTTTGTTTTTAGTCTGTAGTGCACTATACATGTTGTACACATCAATGTCATGAACCTGGTTGACCCTCCTACCCCAATCCCAATATGAGGACTACAATAATGATATAAACTCTATTTTATTAAGGTTCTGATATAAACACCGAAATTCAAAATGCTCACCTACCAAGTGTTACAATTTCTATTTATTTTGAATAACAGACTATGGCTACATGGTCTTGTTCTTATGAAAAGAATGTGTTTTGTTTGTTTGAATGGTGTATAACGCCACTTTTAGCAATTTTGCAGCTATATTATGGTGTCCAGTTTTTTGGGCGGGAAGACAGAATACCCCGAGAAAAGCCCTGACCTTCCGTAGGAAAATGACAATCACTGTCAATTAAGATTGTAGTCGAGTACATCCTGCCCGCATGAGACTTGAACCTACAACCTCAGTGTTTACAGACCACGTGATCAATAGTAGACAATGGAATTGAGAGGAATATGTGATATGCAAATGCATTATTCAAGGACTTTCAAAAATGTGATAATAATCAAATAAATTACCATTATACATTATATATATATCTTGATAAAAAGGGTTGTTTTCTGAATTGAAAGCACTATATGTAAGCAATAAATTAGTCCTGGTAAAATTAGTCTGGACAGATCAATATTACTAGGAAAAGTCCATGTCTAGTAAATCTAGCCTTGGGATCTATTTTCCTAGCAAATCTAGTCTGGGATCAATCTTCCCAGTCAATCTAGTCCTGGTATAAATTTCCTAGTAAATCTACTCCTGGTATCAATTTTCCTAGTAAAATACGCATAATGCAGACTATTTTTGTTACTATTTAGGGATAATAGTTCGGTACTGAAAATACTAGAAAAAATAAACATGCATAAAGAAGAATTAATCAATTATCTTATAAAATTAATTCTATTCACTGTAACACTTATTTACTATATATATAGTAAGTAGATAAAAAAATCAATTAACAGACCTGAATTTTCTTATAAAACAAATTCTATTCACTGTAAACACTTCTCACTTATTTAAGTAACATTACAAAATATCAATTCACAAACATGACTTTTTCATGATGAACACTTTTTATCCCTATATAAATTGAGGTAATGAAAGAAGATTATCAAAATTGGTCGTTGATAAAAATCTGTGAAATGGAAATATTTTAGTAGTAAAAATAGTCCCAGGGATTTAATTTACAACCAGACTCATTTTTCTGTTAAAGCCTAAAAATATTTGAACAGTAAAAATAGTCCTGGGGACTTATTTTACTACCGGACATATTATACACTATTATTATTGAAAATGATCTCTTAGGCCCATTCTTAGAAAATGACAAAACTCTCTAATAATGGTTACAAGTAAGAAGAAAACAATTGTATTCAATACATGTAATTCCTATTTTCTACTTTATATTAAATTAAATACTATTAAATGATTATCATTACATTTAAACACATTTCTTTTTAAATATGCTAAATATATTAAATTTACTGTATATACTGCAAAATTATAATCAATTTTATGAATAGAGGTTTTTTTGTTAGTATCACATTTAACACTGTAAAATATCATCAATACATGTAATTTTATGTTTACATACCAAAATCAATAAATCTGTAAATTAACATGTCAAGTAACAGATTTTCCTGGGAAAAAAAGTACCGGACTTATTTTAAGTCAGCATCCATTTACTTGAGATACCAGCATTTTTATCCATAAAGTCAGCATCAAATTGCATCAATGTCATTTTAAGATGGCATCCTTTATTACTTTTTATGCCAGCATCAATATAACCATGATTCAAGCATCCATTTACCAGGAATGCCAGCACCCTATGATCCAGGATTCCAATATGCGCAAAGGTAAGATTCAAGATTTTTAAAAAATTATAAGCCAGCATCCTTATAGTCCGGATGCTAGCATCCACATACGTTGAATATCGGAGGTTTTATAAATATAAATGATACAATATGTCATAATGACATCCTGCAAAAATGTGTATACTAAGTCCAGCTTATTTCACCATTGTTCAACCACACTTTTCCTAAATATGCCATATATGTGAAGCAATTGAATAATTAAAGCATAAAATAAGATCACTACAGTACAAAGAAAAAATATAATGTAAGCATCAAATTATTTTTTAGTCAAAGGTTCTGGTTTTTCAGAATTCTGTACCAATCAGATGAATCAATGACTGATATGAAATCTGCATACATTGTCATCATAAAACATAAAACGCGTCCTGATCATAAAAGTTACACATAGGTCAAAAAGTTATTTATATACAAAGGGGGGGGGGGGGGGTAACTAGGATACTTTTTAGGAACAGGTCTGCGGACGGAGATTCGAAAACCCACCCTATTAGGATATTTTTGGGCGTTATGAAACGGGTCCCAATCATATATTGAATGATTAAATCAGACCTATTCATATATTTTATTATTGCACATCCCCATTGACAAAATAGTACATTCACTACACACATGATCAAGTGGTGTTAAAGGAACACTTTCTTTGTAAAATCACTGGTTTACATGGGCTTAAGATATATTTGGTTAATTTACAACTACCCAATAATATATTTTTCAATAAAAAAGCTACCTTTTCGTCACCTTCTCATATATTTTGGATAACTAAAAAGGTGACCCTTTTCGGGCAGCACATCCTTACTACCATATATTTATACCAAGTTTACCCCCACCCCCCCCCCTTTGTTAATATATTCTATATTTTTAATTATTTTTAAAGATTTACTTTCACTGTATGTAAACACTACGAAAAAAGTAACATGATATGACATCGATCACATGACTTTTAAATTTCCCATAATTCAGTTTTACTTCCTGCACTTGGCCGTCCGTTAAGCGAGTTCCAATTTTTACCGATGACAGCCATTTGTTTGACCGGTGTCGTACGTATAATTATATGTTCCCCAATTTACTTATCCAGCCGGATACACAAAATTATCATTTTGGGTCCGGGAACTCTATAATTCATGGTCCGCCAGTATAAGAATGGGTCGGCCCAATTTACGTATCTGGGTCGTTTTTCCTTCTTTATTTTTATTTTTCAAATATGAATATTCAAGAACGTTCTATACAATAACTTAAATTAGAATATGTGCTTTATATGGGTTCAAATAGTGATTATTAAATACAGTAATTGGTGTCAATACTCGGAAATACTAGATATATATAGGCGATTTATTATTTTATTATTATTATTATATTATTACAATTTTAACTAATTACAGTACATGCCTTGTGACATCTGGGTTATACATGTTAACAGGGACATTAATACTTCCCTTGTATAAATGTATATTTGTTTGGCGACGGTTGTAAATGCAACTAGTTTACATATTAAATAAATGTGCGAACACACTACTGACTTTCAAAATAAATTATATTATTTTATTTTATGTTCCACCATTTTTTGCCAATTCTGACTAGCTACCACTCTATAATTTTTATGTTCCCAAGTGGTGTTTCAAAATGGAGACCTTAAAAATGGAAAAAAAAATATCGTAAGTGACAATAAAGTTCAATGCCTTGGGGGACTTCATATCTTGTTTGCACTTCAGAAAGGAGTCCTTTATAGTCTTTACCTCAGATCAGTGTCTGTATTATCTAATAGTCCAATGAGTATCATTATCTCTTAAATTTTTGCGTATATTTTGATCATTTCTACAGTCATGTCTGTTTACATATGTGTTTAACTTCCTAGGCTTTTAAATGACAGAAAATGGCAGACCCGTAAACTGTAAATTTTAAATGACAGAAAATGGCACACCCGTAAACTGTAAATTTTAAGGCCCCAGGGTTATGCAAAAAGTTGAATAAGATATGAGGACTCATAGTAAATTTCATGGGTCAGTGGCTTAAACGTAACCTCTAAACTGTACAATTTATGGGTATGGGGCTATTAAATTTATTTTAAAAAGTAGCCTACACATGAGTTTACGGTGGAATTACTGATATAATGTTCCACCCCGAACCTATAACCTGGTCTCCTATTGCAATATTTTTCATTTAAGCAAGCTACACTTTAAATGTAACATCAGGTCAGGACCTTCCATGTAAGCATTTTGATTGGTTGATAATATGAGGCCATTTAATATCACATGTACATGTCAATCTTTTTTTAAAAATGAGAATACTTTTCTTTATAAAATTTAAATTATATGTTAACTTAATTTTTAATTTATGAAATCTAAATGTAAAAAAGCTGAGAAATGTAAACATTGAACGTCATAAAGGGAGCAACGTCATAATACTTTTGGTCTTCTTGAACTTATTTATATTACAAAATGGTTAGTCTATAGCTAGGTAATATCCTACATCAAATTTCAACGATGTCACCGTTGAAACCCTATGCTCCTGACCTGCAGTTATATCTGAAGGCCGCTTATACTAAAGATGATATCATTGTCAAAGTACCAGAATACACGGACCTATAGTTATAGACAAAAATCGATCGAAAGAGGACCCAAAATATTAACATTAGGGTCAGGACCTGCAATTATATGACACCGGCAAACTTAACAAACACAAACTTGATAGAAGACACCTTGATGTGACTGGTCAAGTTTCAATTAAATCCTTTTAGCAGTTTAGGAGAAGATTTCAGGAAAAAAATATTAGACTATGACAATGATGATGGATGCACAGTGATGACAAAAGCTGACATGGACCTCTAGTCCAGGAAAGCGAACTAAAACTCATAAAAATCGAACTATATTTATCTATAAATTTATTAAGAATTAATTAAAATCAAGGGTCTGTTCATATGTGGATTCTTTAAAAGAATGTGTACAGTATTTAGGTATAAAACATCCATTCCATTATCTTTCTTTGTACAATCTGTTCATTTCTTTCTCAACACTCCACAATTTCAACATGTTCAGAAAATCAGGACTATCTGAAACATCAACCTCAGTTATCCACGATTTTTTTAACTCGGCAGATGATTCCATGTTGCTTAATTACTTCATAGTGAATATGCCAATGAGACTGCGTATTTGGATTTTGATTGCGCGATAGCCATTCACTTGGCACAACTATCTAGTTCCATCTGGGTTTCTTTGTTTTCTAAGCTTGTCACTTACTTATTCATATGATGATCTTTTCACCCTCACAAATTATTTCATAAATTGCTTCACATTTTTGGTAACAACCTTTTTTGACGTCTTCAATCAATGCCAAAAGCCAAGTGATCTTCACTCATTGTCTTTCTTACATTGGGATAATGTTGTGTAAAGGCTGGGAGATTGGTTTAAATGTTGGGAGTCCACATGAATGATGGTCAAATTTGTAAAAAAAACAATAATTCACTTGGTTTTTCAGTTCCACTCGTTTGGTTTTGGTTTACAGGAAATGGAAAGTTTAAAAATGGGAGGTAATTCGAGGTGATGCTAAAACACTGACTTTGATTGCAGTTTATTATTTATATATATTTATACAGCAAATAATGTTACCATTACTATTTCTACAGCTGTTACAGAAGTGAATATATAAAGAAGGGTTGTACTTTCACATAACTACCTTATTGCAGCATCCGTCAAATCTTATATTTAGTTGGAATCTTTGGAAAACACATAAATGAGTTAGAATTTTTATAAAAATATGATGAAAATAACATGTAATTTATTCATTTTATTTTAAAATATAAATAAATATGCAAGTTTTTCTTTATTATCAATTCGTTAATATATATTGAACTTT
>OX104112.1:51304973-51345973 GCA_944474755.1 Limnoperna fortunei | reverse complement strand
CATGAGTATACATACATTGGATTAAGCCGATCCTAAACTTTACATGCATGAAAACGACTACCGATTTCACCCTTCATAAGCATATATTATAATCTACCTATATCTTGAGATATCATATAAATACGTTAAACGAAAGTATGCATAATTTCACACCTTGATAAATCCAGACGAAATTGACAAAAACAAAATACTTTTCATGTCAATCCTTGCATGTAAAGTGTCTTTAATATCTATAGCTTTATTTGTTTAAGATTTTAACATGTGGTTAAATTACAAAAAACAAAACAAACATTTTTGTGAACCTGACCTATCTTTTAAAGCTTAAAGAAAACATAAAATGGGTCCAAAATTTTTCATTTGCAATTACATTTCAAAGTTAAACCACATCACAGGACTAAAAAAACATTTTAATTTTAAAAAGAGGATTCTGGGTGACAGATGATTCTTTGATCAATTTAACTGGTTTCCTATAAAATTGTTCCGATATATGATTTTGAAGTTTCTAGAAATCTCTTTATAAACAATATAGCAAAAAATACTTTAGACTCCAATTACATGTTAACTATTACTGTTCTCATCCTGAATATAGCTGAAATACTGCTTGCTGGAGGAAAAGCAAACATCCAATCAATCAATTAACTATTACTGTTCCCCTAATATTCCAGTCATCCTGTAACACTAATACACAAGCTGATTATATATGCAATAACAATATGGTGTAATGAAGGTATTATTATTACCGTATCATATTGTCATTTCTTTTTGCTATGCGTTTCAAGCAGAACCTAGTGTATAGGAAGCCAAACTGCATATAACAACTGTACTTCATACAATACTATAGATAAGGGATACTAACAACTCTGTGTATTCACCACCAGCAGAGATAGGGATACTGACAACTCTGTGTATTCACCGTGACCAGCAGAGATAGGGATACTGACAACTTTGTGTATTCACTACTAGCAGAGATAGAGATACTGACAACTCTGTGTATTCACTACCAGCAGAGATAGGGATACTGACAATTCTGTGTATTCACTACCAGCAGAGATAGGGATACTGACAACTTTGTGTATTCACTACCAGCAGAGATAGGGATACTGACAACTCTGTGTATTCACCGCCAGCAGAGATAGGGATACTGACAACTCTGTGTATTCACTACCAGCAGAGATAGGGATACTGACAACTCTGTGTATTCACCACCAGTAGAAATAGGGATACTGACAACTTTGTGTATTCACTACCAGCAGAGATAGGGATACTGACAACTCTGTGTATTAACTACCAGCAGAGATAGGGATACTGACAATTCTGTGTATTCAAAAGCAGCAGAGATAGGGATTCTGACAACTGTGTATTTGATACTAAGAGGGAGCAATACTCTTAGTATTCAATAAACTTGCCATGGCCAATTTTAATGAGGGAAAGAAATGCAAAGAATACTTAAAAATGCATGTCTATAATTATGCAATGTTTTTTGCATCATAGTGATACACATGTTAGTTTAGTACATGGAAAACAAGTGACCAATTTGTTAACCTAAATTTGCTATATATATGTAAAAATATTCAGCCTGAATTGTCCAATTTGATAAATTTGTTGAACCTGCTTTATATTAATACTACAAGTAACATAGAAATGTCAGTTATATAAAATAAATTAAGAGTTCAATGGTTAAATGATCACATTTGTCACATAGCTACGACATTTCCATGAAACCACATTTTACTGTTCATTTCAATGTAATGAAATGTACAAAGTACAAACAGAACTGTGACACTACAACTCCAGTGCACAAATGACAAATGTCTTTATGTCTACCGATATAGGTGTGAACTATATCATATTACAAAAGTTCTTCCTTAAATCAAAATGTTATGATTAAAGTTTTATCTTGTCACGAAATGAACAAGTATTATTAATTTCTCTATGACTTAATGCTCAGGTGTACAATTAAATCTATACCTGTTTTCAAAGGACCAAATTATACAGTTGAAAAAGGGGCTTTGTGGATAATTACACTGAAGCCCATTATATTGAAATGTATACAGTTGTCATCATGTCCATTATTCAATAAAAAGACCATGACATATTAGCATCAATTTTCATTAGAGTCTTTGTGGCTGACAGCTGTTATCATCTTAATGACTTGGGGTCTAGTTAGTTGGTACCCAATATGTGTATACAACCTTAAAAGGCCTGTGTGGCCCAGTCAGTGTATATGGTCATCAGTTTATCCTGTTCCACTTAGGAACCTTAAAAGCTGTCATAATTGTTTTTGGCAAGATCATAATGATTGATGCATTGCCTTATGTGAATTAATATTCCCGTTTTACAACAGGCTAAAACTATATAACTATTTAAGAATTTGATTATTTTAATTTAAATGGAGAGAAATAGCTAAAAAACGACATTATAACCCCATTATAAAACAACAAACACAGCGGACGTTGGCCAAGCAGTTAAGGTAGTTCGTCTACTTTTGATCTTGTGGTCTGTCAACACTAAGGATGCGGGTTTATTGCAGGCAGGGTGTACTCGAACTCCAATCTTAATTGACAAGGATTGCTAGTTTTCCTACCAAAGGTCTAGGGTTTTCTCTGGAGCTCTGGCTTCCTCCCCCAATAAAAACTGGATGCCATGATATAGCTGAAAATAGCTGAAGTGCCGTTTAACATCATTCGAACAAACAAACAACTAGAGGCTCCCAGGAGCCTGTATCGCTCACCTGAACCTGAAACCAAACAACCCTTTTCTATCCAGCTTTTCTTTGTTATAAGGAATTGCCCAACACTTCTGCAAAAGTCATAAATGTTGACCTTTTAAGGGAAATAATTCCTATAAGGAGGAGCTATTGATGCTTAGAGGGAAAAGGGAGGTTCACTTCAAATTTGCTGTACCTGTTATACTTTTTTAACTATCAGTCGAAAAATCTCTTGACCCCCCCCCCCCCCCCCCCCCCCCCCCCCATTTTCTATTTTAAGCTAACGTAGCTATATAGGTAGTCAGGTGTCATGATTTGCACAATTTTAGTAGAGGACGTCCTAAAGATGATGTGTGCAATGTTTCAAAGCAGTCCTTTAATGGGTTAAAGAGGAGAAGATTTTTTAAAATCAATAAAATTGATTAAAAAAATGTTCAAGGAGAATAATTCCTAAACGGTTCATCAGACAATCTTGACCCTAAGTCATTTTTGTAGCCCTCATAGAGCAGAACAATTAAGCAATACTAACTTTTTCTCTAGTTCAAATAATTTTCAAGATTTTTAGGCAAAAATGTCAAAAATAATCAATTTTGACAATTAAAGGGCAATAACTCCTATAAGGAGTCCTCATACAACTTCAACCCAATGGAGTGTTTCGTAGAGCTTTTGATGCCGATGAAGGCATGTCTCTTTGGTTTTCCTGTATCTGTTATACTTTTTGAACTATAAGCCAAAAACTGTATTTTACCACCCCCCCCTCCATTCTATTTTTAGCCATGGCGGCCATGTTGGTTAATCTGCAGCCATGGTTGGTGCAAACTTGGTTAAGGACATTTGACGGATGATGTGTACAAAATTTCAAAGCAGTACTTTCAGTGGTTTCAGAGGAGAAGATTTTAAAAAATCAAACAGTTCAAGGGGAATAACTCTTAAACGGTTAATCAGACAATCTTGACCCTAAGGCAATTTTGTAGCCCTCATAGAGCAGAACAATTAAGCAATGCTAACTTTTTCTCTAGTTCTAATAATTTTCAAGATTTTGAGGCAAAAATGGCTAAAATCAACAATTTCGACAATTAAAGGGCAATAACTCCTATAAGGAGTCATCATACAACTTCAACCCAATGGAGTGTTTCGTAGAGCTTTTGATGCAGATGAAGGCATGTCTCTTCGGTTTTCCTGTTTTTTAAATATAAGCCAAAAACTGTATTTTACCGCCCCCCCCCCCCCCCCCTCCAATTTTTAGCCATGGTGGCCAGGTTTGTTAATCTGCAGCCATGGTTGGGGCAAACTTGGTTGAGGACATTTGACAGATGATGTGTACAAAGTTTCAAAGCAGTACTTTCAGTTGTTTCAGAGGAGAAGATTTTAAAAAATTAATTAAAACCGATAAAAAAAAAACAGTTCAAGGGGAATAACTCTTAAACGGTTAATCAGACAATTTTGACCCTAAAGTCATTTTTGTAGCCCTCTTAGAGCAGAACAATTAAGCAATGCTAACTTTTTCTCTAGTTCTAATAATTTTCAAGATTTTGAGGCAAAAATGGCAAAAATCATCAATTTTGACAATTTAAGGGTAATAACTACTACAAGGAGTTATCATACAACTTTGACCCAATGGAGTGTTTTGTAGAGCTTTAGATGCTGAAGAAAGAAGGTCTCTTCGGTTTTCCTGTACCTGTTATACTTTTTGAACTATAAGCAAAAAACTGTATTTTGACCCCTCTGTTCTATTTTTAGCCACGGCGGCCATGCTGGTTGGTCTGAGGCCATGATTTGGGCAAACTTGGTAGAGGGCATTTTACTGATGATGTATGCAAAGTTTCAAAGCAATCCCTTCAGTGGTTTTTGAGGAGAAGATTTTTGTAGAAAAGTTAACGACGACGACGACGGACGCCAAGTGATGGCAATAGCTCACATGACCCTTCGGGTCAGGTGAGCTAATAAAAAACAAACACTGTTAAAATCGATTATTTGTTTCTGCTTTTTTATATTTTTCTATTGTTTTCTGTTTTTTTGTTTCCAGTCATTACAATCTAAACACTTAAAATTTCATAAACATTATGATAATGTATATAACATATAATAATTTTTATTTTTACAACTCAAGCTGAACATTAAAGTTTTGTAGAAATAAGTTCAACTTCAGGTCATGAATTCAGAATTTATGTTATAACATAAATCATACAACATATGATAATCATTATTCATTTTAAGCAACATAAAACTGATATTACTATTAGGATAATTATACATTACTGAATAGCACTGCAATTTAATTTCTATTCTTCAGGAGTTCATTTATTATAATTTTGTCCACTTTAAGTATGAAATGCATGAAGGTAAAAGACATTCATTCATAATTTTTATTATGAAACTAGAGTAAAAACACCTGTGAGCAATGCTCACCATTGATACCCCCCGCTTCACAATTACTTTGAAAATTCAGGTGTTCTTAATTATGAAATTGAAACTTTATCTAGTTAAACGTGAAGGCGAAATTGCAGATAATACATGTAACCCTCCCCAATCCCCCAAAGAATGGCATCCCCTATGTCAATGACAAAGTCCATGTTTTTCTATGGCAAACCTCCAATAATATTCTGATCAAAATGTTTAATATCCAATGCACAATGGCAATATGTGACCAAGATTCTGTATAAGTTTCAACAAATTCCATTCAGTGGTGTAGGAGGAATTGCAAATAAAAGATGGGTATCCCATTATGTCCATTACAAACTCCATGTTTTTCTATGGGAAACCCCAAATATCATTCCGATCAAAATGTTAAATATCTCCTGCACAATGGCACTATGTGACATGGATTCTGTGTAAGTTTCAACAAATTCCATTCAGTGGTGTAGGAATGAGTTGCACATAAGAGATAGGTATCCCTTATGTCCATGACAAAGTCCATGTTTTTCTATGGGAAACCCCAAATATCATTCCAATCGAAATGTTATATATCTAGTGCACAATGGCAATATGTGACAACATTCTGTGTAAGTTTCATCAAATTCCATTTAGAGGTGTAGGAGGAGTCGCACATAAGAAATGGGTATCCCCTTATGTCAATGACAGTCCGTGTTGTTCTATGGGAAACCCCAAATATAATTCCGATCAAAATAATAAATATCTCCTGCACAATGGCACTATGTGACAAGCATTCTGTGTAAGTTTCAACAAATTCCATTCAGTGGTGTAGGAGGAGTTGCACATAAGACATGAGGACCCCTTAGGTCAATGACAATGTCCATGTTTTTCTATGGGAAACCCCAAATATCGATCCGATCAAAATGTTTAATATCTCCTGCACAATGGCACTATGTGACAAGTATTCTGTGTAAGTTTCATTAAATTCCATTCAGTGGTGTAGGAGGAGTTGCACATAAGAGATAGGGACCCACTTAGGTCAATGACAAAGTCCATGTTTTTCTATGGGAAACCCCAAATATCATTCCGATCAAAATGTTAAATATCTCCTGCACAATGGCACTATGAGACAAAGATTCTGTGTAAGTTTCATCAAATTCCTTTCAGTGGTGTAGGAGGAGTTGCAAATAATAGAAAGTGTAACGGACGGACGGACGGACGGACACCATGAACACTATATACCCCCCGCGAAAACGGACGGACGGAAGGACGGACGGACACCATGAACACTATATACCCCCCGCTTTTCGCGGGGGGTATAATAATAAAGAATGTCTTAATTAAAATTGAAAAAAAAATACATTGTCAAGTATTCAATTAAAAATAACATTATACGTTCAAGAAAAATTTTAAGAATCAGATAACCAATGAAGATCGTCATTATGAAGATTTTTACAATCATTAGCAAAAAAATAAATGGGGAATTTTTCATTCCATTTAAAACATTTGTCAACATAATATAAAGAAACCAGGAAACCCTGCAGATGTCCGTTCAATTAATCACAAATTATCCAACAGTCCGACTAACAACCCAAAAGAACAATGTCCAAGCCATCATATTATCTTCAGTATTTCTGATTTTCTCATTATCATCAGGAAAAAGAATCCTAATAATTTAGCTAACAGACCTTAAACTATTTTTCAAATTGGGGAAACTATTTTCTTGTGATTAGATCAACTGTCAAAAGAAATCAATTTCATTTGGTGTCAAAAGTTCAGCCCTTCTAAATTTTACCAGTGAAAAATCAGAAATAATTGAATAAAATTTTATATTGCTTTAAAAAAATACATTTTAAAATTTATATAAAAATAACTGAGCAGTCTAGACATGTAGACAAACTTATATGTATGTACATTTTTGCACAAGATAATACAAAGTCGATAAATTTTTTTTATAGATTTTATGCTTTTTTGTCAAATCATTATTGTACAAAAATTACCTACAATAACCACTCAGAACAACCACATGAAATAATTGTCTTGGTTTTTTGTGTTTAATGCTTTTGCCTTCAGGATGAATTACGCCACATACATTCTTTGAAGTTCATCTTTAGGATGTAAATTATGTAAAAGTTACATGAATTAACGTGAAAATTGTGCAATCATGCAAAATATTGTAACTTAATGCCTGGAATCTGATTAATCTTTAAATACACAAAGAGAAATTGACGTTTTTTATGTTTTTGCTGCAGGAGTTGAGTATTCTAGCAAATGATTTGAGAAATTTATCAGTTCCCCCCATTCCCTTGACTTTCAAGGTCCCTCCCCCAAAAGACCACCATAGAGCACATCGAATAACATTTGTATATTGTTTGTTTAAATGTGTTTTAATGCAACTTTTACTTTTTACCATTCATTCAGTTTTTATTTGGGGGGGGGGGGGGGGGGAGAAAACCGGAGTACCCACTGTACAGTGCTTTGAAATAAATATTCCATACATGTATAATGAGTAGTCACAATCCATAGAGCATTCAATTTGCAAAAGTTGCGAAAAGTACAACCTATTAAAAAACATTTATAATATGTATTAAACATTATATTCCCCATCTTCGTTAGGATACAATACCTTATTTGGTGTGATGTCCCAGCTCCTTCTGTTTAACTGTTTCTGTGACATTGGGGATTGGTAGTCTTGGTCCTGCATTCCAGTCACCAACTTTAGTCTATTCCCAGGAGCAATACCCTGCTTTCCTCTAAAAGAGCAAAGCCACCAGCCCTCCAGACCCCCAGTGTCTTGTTCGATAACTGCCAAGACATCACCTCGTTTGAATGCCAGCTCATCTGGTGTCTCTGCTGTATTGTCATAGACAGCCTTGGCTAGAATTGTCTGAAAAACAGATAAAAAAAAAATAACAAAAACAAGAAATAATATATAGACAAATGAAGTACTCATTACACTACCGAGCTTTTTCTAGTCGTGCCCAATGTTAACTCATGCAACTGGCCACCATGACACTGCCTTACATGTTGTGGTCTGTTTACCTTAAACACTGCCCTTATAGTCATGTATAACATCCAATTTATTAATGACAAGTGTGGACACAGAAAAACATCTCGCCTGCATTCCGCATCAGTAACGAAAATAAATTTCGTCATAAGCATTACGTAAATAGCATTAAATATCAGCAGCGGCCTGTATACAAAATATTGTCACCATACCCTGCATAGTTACAGGGGAACAGCCGTAACCCAAAAACTTTAACATAGTCGCTGGACCGTGAAATTGAGGTCAAGGTCAGGTGGAACCTACCAGACAGTCATGTACTATTCATCAGCAACCTATACACCAAATATTGTCATCCTACCATGCATAGTTACAGAGGAACTGTCGTAACCCCAAAACTTTAACGTAGTCGCTGGACCGTGAAATTGAGGTCAAGGTCAGGTGACACCTACCAGACAGTCATGTACTAGTCATCAGCAACCTATACACCAAATATTGTCATCCTACCATGCATAGTTACAGAGGAACTGTCGTAACCCCAAAACTTTAACGTAGTCGCTGGACCGTGAAATTGAGGTCAAGGTCAGGTGACACCTACCAGACATTCATGTACTAGTCATCAGCAACCTATACACCAAATATTGTCATCCTACCATGCCTAGTTACAGAGGAACTGTCGTAACCCAAAAACTTTAACGTAGTCACTGGACCGTGAAATTGAGGTCAAGGTCAGGTGACAGGTGACTGACTGGCAAGTACTCATAAGCTACCTCTGGACCAAATTTGATGGACCTAGGGCTTGGGCTTACAAAGATATGAAGCAAGATGTCAAGTGTTTACGCCGCCGCCGGATTCCCATACATATGTCTCGCCTCCAGCGACTTTCGTCGCAGGCGAGACAAAAATGCCTACCTATACATGATTGTTTGTTTCAATGGTGGAATAGTGTTTAACACCACTTTCAGTAATTTTAACATGATGTCCAGTTTTTATTGGGGGAAGTAGCCTGGGTACCAGTGCACCTTGCCTGCTGAGTGAGTGAAAGTTAGACATGAACCTGCAACCTCAGTGTTGACAGACCATGTGATCAATAGTAGATAAACTACCTTAACCAACTCTGCCACCAACGCCCCCCACCCCTACCTATACATGTACCTAGAAGTAAAAGTCTATTAGCAGCAAGAAGAGCAACACAATTTTTTATAAACCTGGCCTGAATGACATGTTTACCAGAAATTCAGACCAGATGATACAACAGACATTTTCTTACAGTTGTTTAAAGATGCTGTTACATAAATCAAAGAAAGAAGATTTCATCATCACAAAGCTTGCACTCTAATTCTTGTTATAAGTATTCAAGGCTATTTGTAGAAGAGGTAACACAATTGTACAACAATATTATTAGTACAGTAAAGATCTTGGAGGGGGAGGGGTGGGGGAAATAATTCGGATATTTCAACTCCAGTCAAATGTATACTACATAGCTAGAATTTAAACACATCATGTCAGTTTCCGACACTGGTCTGTTTCTTATTATACGTCCATTTAACAATTACCACTTCAAAAATGTTACAGTTTAAATTTTGATGAGCGTGCAATTGCTAGCATCTGGTAAATGCTTGCCTGAAAAATAATTAAATGTACTTTAGAATATCGGTCAAACCGCCAGAACTTTTGCCACCTCAACCAATTTAATAATTAAGATACCTTTTGCCGACATTGTTACACATGCATAGTGTAAAAAAATGTTTATTTCTATCGCCCAGAGTACACAAAATATCAATCTCTAATTACATCTCTCAGTGACAATTATATCAGTGCATCCTGGTGTCACTTTCAATTCTTTGTATTTTATAAGAAACATGAAGATAGTTAAGTTACAGGGTCCTAATATCAATGCAATGTGTGTCAGTTTTCAACAATAGCAAAACATAGGCACTTAAGATTAAAATTCAAGTTGAGTTTCTTTTTACACAAAGTACATGTATTTTAAAAAGATAAGTTGACATTTTGTACATGTATGTTTGAGGCTGCAATTAAACTAGATACATCTGTAAATTTCTAGTTCTTTTTTTTTCACATGGGAACATTTTGTGTTATATTGTTTGTTTGTTTGATGATGTTTAACGCCACTTTCAGCAATTTTTCAGCTATATCATGGCGTCCAGTTTTTATTGGGGGAGGAATCAGGAGTACCCGGAGAAAACCCCCGACCTGCGGTAGGAAAATTGGCAATCCTTGTCAATTAAGATTGGAGTCGAGTACACCCTGGGGGCAGTGAGAATCGAACCCGCAATCTCAGTTTTGACAGACCACATGATCAATAGTAGACGAACTACCTTGACCACTTGGCCACCGAGGCCCCCATTTTGTGTTATATAAATCATACAAAAAATTTTGTATTTTCTGTACTTTTTCCACAACAGTTAACCGTGATCTAACACTCCCTAAAGATACTTCTTCTCTACAACTCCCATAATCCTACAAAGCTATGGACAACAAATTTCATTGCTGAGAAAAATGTCTTGAAAAAAATTTACGAACAAAGTAATGGATATACAGACACACACAAACTAACACACATAGATGGAAAACAGTCATCCTCGGAACTCCTATGGGTAGTTGGGGTATTAATTGATAAAAAAGTTCAAACTTAAAAAGTTTACTCGTTATATTAAAAAACTGAAAAAATTGATTGATTGATTTATTGATTGGTGTTTTTACACCTGCAGTTTTACATAATTTTTCAACAATATCATGGCATCCCATTTTTTTGTACTGGCAAGAAAGTCAGAGTACTATTAGAGAACCCAATAAACATAATTTATAAAATACAACTGGGTTAAAAATGTTTATTTCACCTAATACTCATTGCAAGCATCATTATTTGCAGTTGTTTATTTCAACTCCTTTCGATAACAGATTCAATACTGTTATCATTTCATTGATACAGTATATTTGTACTTATATAATTGTAACAAATTTCTATACACTCAACTAACTTTAGGTGGACACATCACTTTTCTATTTAAATAATAGATACCCTGATTTAATTGTTTATTGAATTCCTTTGAAATAAACAAAACCTCATTGATTTGTGTCAACAACATAAATAAATAAATAATGTTCATAGACAGGAACTGAGTCCTCAAAATAACACAAAATGCACTTGTGACAAATTATTTCAAATTGTTGAGTATTTAAATTTGTTAACTATATCAACACTGACAGATTATAATTCCAGACTTATTGAATTTAATGTCACAAACATTGAAGATTGGATTTGACAATACCTGCAATGTAATCATGTTTGACACCTACTGGATTTATGTGATTATGGCTATCTGTAATATACAAACAGTTATGAAAAGAAAATCTGCCAAAATTTGAGTAAAGAAGCGATTTTATTGTGAAAAACAATTTTGCAATTTTGTGAATTTACAGTTTGCCATGAGAAATCTGCAATATATCACTTTTAAACAGTGAGAGCTATATCCTTTAAAATCTGATAATGAAATATGAACCATAATCCAGGAAGATATGTTCTGACTTGATAAATCTCGTAACATTTTTTAAAAACCTGCATTATCCTGTGTCCTTCATAAAATACATACTAGACATATATTTACAATGTAGATATTTCAATTTGGACCCAAATAACCTGTTATATGTATCCCCTACCTGCTAATTTTAAATGAGGCCCAAATTCTTTACTAAGGTCATGATTTCAGAACATATAATTTTAATAAAAAGTTTCGTAAAAATAGGTTGGTTTGTTATGCCCGCTTTGAGTTTGTCACCAATGTTTGTAAGCCTGTCTAATAAAATTGTTAAATTTAATTTTCATAATGTCAACTTATAACCATAAAAATTGAGAAAAGCACATCTATTTTCTACATAGTAAGCATTTTCTATTACCAAGATTGCATTAAACTATTTCTGCTAAAGTTTGAAAGAAATGAACAAACAGGTATAAAATATATGCTTACCAACAACATCATCCAAAGTTAAAATACAATTCCATTCAGAGAAATGAACATACAACAGCAATTATTGTCCTTGCTTACAAATGACCACTCAGTCCCAGATGGTCAGTCAGGCCCACAGAGATCAAAGACTTAATGTGGAATCCATATAGTTAGGTATTATCTAATGGGTCACAACAACCTTACAGAACGGACTCATCAATGATCAGACTCCCTAGGGAGTCTTTACTCATAGTACAGAATGAACAGATTAGATCAGAGATCTCATATCTACATCATCTAGGACATTTTTTATCTCTAGAATATAGATTTCATTCATTATACCAATATTGTATCTATAGGTAATCTATTACAGGAAATGAAATTTGATTTATTTTATGCATAAACAAAAATCCGATTTCTTGAATCGATAGACATTATTTAAATTTTTTTAAACCAAACATATTTTATTAAAAGTTTTAACTTTAGCCCTTTTTTTACTGTTATTGTTTTTATTTACACTGACATTGTCTTGATAAGTAATTGATTTATCTAATTTCTTTGTTTCAACTTAAAATGTGTTTGTTTCTGTTTACAAACATCAGAGTGCACCAATCTGCTAATTAACAATACACCACAATTATTTATTTATTTACAAGCCTGAATGATAAGTCTTGACACATTCCAAAGAAAATGTGTCTGGCTTTAATTATGACATAATTCTCCCATCCCTTCCTGCTAAAAAAACGGAATGTACAATGGCAGGATAAAGAGACACATAGGATTGCTCAGAGGGCACTGGCACTAGACTGATTTTTAGTTTTTTTATTGGTTCAAGATATGATACGTACATATCAAAATATTATGTTTGAACAGAATTCTTTCTAATTTCCCTTTCTATCTGTGCAGAGGACAAATCACATGTCTACATGTACTTAAATGCCCTCTGAAATGACCACAATGGGCTACCAAATGTCCACATTTTTTTCATAACTGGTTTATACAAAAAAGAAGTACTTGAAAGGGTGACAAAGGTAGATAAGCTGGAGGTTTTGCCTGTCCTGTACCCATACATACATTAGAGGCTTTACAGGAATAAACAGATCAGTTTAAGCTTGAGACTCTATAAATAGAGAAGATATCAGTGTCAAAATTCACTAATGGACCTTTGGAAAGATCTACAAGGATACTTATATAAACAGGTCTTATCAGAAGATTGGTAGAACAAGGCATCTCTGATCATGGGGTTTTCAGGAACAAGGTAATCAATCTCTCCTCCACAAGGAATTCATCATAACTTCAAAGCACACCTGAACACTGACAAGATACAGAAGGAACATCGTCTGAAGTACATCACTTCACCATCTTATTCATAAAATTCTGCACAGCAGCTGCCCTTATCATCATCACAGATAAATATTTATTTTTATATAATCATTACTTCCACTTCCTGTGATTCAGTTATGTGCTAAAATTAATATGGAAATCATAAAGCCAAACCACACGCCTGCACCCTTCTTTCTTAAATAGTTAAAATAAATGTTTGATAGTTTCGCAGCAGGTAATAACCAGTCTGATCTTTGTAAATCACAGATCTGTGCCATAAAAATATCTGACCTGTTCATTCATAATTCTTTATGAATCAAACCCTCCTTATCACAGAATACTGAAAACCAGAACTGGGGGAACTTCTCATATTTATTCATTGGCAAGATAAAGTTATTTTTATTATAGATTTGAAAACAAAATTAGTTTGTTTAGTGTATTTTTATTGTTGTTAATTTAAATTTAACAATTTTTCATCTTATAAAAATTGGGAAACTTTGTGTAAATGTATAATACATGTAGGTTACACATTATTTTTTTTATAATTCTTTTAAAGACTCAATCAAAATTTTCTATTTAATTTAACTAATTTTAAAACATATAAACAAATTTAGGTATCATTATCACTTTGAACCCATCTCAATGCCTAGATACTCCAAATTCTTCAGTCAGAAATAGACATTAGTAATTGATTTCAGTGTCTCTCAAGTGCAACTTACCATATGTTAAGCCCTGAAGGGAGCTCCCTCCAAAAGAAAAGCACAGGAGAAAGGTGTTAACAGTATTATATATGTATTACCCTGCTCAGACATAATAATTGAATAACTAAGATCAGCTGGGATCTGTTGGGTAAATATTAAGGTGTTATAGAAATAGTATTCTCATCTGTTTACACTTTCAACAGACGCTACTCAGGGCAGACTAACAAAGAAATAGGACAAACAACTCTTTCATGACATATACCTTCACTAAATTTTAAATAAAACATGTTTTATGTAAGATTTGTTTTGGTGAAAATGTTTTCATTGTGAAATATATTTCTTTCAAAAGTTTCTCACCTTAAATTTGTAAATACATAAGAATTTAATATATGGCATGAACAGTATTTTTACAATGATTTGTATTTGGGTAAGAATACAAGTTTTCCTGATTTAAAGAGAGGTTTGATCTTAATCATACCACAATTTATTTTTGCAGGGCTGCATAAAAAACAAATCAAGTGCTAATTGATTTAAATTTCTTTTGTAACGATGCCAGTAATTTATCTGATAAGAACCTGATGGAATCTCTGACGGAATTCAACCATACAAACAGATACAAAGAGAGAACTCTATCAGATGGTTAACAAACCAGACGCACCATTTGTGAAAACAAATTCAAACGTAAATCTCAGTTAACATATATCATCAGATGGTTGACGAATCAAACGCACCATTTCTGTACAACTGTACTGGTATGTTTTTAAGGTACCTCCATCAGAGTTGTGACATAGAAAACAGAAGATAATGTACTGGCCTGTCCATCAAACCATGATAATGCTGAATCAGCAGAAAAAAAACAATGACCAGGAAATGGAAACATTGGTGCATCTATGAGACACTACTTTAGCTTTATAGAAATGTCCTATAAGAGATACATGTACTGGGTAAAAGTAATTTAACAGAAACAGATTAAGAACAGTATATAATACGCTCAATTATTGGTACTAGCAAGCTTAGTCCTAATTAAGGGTTTTAGCATACTGACTCAACAGTGCAGGAGTGCCAGACACTATGCTGTGGCAAAGGGCTATGACATTCTGACATTTTGCTCAAGTTTATTTTTAGAAAATAACAAAAACAAAATTCCTCTTTCAGATGACACATAATAATTATACAATGTATGTATATATAGCAAACCTTTGATGACAGAAGCCAATGACTTAAACATTCGATAAAATCTGACACTGTAAGCAACGACAGGTAATTTCAGTTTAAATACAAATAAAAATGTAAATATATAAAACCAATATATGCATTGCACCTTGAAAATTAAATTAATTTAAATTGTCTGTCATTTTTTTAACTTCTCTGTACTTTACCCTAAATTTGACTCATGTTTATCATGTTTTGTAGACGCCAACGAAGGCCAAACTGTTTGGGTGCAAAGTCCCAAGTCCAGTGAACTTTAATCTAAAAAATAAATATTGATAAAAAAACACTTTGATCAGAGGCTTGAAATAATCACCAAAGAGAGAATCTTGTCCCAGGTGCAAATCTGAGCAGAGTGGTTTTCTGAGTCATTTTACAACTGGTTACCCAAAGATAATTGTATCATATCACTTTAATCTCTAACCTACTAACAAAAAGTTTGAAAAGAGCTGTTTTCAATATGATTCACATGAATTTAAAACGCATGAAAAAAACAATGACAATGTATAGAAATTAAAACTATTCCACTGAACACCATGTTAAAATGGGTTAAATATGTTATCATTAGCAGCCATCACAGATTAAAGGGGGTCAAACAAAGCCATAATCAGAGCATGGAGTATTCCTATTATACTATCTTATGTCAACTCAGCAAGTTTTATCATTGTACTGACATGTACCAGATACCAAGCAATTTTTAAACATTTCTGCAGTTAACCTGCTAAGGACAAATGTTCTAAAGTTCTCAATTCTAATAAGAAATATTTTAATTTATTTATTGCATACTGTTATTTCAGTCTTGACTGTCTGAGCAATTCAATAATACCAGCAATAGCAATGATTTTACAACAGCTGGATAAAGCCTTTGACAAGCAAAGACCTCAAATCTAAAGGTTGTTGACAAGCATGGACCTCAATTCTAAAGATTGTCTATTTATAATTATAAATGTACAAACACAAAAATTGCAGTTTGTATATATATCATCTAACAATTTTTATCTGATCTAGAGGGATGTTGTGATAGATAACAATTTCTAGAAACAAGGCTAATTTAGAACAGCCATAATTGCAATTTTATATATCATTGTATAGATTTGCTTCAAGTCTAATCATTGTAAATTATTTTTAAAACTGATTTTCAAATACAACAAATGTTCAAAATCATTTCTTGTAAATACATTTAAGTCTGGTAAATGCAAAAGAGTTTTTCTTGTCACAAAATGATTCACCTCCTAATTGAATTGCAAGACAATGTTTACAGCTGTATTTTTATGAATCACTTCTTGTTATAGGTATTTCCCTTCCTTACAGACCTTATGTAACTTCAACACTGAAGAGCAGAATCAACACAACTGACAAATTTGACTATTTTGCAAAGATATACAAAAAAAAAAAATATTGGAATTAGGAAACCTCCTTAATCTATTAAAAATATTACAATTGTTTTGTATTAAAAGTGTAATAAATCATATTTAAAAAGTCTTATTAACAAAATCAGAATTATTTGATTAAACTTTGGTTTAATAACACTTCAGTAATTTACAGAGTACCCTTCAACACGTCCAAATCACACCATTTATGAGTTGGTCATAATCTTATGTTCAGTGGTCAACCAATAAAATCATCATCCCCCAGGTCAACTAAGTCCTAATAAAATATTGATCTCTCTTAATTGTCGGTTTTATTTCTGTTATATCAAAAGTTAATTGGTACAACAGGTTAAAAACTACAGGTATGTTTGTCCAGGTGAAACTTGTCGGTAGTAAATACACACGATTAACTTATGTATATCACATGTAGTGACGTAAAAATTTGGTCTGGATATATAAATCATTTGATGTCACCCTGAGACATAAGTTATTTACACTGGTAAAGTAAACCACCTTACTGTACAGAGATACCCAGATATAAACACTAAAACAAACACGATTCCTACAGTTTATACCCTCTCCCAAGGACCCTTTATAAGAAATCCTCACAGAGTCAATACCATCTGTGCACAGAAACAAGAAACCCTTCCAGATGGGTAAAGTTGAAATCTTTTACTTATACCATATTTGTATATATGAAACATAAATCTGACATGCTATCATGCATAATAAATTCAATATGACACGATAGTTTAAAATTTATCACCGAAAATGAACGCATGCATGAATACATTACGTAAAGGTTCGACCTTAGTCTAGTGGTAAACCTCAGGATGTTTCCTTGTGAGCAGTTACCAAGGACTGGCAACAACTTAAAATGTTATATAAGATTTTTAACTTTAAAATGAAAAAAATACTTTGTAATGTTATGGTTGAATGAGTACTACATCTACATGTACATGTACTCTATGATTGAAATAGCTTTTTCAACCACTAACTGTGAAAGTGGACACTTAAGTCCGTCTAACCTGACCACACTCTGAGGTTGACATGCTGTTTGGTCTATAGACTTGCAAGTGTCATTTATAGAAAAGTATGTTCAAATGTTTTTACAAAATAAAGTCACACCATATTTTACATGTAGGCTGCCTTATAACTGTCAACCCCAAAAATAAAGTCAAATAGTAACTCTAACTGAGCTGTGATATATTTAACATGTTTGATTTTGTTTGTTTGAATGGTGTTTTAAAGCCACTTTCAGCAATTTTTCAGCTATGTCATGGCGTCCAGTTTTTATTGGGGGAGGAAGCCAGAGTACCCGGAGTCGGAGAGAACCCGGGCCCCGACCTGCGGTAGGAAAACTGGCAATCCTTGTCAATTAAGATTGGAGTCGAGTACACCCTGCCTGCAGTGATAATCGAACCCGCAATCTCAGTGTTGACAGACCACATGATCAATAGTAAACAAACTACCTTGACCACTCGGCCACCGAGGCCCCTATATTTAACATGTAATTAGCTATTTAAGGTGAAGTAAATCTATGCAAATTAAGTTCCTATCATATTACATGTATCTTAATATGGAAACCATTAACTAAAATTGTAATATCTTTCCTTTTTTTGGTAATGAAATTAACATACATGTATTGGTTCATGTAGGCACAAGGGTTCCTTTGGTAAACCCTTTACTTCATGAAAGAAATTACTTATGAATACATACACAATTATATAACATCTTTTATACTACTTAATTCATGATTGAAATAGCTTTTAAAATAGATTTTCTTACACAGAGAGCACTTTATACTTAAGTTCAAGAAATGTTTAACTTTTTTCATGTTTATCTAAAGAAAATCGGATCTAAAACTTGTTAGAATTCCTAAGATATTAAACAACATTAATCTTTAATTAGGGGTTGACTTAAAAACCGTTCACCATTTTTGGCATAATGAAATGTTGATAATCCCTTGGTAAAATGATCCCTGATTACAGCTTATTATAAAATACTTATTATGGAAATTTTAATCAATGTACAAGATTAGCATTTCTGTCTCTTAGTTGTTATTGTAGACTTATGTCACATACATGTAAACAAATTAAGATCAACATCTAACTACATTCATGTATACTTAAATATTTACTCTTTAAAATTATATTTATAAAAAGTCAGTTTTGTCAACAACACAAAATCAATTAAGAATCTTTAAAAGTACATGAAACAGGTTTATTCATGTGCATTTCCAACTGGGGTCAAGTTTTTAAACATGAATATTCATCATTTTTAAACTGATGTAGCCTGTATTAAAGATTAAAGATTTGGGGCTTGAATTCGGGTGAAAAACATACCTGTGCTTAATTGATATTGATTCTCCAATACTGATTTTAAGCTAAACTAGACCTTCAACAATAATAACACAATGGGATCAGCTTCAAGTCTTGAACTAAACTTTGGTACTGAGACCACATAGAGTTGAAATGTGACAGTTGATAGACATCTCCCACAGTTGGACTATGCAATTGAACCAGTCAACAAACACCTGCATTTGCCAGGTAAAATGACTTCCATATTTTTCATGTAATAAATTCATCACAATTTCCAAGTTATAGCAAAAAAAAAATTGCAAAAATACAGCAAATATTTACAGAAGCACAAAGTAAATATTAAATATAATTATCAAACAAAAAAATCCCCCTAGGAGGAATAACAAACAACAAATATTTCACTATGAATCATAAATACCCCCAAGTTATTGTCTAAATAAATAACTAAAATTCATTGATTTTTTTTTCTATGTTAAGTCTAATTTTAACAACAGACCTGCATGTTCATGGACTCCTCATTTCCTTGTTGGGTTGGACTATGAGATCTGCACCTGTCTTTCATTATAAAATTTATATAATCAACACAATCACATTATCTTCACTGACAAAACAATCCTTTGTTCTTATGAGTTAAACTCTTTTTCACAAAATCATGATCTTATATTTTTTTGTGTTCTATTTTCTCTCTGACAAATAAAGATTAGAATAAATCCATAAATGACAAATGCCAATTTTCTGACTTGGTCATCAATGCTATAACAATAACACTGTTTCTGGCAATTAATTGTTCCAATATAATCACAAAACTAATAATAGTTAATAAAAAATAAACAAAAATCCACAATCTATGCGACACTAAATACCTAGTGTGTCAAAATTCTCCCGATATCACATCGATGAGTGATTATACTGTACTACCTTTAGTTAAAGAGCCAACGAACCTATTTTACGTATGAGTGACTAACGCAAACAACAAAGTTCTATTTATAATCATCCTACACGCATTTGCTGAAGTGTACTGTATATACCACTTGAATACCAATACAAAATCGCTTAACATTCTCAGTTCATGATAGAATATGGAAATTCATACAAAATGAAAATGTATATATAGAAAACTATTCCTAAGAAGTTACCGGTATACTACAAAACTTTTTAAATAATGCTGCATTGAGAAGTTTGAATGAAATTCTGTCAGTAGAAATAAAAATGTATAGAGCTTGTTATTATCTATTTTTCGGTTATAAATTATGTTCAGTAATGAAATAAAAATTTTAATATAACTTAATTTTAAAAGAAACTAACATTAATAATGGTTTTAAACTTTCATAAATCTACTTAAATACTGTTACTTATATTGTACTGAAACAAAATTAAATGTCTAAACTAAAATCTTTGTCATAAAATTTCGAAACCTAATCTAATTAAACTTATATTGCTCCCCTACTTTCGTATATGCATTAAGTGATGAACATGTTACAAAAAGAGGGCCATCGTACCAGATCCATTATTGGTTTAAAAGATTACTTCTTTCGTCTGAGGTTTTAACAGTGACTTTCAAAGCAGACTTGTACATTTCCAAGAGATCAGTTTCATATATTTGCACTGTATCTGGGTTAAAGATGTCTATTTCAGGAAGTGACTGCTCTTTATAAAAGGCCTGCATTGCTGTTGGAGCATGATACAAATGTCAATCAACATATTTGATTATATAACAAATGTCACAAAACAGATGCTGCATGTACATTTGATACTATTTTGTAGATAGATAAGGGTTTATGGATTTTCTGCATGTCATTGTAGTACATCGTAGACTTTGTAGAAGTTCTGTACAACTTCTTGAGGCTATATTGTGGCACAAGGCAATAAATAAGGAATGAAATCAGAAAACTAAGTGTGGCACCCTCCCCCTAAAGGTTATTAATAAGGGATTATTAAGTCATAGTAGTAAGTGTGGCACCCTCCCCCTAAAGGTTATTAATAAGGGATTATTAAGTCATAGTAGTAAGTGTGGCACCCTCCCCCTAAAGGTTATTAATAAGGGATTATTAAGTCATAGTAGTAAGTGTGGCACCCTCCCCCTAAAGGTTATTAATAAGGGATTATTAAGTCATAGTAGTAAGTGTGGCACCCTCCCCCTAAAGGTTATTAATAAGGGATTATTAAGTCATAGTAGTAAGTGTGGCACCCTCCCCCTAAAGGTTATTAATAAGGGATTATTAAGTCATAGTAGTAAGTGTGGCACCCTCCCCCCAAAGGTTATTAATAAGGGATTATTAAGTCATAGTAGTAAGTGTGGCACCCTCCCCCTAAAGGTTATTAATAAGGGATTATTAAGTCATAGTAGTAAGTGTGGCACCCTCCCCCTAAAGGTTATTAATAAGGGATTATTAAGTCATAGTAGTAAGTGTGGCACCCTCCCCCTAAAGGTTATTAATAAGGGATTATTAAGTCATAGTAGTAAGTGAGGCACCCTCCCAATCTTCTTTCCTGTTCCATTTGAATGTTTTTTTTTTTTTAAGAACACAGATGTAAATGACAATTTTCTTACAAGTACTGTGTAGTACATATGACTGCTACATGTACATTAAAGGCTGTTGAATAACTTGTACTGCTTCCAAAAATATCAATTTCTTTTATTTACATATATATATTTTTGCAATCATTTCATTTTCAACAAAAACCTGGTATTACAATGTAATACAAAAGTGAAAATTTTTTAGTCCACAATCAGAGAGAGCCAAGCCTATGTTTCTTTTTATTCCCAAGATACCAAAACCACAAATCACAGTTAAAAATGCTTGTGTAACTGCATTCATCTAGGGCGTCTAAAAACACCAGATGACATTACTATTTCTTTTAAAACTTACATGTACGTGTACATTGTAACCTTGAGTGTTTAGTTTTCATGTAAAACTATCAATTTATTCGTCTAAAAGATAAAGAGATTAAAGTTTATTCTATTTCTACATTGCTTTACTTATATATTTACAGCTAAAAAGATCCAATAAAATTCTTTCTAAGGGTGTATTTACAATGTTTAGTTCAGAGTTTACATTTCGTTCTCACAAATATTTGTTTATCTCACCATGAGCAAACAGTGCGTATTCAGCATTGCTGGTCGCTGGAGTAGTTTGTCAACTATTAAAACTGCATACTGTAATCTATAGAGGGACAAAGTCTGAGTGAAAGCTGTTGAGCACAAATCATAATAGCATTTTTTTTTTAAATCATATTTACAAATCATAAACATGATATATATAGATATAAACAACCTACCACATATATATCAAAATCTGTGGCCCTAATTTAAAAAGTGTATGTATATGTACTTGTTCAACTGCATAGTCCTTAAAACGACATTTGACTAATGCCAACGAATGTTTTGTTTGTTTCAGCAATTTTTCATGTTTCTGAACATGTCAGTTTGGGTTGGTCAAAACAACACAGCAAGGGACCTGTTAGATCTAAACGGGACTGACAGGGACTGACGATACAAACATGTACACATGCTTTGCCACAAGTGTGTTTTTTATGGACTGATACAAGTGCTAGGCCTCTAAAAATAGTTTAATTTTCTTACTTGTAGGATTGACAATAAATAAAATGTGTTTGATTGTCCACTAGAATGGACAAACAAAATAAAAAAATATATTTGATTTACCAAGGGCTGACAACTAAAATGTGTATATGTTGCAAACTTGCAATCAGTCACTGCAAAAGGGTAAAAATTAGATTTACACACTGGACTGATGATACATACATGTACATGTTCTGCATTTATAATGACACACAGTGTACTACATGTACATGCATTCTCCTCTGCAGAAACAATTTATATTGTATAATTCAACAGTTTTTTCCACTTCAGTTTACACACCAATGATGTTCGAGAGGTTTTTATTTCAAGCAATGAACAAGCACAAATCTGGATGCCTCAAGTTCATGCAGTTGTAAAAGTACATCTATTCCAAGTTGACAGATTCAGGACATTTGTACAAAATTTTGCATATGGTGCAGGTTGCGTGGATTTGGCCTTCTTCACCCCTCCCCCAACATTTAGAGTAATAAAACTTCTATCTTGTGCACCCTCCTAAGTGGTGGACATTCTATTTCTTCTTACTTCATTAAAAGACTTGCATCCACTATCCACAGATAAAGCAAATAAGCATTTACATTCACTATTATTTCCAAAACAAGCGATGTGCCCACTGTTTACCATCAGCTGTAAAGTACATTATCATAGAATTTGATGCGAAGTCCGGCTTTTCATTGACCTACATCTTTCAAAAAAAAAACGCCCTAGGATGCACTTGCAAATGTATAAACAACAACAGCACAAGGGGTCCATAACAACATCATCATGAAAAAGTGATGTACTTAAATGTGAAATGACAGGAAGTATGCCATAATAGCAGTAAATTACAGGGAGGCAATCAGGAAATCGACTCTTAACTGTAAATGTCACTAGAACATGCTGTATTAGTAAACAAAACTGAATGGACATATAAGGCGTGAGAAAAACTTTCCTGGATAAAAAAATGTGCCCAATTATGTGAAAACAGTGACCACAGATATTCATACATCTTAACCTACTAAAAATGCAGTTCAAACTTGATCCAATTAAGCATGTCTTTGTTACAGATGTTGGCTACGTGATATAACATACTATAGAACATATACTAGTACAGCAGTATACATTTTTGTTAACTTTATCTGGCCAATGCACAAAAAATATTAATAAAAAACAATTTTTGCTGCTAGGAAACTGAATGAACAGCCCGGACTGCACCCAGACCGCCTTTTCCAATAAAACAAAATTGAAGAGTGTGTCCATGGGACACGGATGCCCCCGCTAAATGAAGTCCCAAACAGGAAGTAGTTGTCCGACAGGTCTGAAAGCCGCTTAGGACGTACAACTTGTGATACTGAACCACCCTGCCAAATTTCAAATTGTGCTCATGTACGGTTTCTGAGAAAAGCTTGACGGAAATTTTCATACTCATGTTAACACATTTTCATATCGGCCCAGTCGCAAACAGGAAGTAGTTGTAGACAGGTCTGAAAGTCGCTTAGGACGTACAACTTGTGATACTGAACCACCCTGCCAAATTTCAAATTGTGCTGATGTACGGTTTCTGAGAAAAGCTTGACGGAAATTTTCATACTCATGTTAACACATTTTCATATCGGCCCAGTCGCAAACAGGAAGTAGTTGTCCGACAGGTCTGAAAGTCGCTTAGGACGTAGAACTTGTGATACTGAACCACCCTGCCTAATTTCAAATTGTTCTGATGTACGGTTTCTGAGAAAAGCTTGACGGAAATTTTCATACTCATGTTAACACATTTTCATATCGGCCCAGTCGCAAACAGGAAGTAGTTGTCCGACAGGTCTGAAAGTCGCTTAGGACGTACAACTTGTGATACTTAACCACCCTGCCAAATTTCAAATTGTTCTGACGTACGGTTTCTGTGAAAAGCTTGACGGAAATTTTCATACTCATGTTAACACATTTTCATATCGGCCCAGTCGCAAACAGGAAGTAGTTGTCCGACAGGTCTGAAAGTCGCTTAGGACGTACAACTTGTGATACTAAACCACCCTGCCAAATTTCAAATTGTTCTGATGTACGGTTTCTGAGAAAAGCTTGACGGAAATTTTCATACTCATGTTAACACATTTTCATATCGGCCCAGTCGCAAACAGGAAGTAGTTGTCCGACAGGTCTGAAAGTCGCTTAGGACGTACAACTTGTGATACTGAACCACCCTTCCAAATTTCAAATTGTTCTGATGTACGGTTTCTGAGAAAAGCTTGACGGAAATTTTCATACTCATGTTAACACATTTTCATATCGGCCCAGTCGCAAACAGGAAGTAGTTGTCCGACAGGTCTGAAAGTCGCTTAGGACGTACAACTTGTGATACTGAACCACCCTGCCAAATTTCAAATTGTTCTGATGTACAGTTTCTGAGAAAAGCTTGACGGAAATTTTCATACTCATGTTAACACATTTTCATATCGGCCCAGTCGCAAACAGGAAGTAGTTGTGCGACAGGTCTGAAAGTCGCTTAGGACGTACAACTTGTGATACTGAACCACACTGCCAAATTTCAAATTGTTCTAATGTACGGTTTCTGAGAAAAGCTTGATGGAAATTTGTACATACAGACGGTCGTATTTACGTACAAATGAAGTCCCAAACAGGAAGTAGTTGTCCGACAGGTCTGAAATTCGCTTAGGACGTACAACTTGTGATACTGAACCACTCTGCCAAATTTAAAATTGTTCTCATGTACGGTTTCTGAGAAAAGCTTGACGGAAATTTGTTCGGACGTACGTACGTACGGACGGACGGACGGACGGACATGAGTAAAACTTAATGCCCCCTGACATGTCGTCGCGGGGGCATAAAAATACCCATAAGTTGTACCCTTATGTTTATAACCTGATACAAACATTATAGTACACTGTAAAACTTATTTTTCTAACTATGTCACTCTAATGACCTATAATGGACTTGTCATGTCAAAAAATTAAATTGATGCGAAAAAAATTACTGTGAATTTAAATCTAATCAAATGTAAATGTTCAAGCCATTATCTGGAAACAACAATCAGGACAAAAAGATAAAGTTAATAATGTATTCAACCAATCAAAAAAGAGATAACAAGCAAACAATTTATAGAAAGAAAGTCAGTGACCAGCCATTAAAATGGCCATCTGTCAACAACACCCATGATAACATCTCCTCTGTTAAAATAAATCTCTCTTCATCCTTGGGGTATTTTTAATGTCAATGACCCATCAATTGTGGAAATAAACCATAGTGATTTTTCATCTGATGATCAATGGCAGAAGATTTGGCTCAATTTCCAAATGAAAAAATTCTGTAAGATTATGACTGAAGTTTGAGGAGGTGTTCAAAATAACAAATAAAGCTGGTATCATCGGTGTCTTATGGTTTTTTTCATAAACAAATTGTGTTCTTTTTATTGCAAAATATTGAAATATTATTAGTCATAGAATTTTGTACTTGGAATACACAATGATGACATCAGCTATTCCTTATAAGGTCAATAATTAGTCACCAAGAAACTGTCTAAGAATAAATCTTTAAATTGATGTTCTAAAGTGAAATTACTATCAAATAAGATGGATAGTTGTGACATACATCACAGTGATTTTGTTGCCTTTTATTTAAAAACAGCCCCCTCCATTTAAATAGGTAAAAATTATTGGGAGTATTTCTCGGAATTGTAAAATAAATGGAAATGGCTTTACTCTTACGAAAAGAGAAAACAAAACTGACTACATTTTGTTTGATTAATTTTCAACAAGATCAGGATCTCGTTTCTAACAAGATTTTCATCATTGTGCAGTCGTCAAAATTAATATTATAGACATTAGCTACTCATACTATTTTCAACTGGAGTTTAGACAAAATTTAGGAAATTTGCTCCATTGGAACAGCAGAAATTCAGAGACAAATTCTTGCAAATAAAATCACTAATATGCAATACAATCTTTGGGGTAAATAAAAGATTCTTCAAACTCAATATGTAGCACATATTTAATTAATGGATTAAGGTATAAAAGAGCAAAGAGCTGAAAACAAGGGGCCACAACTTCTCCAAAACTACACTGAAACAAAAACCCAGTCAAATTGCAACTTCTTATGATATGACTTACATACATGCAACAAATATATAATCAGCTGACTAAGTCATACAAGTATACAGGTAACACTATTGGAAAAAACAGATATTTTCAAGGATTTTTGTTTATTTCCAAGGCCCACAACTTCCTTGAAAATAGCCTGACTGGAATAAAACTGAACCAAAGATAAACTTCTTTTAACATGATGATTTATCAAAAATGGATTGACATATTGCACAAAAAATACAAAAAACTGACAGATGGTACAGATACATGTACATACTGGTACATGCAGACAGACAGATCATTAGTCGCCTTCACCTTTGCCTGTGGGGAATCATGAAAAAACAATGATGGTAAAATCCTAAAAAGAGAAAATGAAGAATTCTGCTTCGAATGAAATGGAAAAGAAACGTGTCCATTTTAAAACTAATAACCTTGATCTGTACCAAGAAAATGAATATTTAGGACCATATTATTCTTAGCTTTCAGAAATGCAGTAGATAAACTGTGACACAAAGATTGATGCATCGAAAGAATGACAAACCTCCTTACCTTGTAATATATAGCATATGAAAAAGCCATTAGAAGCTATAACTCGGTGCATCACAATGGAATACACAAAGCACTCTGCACAAATGCAGCTAAGCTGCAGGTACAGTTACATGTAAGTGTACCATTCAATTACATGCACCATATACATTTGTATGCAAATCATAATTGGGTCAAAGGAATATTTTATTCTTGTGTTTTGCTGATAATTGAATCAAATGAATTTTTAAAAGAAATCAATTGACAACTCATCAAAAATCTGAAATATACATATCTACCTGTCAATCAAAAATCCGTAAATTATCAGAACACAAATGAAATACATTTGATATTGGTTTTCATTTATTTCAAACATATGTTCATATTATATATTTAATCTCCAAAAATTTAACCCACTTTTTTACTTATCTTGTATTTTGTATAAAATGATCACAGTTATTTTTGTCATGCTTTTTAATTTTCTATGTCAGATGAATTCAAATATAATATGATAAAAGAAGTGAATATTGTAAAAAGACAGACATTTTTTTGGAAAATGTATATGCTTGGATTTATAATTGTTCTTATCTCTTGTTTAAAGTCTGAACACTTAATACCAGGTCTCAGTAATTCAATAGTCTAGTCTTAATCTCTCATTAAATTTGAACAAAGGCAGATTTTATCTGAATTCATTTCAAATCAATCAGTATGAAATCTCACTCTGTTATTATACCATAATGTATTATCTCGCTTTTTACAAACTGACAGCTCGAAAAATTACTTTGACATCTCCATGATATTGGAAAGCCACACCTTTTCAAAAAATAAAAAAAATTGGAAACACGTTTTCTAAATAATATTTTTTTCAACATTTAATTTTAAAGGAAAAATTTAAAATACCATGTTTTTGTTTGAAATTTTTTTTTTTACAGTAAACAAAATGGCATCATTCTTTACAAAAATGATTAAAAAGACATTAAAAAAGAAACATTTATACCACATCCTATTCCCTTTTTAATAGTTATTTTCATGTGATGCAAAACATTGATCTATTCCTTGCATAACATCTGTGGCTCAGTCCTGCATCTAAACCAAAAAATCCGCATCAAAATGATGTTGGGGCTTATCAGTATCATTTGGTTACACGAGCTGTATGACCAATTAAACTGTCAGTCCAATTATAATTTTTGCTGGTGATAAATACCAGATTTCAAAAAAGGTCGAGATTATCAAATGTTACTGTTAAATGTGCAAGATATTACAGGTACTCGTGGACAGAACCCCTCCCCCCCCCCCTCTTTTCGTATTCTGTAGTAAGAAATCCTGAAATTATATTCTGTTCTTTGTTGTATTAATTTCTAACAACATAATTTAATAAATAAAATAATGGATTTGTTAAAGATGATTTTCCCTTAAAAAATTAAAACAATGAAAATTGGACATTGTCTAATACAAACAATACAAACAATAATAACCAAGTGAATTCCATAAACATCTTCAAGTTTAAAATGTTTGACAATTTGAAACTACTGTTTTACAGTCATCTGGTATTTATCACCAGCAAAAATTATAATTGGACTGACATTGTTTAATTGGTCATACAGCTCATGTGACCAAATGATACTGATAAGCCCCAACATCATTTTGATGCGAATTTTTGGGTTTAGATGTAAGACTGGGCTTACATTTTTGTAGCTAACAAAGGCCACAATTGTGCAGAATTTTAGAAACAATTTATGTTTATCTTAACAAAACTCTGAAAAAATGTATCTTAAATGGCAAGCCTTTATTATTTTTGATAAATATAACTATTTTCATTTAAAATATCATAATTAATAATGCTCCAAATAATTGAATTTGACTAAGATATAAAAGAACTTATAAAAAACTTATAAGATGCAATTCAAAATTTCTTTTGTTAGTGCAATAATCAATTTAGCTGTAACTATTTTTGTTTGCAATAAACATTGTAAACTAAATACACATATTTCTCAGATCAAACGATTACAGGTAACACCCTGGGTATTACAAATTAATCTGAATACATACAAACTGCTTAATCATTCCTGAAGGATTACACCATGTACATGTATATTTTTACAAGGCTTCTATAAAGTGTCATACCTGTATGATGTAACTTCCATTAGGGTGAAGATTTTTTCTTACATAGGTAATTAATGTTTGTGATAAACATCAAATAAAATTTGATTTTATCAGAAAATTTTGATGTTACAACACTTTAAAAATTAAGCAACCATCCATCCATACAATGCTATCAGACATACCAATTATGGGATAACATTTTATCAGGCATTTTAATGTCTTTTTACATTTGGATTTAGTTTACAAGTGTGTTATTAAAGTCCAATAAAGATAAGTGTCTGTTCTTGATTATATGTGGACTTATGTAAGTCCAATGATATGAAATATTAACAAGATATCAGAACAATATATACAATATGACACAAAGCATTGTTAGGTCATACAAAAATAAAAACACAAATGATATATATCAAAATATATATATATACTTTCAATTTAGGTCATCAGAGCAAAGATAAGCCTACAAATGGTTCAGCTTAAACTGAGTTTTAAAAACAAGGTTTTTAAGGACAAAAAAGGTACCAAAAATGAATATTTTTAAAACAAATAAATGCCAAGTTCTCTGTAAGTTTTGTATTCATTGATAATCAAGCACAATTTGAAATATACAACAGTGCTGCCAGAATTTGTCAATTTCAGCAGAAACCAGATACAGTTTGAAACTGGACTGCATGCAAAGAATTTTTTTAAAATTAACTATTTTGCAAAATGATGTATTTGCCCTTAGCTGTTTACTCCTTATATAAAGCACCAGACCTAGAACAATAAAAAAAATGTTATTTGTTTACCTTCATGGTTTTTTAAAAGTAATGGTTGCAAGACATATACATCTGTTCTTGGACATGAAGACTTAATAATCAATGAACAGTGTGCATTTTGAAGTAACATATGGAATTGAATCTTAGGATATTTATGACCGACCTGCCTGAAGAGGCCATGATCTATCCTGGCTAATTATATAATTGATAAAACCACTTTCTGACACAAGGATATTACCCTAACATAAGAGTCATGTTCTGTCTGGTTATCTGTCTTCTATAAACCATTCTGATATCAAAACAAATTACATGGAACAAGAAACATCTCTCCATCTTCTAAAGTATCAAAGGGATTAAATAATGGTAAAATAACAAAAAATCCTAATTTCATTAAGTAATACTGATAATTTGTTATTGGAGTCTGGGTGTGAGTAAAAGGTCATAAATTTAACATGACACTGTCTACAAGTTTCATATTATTTCTTTCTTTTACCACTTTGAGCCATAATGAGGCTAATAAATTGCAGTGTCAATCAAATTTTAATCAGAAATTAATTGGATTGACAGATATATTTCCTTACAACATGGTGTGCATGTAAATTCCATTGTCTAACTTGTCTGCATGCACTACCTTATGCATATCTCACTCTTAAAATAGCAACGAAGGTTTTAAAGAAACATCATCATAATAACTTGTAAAGGTCAAGATAGAAAACATTAAGGAGTGAGTCAGATAAAACAAGGACAACTACTAGTATGAAACTGATCTTTAATATTTCTGTCAAGATCATAGTTGTCAGTTGTTAATTTAAAACTGTGATGTTGATTTAAACAAACATTATATTGTTATAGTACAACTTATGAAACTGTTCCATATTCTGTTTAAATTGTAATGTACTGTTCCCTAATCAAACATGTAAATTTTTTTGTCATTGCCCCTTGTGGGACCTTAATTGGAATAAAAAAAATGGTATTGGTAGTACTGCATGAAGCAAGCACCAGAATATTTTTGGAATAACTAAATAAAAAGGAGATAAAATAAACATGAGCCTTGCAATTTATCATTTAAAAGACAATATATAGCCAGAAAAATAATAAAAAATATTTAACATGAAGGTCAAAAGCAAGGACAACAAATACATGTACTGGCTGGGAGCAGCCACAATTTGTACAAAACTTGATAATACTAAATAGCCAATTCAATACTGCCCCCCATTTATGAGAAGCAAATTGAATTTCAGGATGATTGAGTTTATATAGGCCTTTTAGTGAGGTCAATAAGAGTAAATATATTAAGCTCAATAAAACAGCTATTACTACTAGACACATTTACAGAAAATTGCCTGTAACAAATGATTTTTCATTAGATGATCAAACGTAGGGTCATAAAATAAAAACTGATATCTTCATCAAATGTGTCCTTTTGTTCCTGGGGCTTCTGAATAGAGGTCTTTTTATTGTTGTTACCTGGACAAAACTTATCAATTCACTTCAATGATCTTATTATTATCTGATTAACCTCAAAATTTATGTTCTATCCAAGTGGATAGGTAATCTTTAGTCAAAATTGGAGAATTTGGACAAAAATAGTATTTTAATCATTTTATTTTGTAACAGCATTTAGGAAATGTGTCTCACCAGGGTACAAATACATTTCGTTCTGTTTATGCTTAATGATACCTGAAACAATATTAGTAAAAAGAATGTGTCTATGTTATTGTTTTAGGTAAAATTTTCCAGACAAATTTGTTAATCCCTGACAAAATGTCAGAAAGATTAAAGATTTTAAACTTTTGCTAAGTTAGGTACAATTTTTGCTATTTCTCTAAAAATGAATTGGAACGAGAGAAATATACAATTCTTCTTTTTAAAATAAAAGTAATAATAAACCAAAGTATAGTATATAACTTTGTTGCTTCAATTTAAAAAAAAAACTTAAATCAATTTGTCATGGGTCTATTATATAAATTAAATAGAACAAATTTTAATCATTTTGCAAACATACTAGTAGCAATAATAAGCTCCAGTAAATTTTTGGTATAAGAACTTGCACTGAACATGTATAACACACATATGCCTTTGCACACATGTCTATAGTTTAGTATTCGTTTGATAGCAAAGATGCAAGATGTAACTCTCTAATAGCAAAAATATTGAAAGGGACATGTGGCAAGTCTATGACTTTTACTATCAAGAGGAAATACACAGAAAATGCAACTCATAATTGCAATAATTGATTCCTTTAAGTTAATCGTGATTTCCAAGGACATACATTTTATATTGCCCAGGTGTTAAGAGGATCAGCAACATAAAGTCATTAGCGACCTCAAACAGGGAATGGGTAGGAAAATGCTGATTAATTGCTTAAAGATTATTTGCACCTGCAAATCTTGATTACTTGAACATAACAGTAAGGAAGTATAAGATGATTAAAAATGGAATATATTAAAGAGCTTTAAGTATCTGTAAAGGATTTATATATAAATGATGAATCAAAACAGAACATGAAAATGGAATGGCAGGAATACATTACATGATGTATATACTGTACAGAGAATACACAGATGTGGTTCCAATTCATCAACTGGTCATAATTCTTTTAGCTGAATGATTTATATCTTAATGAGAAAATGAACAACATAATAGAATGGTACAAATAATCTAAACTAAGTCCCTAACTTTAAGTTATTCTATTGTATAAAATCCTTCAATTGTTATCAAGAAAAGATTTGTATAGGCATGTGTATGCATCTGCATTAGACAAACATGCCTTATACCACACCTAATGCAAAAATGTAATTTTTCATTTACATGTACATGTCACTATTTCAATTGTTCTCTTGATTCAATTATATATTTTTGCTTCAACATGTACAAAATAGGGTTACACAAAAAACTACACTTAAGACATGTATAAAACTGACATCAGTATACATGTACATGTATCAACATAAGATTAAAAAATTAGGCAAGGTGCCAAAAATTTTGTTTAGGTGTTAAGTTGTTCATTATTAAGGTGCTATTTTTGTGTAAACAGACATAACAAGAATTAAATAATGTTTATTTGGAGTAAAGGTAAAAGGATGTATACCTGGGGTGAATTACATTTCCATTGGTAATTGATCATTCTGACATCACTTTAATGTACTATTATTTTCTTTTAAATAACACTCTGTGGTACAAACAGCCAAAAAATCAAATGAACAATAATGTTGTGACAGATTATGTATTATGATTTAAAAAGAAATTAAAACTACAAAGCCATATAGAAAATAGTGCACACTTAATTCAAAATTGTGATAGTCAAAAACTAATAATTATAAAATAACAATAGAAGAGGATCGGGGAAACCATTTTTTTTTCATTATCAATTTCTTTTTTTTCAATAATTGTACAGCACATCCGATTGTTTATTAAAACGAAGACAGTAATTTACAACTCAAAAATAGTTTATTTGAGTCCCATACAAACCAACTGCTGAACACTATAGGGAAAAGGTTGAATACTGTCACAGCAATAAGCAGTTCTTGCATAAGTTAAGCCACTCTATAGAAACATAGAATTACTGGGGTAACTTTTATATGAACAAACATTTTTTTCAATGTAATGTTTCGTCCTGAGTATAGCTGAAATATTGCTTGCTGGACGTTAAACATCAGTCAATCAATCAATCAATCAATGTAATGTTAACTGTACTTTTACTCCCATTATATAAAAAAAACAAGGACAACATAAAATGTGAACAATTTAACCACAAGGTTATTTTTGAAAATTTGAGGCATATAACTATACCTTTACTTGCTTTATTTTGAAAATAATGTTTCATTGCTCGTTTTCTCTGCTTCCTTCTTGATGCTCTTTGACCTTATTACCTATAAGAAGGATATAAAAGTAAGACCGTAAAGGTAAAATAAAACTTTTTTACCTTATGTGTCATCTTTTACTTTTAATTATATCCAATAATCAAATCTGAAGCAGACACTGCACATCTCCATGTATTCATCCGTTATATTGCTGTGTTGACATTTTGACGTATTTTATTTTTACTGTGCTGTGAATTCCACCTGGTCACCAGGTGTTTTTTCTCCTTTAAACACTAATTTCAGTCTAACAAGTGTATTTCAATCACTCATCACCGATATAAGACATTTTTGTAAAGTTACATGAATGTTAATCCTTTTCTAGCGAATTAATAAACTTTGAAAACTGTCCAGCTGTCCCGTTCGCTTGCCTCGTTCCAAATAATTGCGTAACAACCGGATGTCAGTACGGAACGTACATGATTTTTTTCCGTAAGCAGAGTACCATTGCTGTTCCAATAATAACCATCAATAAACATTAATTCACGTTATGAGAAATTTTTTTGATCGGTAATGTGAACCAAATCTCATAAATAAATAATCGGCTGTTTAAAATTTGTACCAGCTCTGATGGTATGATCTGCACAATGCATGGTAGTATTATGACTTTTCTAAGTAAGTTTTAGTAAGTTAGAATCGGATATATATACACACGGTAACAAACATACAACATGGGTACCGCTGTTGTATGAAATAAATCGTAATAAATAAAATACTAATAATAAATAGAAAATTCAATTGATAATAAGTAAAATCAATTCATAAAAATAATTCATACAAATTCATAAAAAATAATGTGTAGATAATTAATTAAAATTATATAAAATAAATTTCAAGTCGCAACAATAGTGGGTGTTTACGCTTATACATATATAAGTCACTATTGACTTAGATACGCATTTTATAGATGCTGCTTTGAAAGGTCCTCCCCCCCCCCCCCCCGGATTCGACACTGCAAATCTTAACAAAAATAGTTATGTTATGCTAAGATGTCAAGAAAGCAAAGCAACAGCGACAGAAAACCCTAGTATCACTGAAATTTAGATATGCCTGGACGTCCAAGACAATAAAGCTTATACAAATATAGTCATAAATCCGGGGACAAAAGACGAAATATGTACGGTAAATATTATCATGGCCCTATACACCAGCCATGCGATATGCATATACATAAAATTCAAATCACTGTGAAATCACAGCATTATTAGCCCAACAGAGAAACTTCGGACTAAGCAATATGAAATGAAATACAAAATCTCGATTTTAGTGCTAGTCCGATTCAGCGAAATGCGTATCTTGAGTAGTTAATTTTCTACCATTGGTATCTTTGTGGAGGTGACGTCTCTACTTGTGGAAAATCTTGACCAAGAGAGTATCACCTACCCAGTATAGTCACAATTCAGTACTTGATTTAAAGTACAGCTAATCCGTTTGAAAAGTCAAGATTTACTACCATGAAATTGCGAAAATTTGTAAATACGCTCCTAAAAAAATGTATGATTCAGACTTCCAACATAATTATTTGGTTTAAGTGTCACGACGAGGTTAAGTTAGAAAAAAAAATGTGCGCCGGGGGTAGTAAATTTTATAACCTTGGTATCTTTAGAACTTATGCCTGTCACATGTAATTTTTTTAACATTATGTTGACGAATCTCCTTGAGGTGAAAGAGAGCCTGTATGTCGGAGATCTCTATGTTCGGCAGCCAATTCAACATCCTTTATAAGTGGTTAGTTCATTCAAAAAAACTGAGAATTAATTGATTGAATGATTGACATCCAACGAGCAATAAATTGAATTAATTTTTGAATTAATCCACTTTGTCCCATGGGGGACATAGGGCGACCACTGCTGCTCTCCATTTCTTCCTGTCATTGGCTGTTGTTCTTGCCTCTCCCCATGTTTTACCAATCTTCTGTAGGTCAAATATTAGATCCATATGCCAGGTGTTCTTTGGTCGGCCTCTTTTACGATGTCCTTGGGGGTTCCATTCTATGCCTGTTTGGTCACATTGTTGTTGTTCTTTCTCAGTGTGTGACCAATCAATTTCCACCGTCTTTCTGTGATTGTTCTTTCCATTGGCTCTAAATTGTTCAGGTATATTCTGGACGAGAACAACGTTACAAACAATAAATCAACAGAGAAAATGGATAGACCGATAGGAATACAATTTCGAATATACCACGGAAAAATGGAGTATGAGGTAGGGGACGAAGAATTTAGCCTTTTGTAGCGGCTACATTGATCCTTTTTTTCCCAAATTTAAGCTGCCATGCGGAGCGATTGCTTGGAAGCCTACCAGTATAATAACAGAAGAAAGACCAATAGGGTAAAGCAAAAATGGACAAGAACAGCATATGACACGATTAGTATTTTTACTAAATAAAATCCCGGTATGGGATTTTTCCGGCTTAAGGTCAAAAACTCGGTTCTGGTAAATGACACGAAATCAAGTTATTGATCTTTCCATAAACATTAATGGTACGAAAATAGTCCAAACAACACTTGAACTAAAGTACGAATTAAATAACAAAGTACGAGTTGTGCTTTAAGTTTGGTAGAGCATTGTCGTTAAATCTTGCACATAAAGAACCATACTGCAGAATATAGCGTGGCATTGAACTATATCAATAAGGAATGCCATTGATCTCTCCGGGATCGTCTGAATGGATAAAAATATGAAGTATTGTATGATGTATGCTTTTGAATAAATGGGGCTAGTAATACTATAAGAACTGTTGTTTTTTATGATGTGCTTAAAAACATGAAGAGATTAAAAATAAGAGTCTAGAACCTTGTCTGATATCCGAGAAAAATACATACCTCTATAAAATGCCTTCAAGTCATCGTTTTGTGCATGGTCTGGAATCGAATCGTAATGTTGAAAGAGAGCAGAACATAGAGAATCATAGTCATTATATGATCATTTGAAAAAACTAGACATGTTGTTATATATTCTTGTATTGCTAGAATGACCAACTGATTTTATATTCAGCGGACTAGCTGGATAAGTGTTTAAGATAGGTAGTTAGTCATCTAATATTTTTAAGCGCCATGTCATCAACACATATTGCGTGTTCAAGTCTTGTGGACAGGGATTGCTCGATTCCAACGTCAGTTTTCAGGGTTTTCCAGTTTTTCGCCTGGTACGGTAGCTTCTCCCACCAACACAATCTGGATGCTTTGATACAGCTGATTGTGGCGTGAAACCTCATTCAGCAAATGATTAAATGGGCTTAAATCAAGAAGAAAGCACTAAAGGTGTACTCGATTTATGACAAGTGCTAGTAAGCCTGTGTAAGACTCAATTTTAAGTTCAAAAAACTAAAAAATAATACGTAAATTGTCTGATTTTGTTTAAATATAGATATCGACCCAGCATTCAATTGATCACATAAACAAATTTGTTGTTATACAGCAAAATAATTTTACATTTATTTATTCTAAAAAAATCCATGCCTAATTAGTAATAGGATATATTTATAATTAATTATTCATGAAAACACAATAACTATAGATATAGTAATAAAATAATAAACGAATCACGATATCCTATTCAATTCATTTCCTTGTACAACAAACACAACAAACGCTGAATTATAGACAGCATGTCAAAATTACAAAGTTATGTAGATACAGTTTAATTTTTTGCATTTTTAAATGTCGAAAAACTGTAAAAGAGAGTATGTTAAATTACACAGTTTTTAACTCAGTTAACCAAATTATAGAAATCACTCAAGACAAAAGTTCCAACAGGAAAATTTCCGAGTTTAAATGTTTATACAGGACTGCATATTTCTGGCAAACCTGTATACATGGTTAAACACAATTTGCATAATTATTATATACCTTCTCATAAAACAGTCGAGAGGAATCTAAACAAAGCCTGCATGTTTTGAGTCTTTAAAAATCTAGAGTCAGTTTCGAAATTTAATCACGGCTTGAAGAAGTTTGATTATGAAATTATAAGCATGCTCGATCAGGTATTTAATTTTCATGATCTCTGAAAATTCTCTGCTAACACACACTATACATGTATTATGAAACATTTAAAAGCCACATGCATAATGTATACCCTAAAGTTTGTACTCGAAAAAATTAAGCAAAATTAAATTGGTTGCCACATTACAGTTCGAATTTTATTCCCATAACCGAAATCAAACAATGTGATTGAATTCTAAGTAAATGTAAACGATTTTCTATAAGTATGATGCAAACTTTTCTACAAGCGCACACATCCATACATAAACAAAAACTTGAAAAAGAAAAAAAAGCAAAATAAGCTATTAACAAGAGTTATATGCACCAATATACTCTTCGTTATTGAAATATTTACAATAGGTACTTGAATGTATAAGTTGTTTGTTTGCTGATAAACTGTTTGTTGGATTAGAAGCAAAACAGTTCCAAACATTTGATGACAGAAGCGTAAGTTGGGAGAACCTTTAAAACAGATTTTAAATTAGAGGAATACTTTAATATACTTGAATTAAAACAGCCAATTCTTTTCTGCAGATTTAGAACAACAAACAAAAAACTTCCAATCGAAAAAGGGCGATGGCAAAATATCCCGAGGAAAAGCGTAAACGTGTAATATGTAATACAGTTCACAAATTGGAGATGAACACCACTATCTCTTAGAATGCGATTATTTTAACGAAAAACGCAAACAAGCACTATCCCACTACTTTATATATAGACACACTATCATTAAATTTTCAGAACTCATGTCAAGTAAGAGAAAGACTACTCTTAAGAAACTCTGTAACTTTATAAAAGATATAAATGCTGGTTTTGTTCTTCCAGGCTTAGATCTGTGTAACATTTCTCTGTATGTATGTCAAGTCAAGTAATATTTATTTATAAGTCGGTACAAGTTACAAATACATTACACAAGCTCTAATGAGCTTTTAAAACCGACATTGCATTACAAACCCTAACATTACACACATATATAATATTGACATAATGAACAAAAAATAAATAAAAGGCAGCACTACATTGAAGCATATGCAGAGGACATACATAACAAAGCAGTACATTTATAAATAAGCACATGCAAAAATGCATATGCGTATATAGCCCCCTATTTAGGCAGACACACATACATAGACATAATATTAAGACACATAAAGCTAATAAAAGAACAGATTTCATGCAAACAATAAAACAAGACAAAAACATTAAAAAAACATTAAAATATTAAAAAATATATGGATGACCCACCAGTTATGACCTATAGTTCAAAAGGTAACTTTTGCTATTTGCAAAAACTGCATTTACATTCAACACTTGCCAATGAAGCCCTTTAAATGTTCCAAAGACATTCCCTCCCTAAATTCCCGTGGTAGATTATTCCATAATTTTGGAGCAGCATACCGAATTGAGTGTAGGCCATATCTGGTGGTTCTTACCCTTGGCTGTTCCACTGTATTTGTATATCTGAAAGAATATAAATTTGCTTTAGGTTTTATTAGATCCTTTAAATATGCTGGTGAATTTCCATTAATGATTTTATAGGTTTGTATGGCTAGTGATCTTAAGCGCCTTATTTTCAATTGTGGCAAGCTGGATCTAGACAATAATTGTTCATATGTTGATGTTACATCATTATAAATAAAACGTAGAGCTCTTTCTTGTATATATTCAATGTGCTTAGTGCTTGATTCACCACAAAAATGCCATACTAGTGGACAGTAATTAAAATTAGACAAAATAAAAGAGTAATATATGGTCAATCTGCCTAGTCTATTCAGATGAGTTATAGAGAACTCTTTTCAGTATGGTTAAAAATATCGTTAATACAAATAAAAGCAGAGGACCTAAAATTGATCCCTGCGGTACACCTTTATACAAAGACAAAATGAACTATAGGTTGTTCCAATTTTAACACATTGTTTTCTATTATATAAGTAGCTATCAAAAAGTTTGAGTGCACTGTCAGAACACCATATGATTTAATATGTATATATATATTGTATATAGCTGTTGTTATTTAATATTTATTGTTATATCTCTGTACCAGTGTTATGCATCAATTGGCTTTATGAGAATAAAGATATACAAATGTAAGTCAATAACCGAAGGATTAAATCTATCTTTAGAGGCCAACCAACCAGCGGAGGTGCCTGGGGTAATGTATGATTTTTGTTAAGATAAATATTTTTGAGTCCTAACTCGCCAAATGCATTTTGTATTGACTCAAAATCCTGCCGTTTTGACTGAATGCTTCTTTTTTTTAATTCTTGAAAAAGAAGTTTCTTTACATACGATAACAACACAGGATATTCCATTCAATTCACTGACAAGAACGTTGTTTGACCTTACAAATCGTCTTAATGCGCAGTGAGTATGCAGACAGGTCGCTACAATTAAAAAACAAATAGAGCACTAGATTCACAATATAGTAATTCAATACGTGAATTTGTCCAGGGTAAGAAAATCATTTGTAAACCCGTCTACTTAGCTACGTAAGTTATAGCTACCGACACTTCTCGCGTAATAAAACTAGTTATTATTTTATTGAATAAAAAAATGATTGGATAACAGTCAAAGCCTATATAAGGATACTCTTCTATAAAACGAAAGCTACATGAAAAGCCATTTACAAGTACCTTAAACATGAATTTGCAATGACAATGCTGACAAAGTCTTTATTGTATTTTATTGTCTAACTTTTGAAATTGCATTTTATTTGTCTAACTTTTGAATGTTGGTCATTTTTAATTAAAATAAAGTCATAAATGGTAAAGGTTAGTACAACATAATGTTAAATATTATGTTCAGTTGTCATGTTCACCCTAACTAAGCTGATCAAAGAGAAGCAACTCGTTTAGAAATAACGGTTATATTGATTAGTCACATGATAGATAAATGGCGGCCAACACGAAAATCCAAGTATTTATCTTTTTATTATTTTTTGCTGTAGTCGTCGTAAATGGAAAGGCAAACTTTGTCATATTGCTTATGGACGATGTAAGTAAAACTACAAGAGCGGACACAAGAACCATACCGATTTATGGCTAGTTTACTATTTATGTCTGAATCCAACATTCAACCGTTTTAATACTAAAACTCACAACTATTTTACGCTATCATTTATTTCATAGTA